>JACEFZ010012170.1:0-69397 GCA_014155875.1 Cepaea nemoralis
GTCATATAAGCCCCGTTCCCGACTATCTATCTGTCTTTCTGTCTGTTTTCTGTCTTCTGTCTGCCTGACAGGGCCCCGGGTTTCGCCCAGCCCTATGGGGACAAATCTTTTAAATTCATAAAAGTAGTCTAAAAGCTCCCTTTCCCCCGACTATCTGTCTGCTGCTGTCTGTCCGACCGGCCCGACGTCCCCGGCCATAGGGGCGAGCATCTCATCAAATTCATAAAGTAGTCATAAAAGTCCCGTCCCGATATCTTTATCTATCTATTATCTTCTATCTATCTGCTGTCTGTTTTTCTGTCTGTCTGCTGTCGTCTGTCTTCTGAGTCTGCCCTGTCTGTCTGTTGTCTGTCTGTCGTCTGTCTATGTATTAGGTTCGGCCCAAACATAACAACAAATATAGATAAAAAGAATAGATAGAAAATATGATTGGAAGAGATCTATCAAAAGAAAATTTGGCCCCCTTCCCGACTATCTGCTGTCAGTCTGTCTATCTGTCTGTCTATCTGTCTGACCTGGCCCGGCTGCACCAGTCCCTGGTGGGAGCATCTCACTTAATTCCTCGTCAATCAACTCATTTAAACTCAGGGACGTAACTTAAGATATAACAATTATACTAAAAGTAATATCCCTTTTTGTCATATATTATTATATTTTCTTATGTTCAGTCATGTAATTACAAAATTAAATTTTAGAAAGGTAATAGCTGATAGCTGATAGATAAAACTATCACAGTTGGTTGCACAGGAATGAAAGGAAAACGTGTAGAAAATTTCATCTCAATCGGTTGGACCGTTCGCGAACGAATGAAGGACGGACATACATACATACATACATACATACATACATACATACACACAAATATATATATATATATATATATATATATATATATATATATATATATATATATATATATATATATATTCCGGCAGCTTCTGCAGCTTGTCTTGTTCCAGATTATAGGTGTCAACTTTCCTCTTTAGTGAACTAGGCAGGCCGAGAGAGGGATCATGCTGCATGGGCAACACATGGTTTCTTTATTTTAGCCCAGGCTTTGTGCTATGGAGAGGCAATAACTCCATCCCTGGTCTTAACCGATCTCGGAATCAAAACGAGAGGCAACTGTTACGTGTTATAAGTCCTTGTCAGTTGGCGTAGACATGGGGCGCCACGCGTTGCCTCTGACGGTGGGAGACACCTACAGGTGTCACTGATCAGCTACCGCCCGCCTCAAGCTGGGCAGCCTCCAGCCAATTGGGTGCTGATCCGCCACAGCCTGCCTGCTTCAATGGGTGCTTGGGGCTAGGACAAAATCTGAATCACAGGCTATAAAACCAATGCACCAGGTACTAATAAAAAGAATAGAAACCTCAAGCTACGGCTTGCAACCTGGAATGTGAGAACCATGTGTCCAGGATTTTCCACTGACTTGACAAATATTGACGATGTGAGAAAAACGGTTGTGATTGATGCTGAACTCAATCGTCTTAACATTGATATTGCTGGCCTGCAGGAGACCCGCCTCGCCGAGGAAGGGTCACTCAGGGAAAACAATTACACCTTTTTTGGAAGGGAAGAGGGCAGGCAGAAAAAAGGCAACATGGTGTGGGCTTTGCAGTGAAGAATTCGCTACTGGAATGATTGATATCCCAGCTGGAGGTAATGAAAGATTATTATCACTGCGCTTGGCAACCTCTTGTGGATTTGCCACCATTATCACTGCATATGCACCGACACTCGCTTCTTCTGATGATGTAAAGGATACGTTCTATGAGCAGCTAGACTCTGCGATCAAGGCAGTTCCAAAATCCGACTACATTTATATGCTCGGTGATTTCAATGCTCGTGTGGGCAGGGACTCGAGTTCATGGCCAGTGTGGATTGGAAAATACAACATCGGTCGCATGAATGATAATGGGCAAAGGCTGCTGGAGCATTGCACTAGAATGACCTATGTATTACAAAACTCCTTTTTTAAAACAAAAGAGATGCATAAGGTCACATGGAAACATCCAAGATCCGGCCATTGGCATCAGCTGGACTTTATTATCACACGGAGACATCTGAACCATACATCATTAACTCGAAGTTACCACAGTGCTGACTGTGATACAGATCATTCTTTGGTTGTTGCAAGGGTTAGACTGAGACCAAAGAGAATCTACACAGCTAAACACAAGTCTAGCCCCAGGATTAATATTACTAACACTCACGATCCTGGAAAGTGCTTTGAATTTCAACAGCAACTTGAAGACGCTTTCAATGATACATCAGAAAATTGTATAGTAAATGATAAATGGAGTAAACTTAAGGAAACTATTTATAAAACAGCGGTAGGGGTTTACGGCACTGTGGATCATAAGAGGCAGGACTGGTTTGCGGCAAACAGCCACATACTGCAGCCCTTGATTGATAAAAAGAAGATAGCTCTCTTAAGAAACAAGGAAAGACCAACGCGTAACACTCTGAGTGAGCTGAAGCAAGCGAGGAAGGATGTACAAAAGGCTGCCAGGCAGTGTGCGAATGACTATTGGATCAAGTTATGTGAGTCCATTCAAATCGCAAGTGATAAGGGAAACATCAGAAGCATGTATGAAGGGATAAAGAAAGCCTATGGTCCAATGATCAAAAGAAGTGCACCGCTGAAAACCTTGACTGGAGAAATCATCACTGATAAGAAACAGCAGATGGATAGATGGGTAGAGCACTATTTAGAGCTTACTCAAGTGAGACCAAGCTAGCGGATGATGCCCTCAACGCCATAGAGGTCCCTGCCAACTCTTGACCACCTGGACACACTTCCCACTATAACAGAAGTTAAGTGTGCTATAAATGAACTTGCATCTGGCAAGGCTCCAGGTAAGGATGGGATTCCAATAGAGGTGATCAGGAGTGGGCAAGACACACTCGCTCTACAGATCCACCAGCTAATAGAGCTATGCTGGCGAGAAGGACAAGTCCCACAGGATTTCAAAGATTCAAACATCATAACGCTGTACAAGAACAAGGGAGATCGGAGCGACTGTAACAACTATAGGGGTATCTCACTTCTGTGTATTGTTGGGAAAGTATTTGCCAGAATTGTCCTGCACAGACTTCAAGTCCTGGGAGATCAAGTCTACCCCGAATCACAGTGCGGCTTCCGTCAGAACCGGTCTACCATTGATATGATATTCTCATTGCGACAGATGCAAGAAAAATGCCGGGAACAAAATCAGCCACTGTTTATTGCCTTCATCGACCTCACAAAGGCATTCGATTTGGTCAGTCGTGAGGGTCTGTTCAAAGCACTAAAGAAGATTGGCTGCCCACCAACTCTTCTGTCCATTGTGGAATCGTTCCACACAGGCATGAAGGGTATAATCAAGTTTGATGGCTCAACTTCAGAAGAGTTTGAAATCAAGAGTGGAGTTAAGCAAGGTTGTGTACTAGCCCCCACCCTCTTTGGGATATACTTTTCACTTCTACTGAAATATGCCTTTCGTGATCAGGATGACGGTATATACATTCACTCACGCTCAGATGGTGGCCTCTATAATGCTCAGAGATTGAAGGCCAAGACCAAAATTAGCAGGGTACTAATCAGAGAGTTGCTTTTTGCGGATGATGCTGCGATTACGACCCACTCTGAGGAAGAATTACAACATCTACTATCTGCATTCTCCAATGCTTGTTCTGAATTTGGTTTAACAATTAACAAAAAGAAGACACAGATTATGTCACAAGGTGCACATGGTGTACCATCAATCTTTATTGACGACGCCGAACTGGAGATAGTAGACCATTTTACATATCTAGGATCAGAGGTAAATAGCAAATTATCCCTCGATCAGGAAATCAACATCAGGATTGGCAAGGCAGCAACAACAATGAACATGTTAGCAAAAAGAGTCTGGGAGAACAGGAAGCTTACTGCCAAAACAAAAGTCCTCGTCTACCAAGCCTGTGTCCTTAGTACTCTTCTTTATGGCAGTGAAACCTGGACAACTTACTCACGCCAAGAGAAACGTTTAAACAGCTTTCATATGCGGTGTCTGCGAAGAATACTTGGTATTAAGTGGCAAGACAAAATCACAAATACTGAAGTATTGGAAAGATCAGGTTGTGTGACGGTGTATTCCATGCTCAGTCTTCGTAGACTTAGATGGATAGGACACGTTAGGAGGATGGATGATGGTAGAATACCAAAGGACATCTTTTTTGGTGAATTACAGACGGGTAGGAGATCTCAGGGTCGGCCTCTACTACGATACAAAGATGTGTGTAAGCGGGACATGATTGATACAGGCATTGATAATGCACATTGGGAGCACGTCGCCGCTGAACGTGTTGCATGGAGGGCAACTATCAGAAATGGAATAAAGACAAAGGAGAAAATGATTGCAGATAAAGCACACACAGAGCGTGAGAGACGTAAGATGGTGCAAAATGGTGGAAAGTGACCATGTTTTCACATGCACCTACTGTGGGCAAACATTTGCAGCAAGAATTGGCCTTACCAGCCACACTCGCCACCGCCATGGATCGTAGTTATTAAGCCTTTTTGAAGCACAATGTACCAAACTATCGTCTGTCAAGACGGAAAGGTGCCAATGAATGAATGATGAATATATATATATATATATATATATATATATATATATATATATATATATATATATATATATATATATATATATATATATATATATATATATATATAACAGAAAGAGAAATATATTAGATGCAAAGGCAGTGCCCAACTTAAATATAGAGACCACAAAGCACTCGTTGCCACAATAAGAACCATCAGCAGAATAAAGCAAAGACCTGGAAAATACACGCCATGCGAATCAGTAAACTTAAAAAACCTCAAAGACGAGACAGTGAGAGAAAATTATGAGAATGAACTAACTGACATCTTTGTATAATTATCTCATAATCAAGCATCATCATCTTGTGCCGTGCCGGCTGGCGTAGGCGTTCATGGCTCTCCACAGATCTTGGTCTTTGGTGTTCTGGATGAACTTTTCTGATGATATTCCTCCATGCCACCGTCTCAATCCGTCCAACATCATTTCTCTTGGTCTGCCTCTGCCTCTCTGCCCCTCGATCTTTCAAGTGTCACGATGTTCTCCAATCCTCTCTTCTCATCACATAACCAAAGAAAGCTGTTTGTCTCTTTCTTATTGTTGTATATAGTGTTCTAGTTTCATTAGCCTCTTTCAGTCAATCGTGGTTAGTTACTCTCGCAGTCCAAGGAATTCGCAACATTCGTCTTAAAAACCACATCTCTGATGCTTCTAAGTTCTTCCTAATTTGTTCATTTACGTTCCAAGATTCGCTGTCATACAGCAAAACTGGGCAGACAGCGGAATTATTTTCCGCAAACATTCAATTTTTAAACAAGAACGTTGACCAGGGTATTATTTGTTTTTAGCGAAAGTTCAAAACCTCTGATGATAGGCGATCCCATGAACTAGAGTTAACCTTTCGTTGTTAAAGAAGTATGTTTTCGGGTCGAAAGAGGCCAAAAGTAACCTATACATTGGCTGAAGCTGTCAGGAAACAATAGTAAATTCTGGATGCTGAAGAATTTACGGGTACAAAAGAGGTCTGAATTAACTTGTGCGGTCAAGTAACAAAAGCAGGTACTGGGGGTGGCAGATTTATGACGGTGGGAAACACGCATGAACTTAGAAATTTACTTCAAGGCTCAATGAACTCTGATTAGTACGTGGCGGGCTAGATAAACAGATAGATGCTAAGTAGGTATGCAGATTAGCCAGGCTTCGTGCGGTGAAATGATTGGAGAGTTCTCCGCGAGAAGCAGGAAGGCAAAGCCGTGTGACGGTAGAATGCGGAGAGGCGCCAGCATTGGTAGAATATATATATATATATATATATATATATATATATATATATATATATATATATATATATTATATATATATATATATATATATATATCAGTGAGAGAAAGAGTTGAACCGGAGAGAGAGAGGACGAGTTTAGTAGCAGGGCTCAGTGAGCCGAGGGCTGAACTCTTGCTCGGCCCAAAGGAATGAATGAGGAGAACCGCTGAGGCCACTAAGACGATTACCTGTTTGTGTTTAGTTGGTCGTACGCCGAAGTACACTTGTTCCTACAGTGAGGCGCCGTCGACATTTGGAGGCTACAGGTTCGATCCCGGTCGGCAACTATTATAGCTTTCAAATTTTATGTTGTCTAGTGCGTCTCCTAATCTCTGTTTTCTTCTTCTTCTTCTTCTTCTTCTTCTTCTTCTTCTTCTTCTTCTTCTTCTTCTTCTTCTTCTTCTTCTTCTTCTTCTTCTTCTTCTTCTTCTTCTTCTTCTTCTTCTTCTTCTTCTTCTTCTTCTTCTTCTTCTTCTTCTTCTTCTTCTTCTTCTTCTTCTTCTTCTTCTTCTTCTTCTTCTTCTTCTTCTTCTTCTTCTTCTTCTTTCTTCTTCTTCTTCTTCTCTTCTTCTTCTTCTTCTTCTTCTTCTTCTTCTTCTTTCTTCTTCTTCTTCTTCTTCTTCTTCTTCTTCTTCTTCTTCTTTCTTCTTCTTCTTCTTCTTCTTCTTCTTCTTCTTCTTCTTCTTCTTCTTCTTCTTCTTCTTCTTCTTCTTCTTCTTCTTCTTCTTCTTCTCTTCTTCTTCTTCTTCTTCTTCTTCTTCTTCTTCTTCTTCTTCTTCTTTCTTCTTCTTCTTCTTCTTCTTCTTCTTCTTCTTCTTCTTCTTCTTCTTCTTCTTCTTCTTCTTCTTCTCTTCTTCTTCTTCTTCTTCTTCTTCTTCTTCTTCTTCTTCTTCTTCTTCTTCTTCTTCTTCTTCTTCTTCTTCTTCTTCTTCTTCTTCTTCTTCTTCTTCTTCTTCTTCTTCTTCTTCTTCTTCTTCTTCTTCTTCTTCTTCTTCTTCTTCTTCTTCTTCTTCTTCTTCTTCTTCTTCTTCTTCTTCTTCTTCTTCTTCTTCTTCTTCTTCTTCTTCTTCTTCTTCTTCTTCTTCTTTCTTCTTCTTCTTCTTCTTCTTCTTCTTCTTCTTCTTCTTCTTCTTCTTCTTCTTCTTCTTCTTCTTCTTCTTCTTCTTCTTCTTCTTCTTCTTCTTCTTCTTCTTCTTCTTCTTCTTCTTCTTCTTCTTCTTCTTCTTCTTCTTCTTCTTCTTCTTCTTCTTCTTCTTCTTCTTCTTCTTCTTTCTTCTTCTTCTTCTTCTTCTTCTCTTCTTCTTCTTCTTCTTCTTCTTCTTCTTCTTCTTCTTCTTCTTCTTCTTCTTCTTCTTCTTCTTCTTCTTCTTCTTCTTCTTCTTCTTCTTCTTTCTTCTTCTTCTTCTTCTTCTTCTTCTTCTTCTTCTTCTTCTTCTTCTTCTTCTTCTTCTTCTTCTTCTTCTTCTTCTTCTTCTTCTTCTTCTTTCTTCTTCTTCTTCTTCTTCTTCTTCTTCTTCTTCTTCTTCTTCTTCTTCTTCTTCTTCTCTTCTTCTTCTTCTTCTTCTTCTTCTTCTTCTTCTTCTTCTTCTTCTCTTCTTCTTCTTCTGGTGAGCGCCAAATATTATTATTGTGTGTCTGTTTTATATAATCGCCAAAGGAATGAGTACGGACTTCGAAGATGTGATTGCTCAATATCTCATGCTGGAAATGCCCGAGAGACAAGAAATGAAAAAAATATGGACAGGTGCACATACGATAACTCGTCTGATTCACAGGGAGAAAGAATCTGTGGACAATTTAGCCAGGTAGACACGCCTGAAGAGAGAGGACACACTGATTTCGAAGGTCACAAAGTGGAAGGAAGCCACTTAAGTTTAAATGCTAGCTAAGGAAACCGCTCACTAGTTGCAATAGATGGCTAAATGTCGTGCAGGACAAACACTAGCCAGAGACACTGGTTGGAATCACGCAGGGGACTGACAGTCAGATAAGACGGGTATGTCAGGCGAATCCCACGGCGAGTTATAAGTGTGAACAGTCAGCTGTGAAACCCAGAAGAGCAATCGACTGAGGAGGAATCAACTGTTGACAAACAAGCTTAACGTAAGTTGGCATAAGATTAGATATATCAGTTAGCAGATGCTATGTAGTTTAGTTCAGGCAGTAATGACAATCTCTCTCTCTCTCTCTCTCTCTCTCTCTCTCTCTCTCCTCTCGTCTCTCTCTCTCTCTCTCTCTCTCTCTCCTCTCTCTCTCTCTCTTCTCTTCCATCTTTCTTCTCTGTGCCTACATTATTCCAACTATATTGCCAGGGATCTGATTTTAAAACTACCACTGGATGATTTGATTCCTCAAATACGTTGTATAAACAATCAACCTTACTGCCCCGAATCCATAGGGAACAGTATGAGTGAAGCCTCGTATTTGTAGACCGACCGACCCCGCATACATCAGGGGCGTGTCGTAGGCACTTCTCCTCTCTCTCTCTCTCTCTCTCTCTCTCTCTCCTCTCTCTCTCTCCTCTCTCTCTCTCTCTCTCTCTCTCTCTCTCTCTCTCTCTCTCTCTCCATCAGGCTTCTCTGTACCCACATATTCCAACTATATTGCCGGTGGTTCTGATTTTAACACAACCACTGGAAGATTTGTTCCTCAAATTCGTGGTATAGCAATTAACCTTACTGCTCTATTCCATAGAGAACAGTAGGAGTGAAGCCTCGCATTTGTAGACCTACCCCACTCTGCATTCCTCATGCGGTATATCGCATGCAGTTTTCCTCTCTCTCTCTCTCTCTCTCTCTCTCTCTCTCTCTCTTCTCATCTCTCTCTCTCTCTCTCTCTCTCTCTCTCTCTCTCTCTCTCTCTCTCTCTCCTTACATCTTGCTTCTCTGTGCCTACCTACTTCACTTGTATCACCAGTGGTTGGATCTCACACAGCCCCATCAACTCGTACACTGGACGAGTGGCTCCTGAAGTGTGCTTGGTAGCAATCAACCATACTGACTATTTCATAGGGGACAGTACGAGGGAAACGTCATACCTGTAGACTGACGCGCCCCACATGCCTCATGTGGTATATCACAGGCACTTTTCCTCTCTCTCTCTCTCTTTCTCTCTCTCTCTCTTTCTCTCTCTCTCCCTCTCTCTCTTTCACCCTCTCGCTCTCTCCCTCTCTCTCACTCCCTCTCTCGCTCTCTCTCCCTCTCTCACTCCCTCTCGCGCTTTCTCTCCCTCCCTTGATCTCTCTCTTGCCCTCCCCCTCTCTCACTCTCACCCTCCCTCAGTCTCTCTCCCTCTCCCTCCCCCTCTCTCCCTCCCCCCTCTCTCTCTCTCCCTCTCTCTCTCTTCCTCTCCCCCTCTCTCTCTCCCTTTCTCTCTATCTCTCTCCCTCTCTCTATCTCCCTCTCTCTCTCCCTCTCTCTCTCCCTCTCTCTCCCTCTCTCTCTCTTCCTCTCCCCCTCTCTCTCTCCCTTTCTCTCTATCTCTCTCCCTCTCTCTCTCTCCCTCTCTCTCTCCCTCCCTCTCCCCCCTCTCTTCTCCCTCTCTCTCCCTCTCTCTCCCCCCTTTCGCGCTCTCTCACTAACTCTCTCCCTCTCTCTCTCCTCTTACATCTGGCTTCTCTGTGCATACCTTCTTCACGTGCATTGCCAGTGCTTGGATCTTACACAACCCCAACAACTCTAGGACTGGGCGAGGGGCTCCTGAAGCGCGTTGTATGACTAGCAACCATACTGACTATTTCGTAGGTTACAATATACCCCATGTGGTAGGTCGCAGGCACTTTTCCTCTCTCTGTCTCTCTCTGTCTGTCTCTCTCTCTCGCTCTCCTCTCTCTCTCTCTCTCTCTCTCTCTCTCCCTCTCTCTCTTCTTGCATGTCCACATACACTAGCATTTTGTCTGTTGAAGTGTGTCTATGTAGTACACGTGTTCCTGCACACCAGTCCACCCAGACCAACAACACAATGGGGCCGTGGTCAATCTTACACGCCTCCTACCCCGCCCCCTTCTTTCTATGTGTTCACTGTACCGTAACATCCAGCACCGTTATAAAAATACACCTGAGATTTCCGTAAACATTCACAGGTCCGTACGTGAGGTGAGTATACAGTTTGTTTTTTTCTCTATAAACAGTTTTTCTATTAAACATTTTCTTCGACTAACATTCTTTTCAATTAACATTTTGTCAATTCTCGTTTCCTCTTCATTGCTTCCATTTTTCCATGCATTTGTTCCTCTCGTCCTGTCATCACCTTCTAATGTAGTCACAGGAGTTCTCCTTGACTGTATGTTGTGTTTGTGAATGTGTTTGTTTGCTGATGAAGGCTAACCGCCGCAACGTTCTGTATGTGTCGTAACTCTGTTATGTAAAGCTGCACTACTTTGTGTCATTATATATTGTTTAAACTTTCACAGCTTTACCGCAGTTCCACCAAATTTTATGCATACTCATCTAAGAATCACGGGTTTTAACTTTCACAGAAAATCAGGAATAAAGGGCTTAAATGGTTTACGGCTTAGTTTACCAATGGACGACGCTTATGGGAGTTAGAGTTACTAGTGGGATACAGGTTATTGATCGATTGCTGTGCTTATAATGTGCTAATTGTGTTGTTGATTTATATTGCCATGAATGTGGCCTATGTTAATGACGAGGGGAATTTATATTGTCAAGAATATATATATATATATATATATATATATATATAATATATATATATATATATATATATATATATATATATATATATATATATATATATATATATATATATATATATATATATATATTATACGTGTTACTGAGGACGACGATGGCGCTAATGATATGAGACAAAGTGCTAATATTTTATGCTCTTCTTTATGGCAGTCATTCATTCATTCATTCATTCATTCATTGGCATCTTGCTGTCTTGACAGACGATACTGTGGTGCATCTGTGACATGATGGATCAGACATCCACATTCCCAGTCCAACACATTCATAAAAATACTTTTAACTTTGAACAGGAGACCATCCAGATAGCAGGACTATTCTTAGATTCGTAGGTTCAAGAACGCGCTGGGGTAGGGCAACGGTATACGCTCGATTTTTCATTGGCTAATACGTGGCAGCCCACGCTATTCGCTGGGCCACATTTGAATATCTGGGAGTTTGAGCCAGGATTTCACCCGGAGCAGTCGCTATTTGTGATGTGGGGACCCAAAAATGCCCTTAAAGATTCAGTAAAATATTGTTCTCTGGATAACAGGTACCACTTTAAAACATACTTTAATGTTGTGGTTATGCCTAGTGAACGAAAGAGAAGAATATAAGAGTATTTTATGAAGAAAATGTGAAAGTGAAAACAGAACTTCTGTGTGCCAGGTATTCTGAATACTGCTTCTTCAACCTGTCATGGTCTTCCACGCTGTATACTCCAAGTGCATATCATTCCCTTGTTGTGACTGGTTGCGTATGCTTGATGATTGTAAATTACACTCAATGCAAATTCGCAAACCATTTGTGCATTCTTAATGCCTAGCATGACTCACTCTTAACCCAACTGTACACTGCTCTGGCGAGTTAACATTTGGCAGTCTGGATTGGAATGCGTGATGTAACATGTGTAGTTCCTTTGTAAATGCTGAGAATGTTGGAGTGAGTGAGTTGGTGATTTGATAAGTAGCCTCTCACATTGGTAGAAAGAAATATGCTTCAATATCCATATGTAAGCAGGACGTGTATGGCACGCCAGAATTGCAAAGTTCCTGTGATGCCTGGTGGCTAGATTACGCTCAAGAGAATTAATACAATTTCTCTCTGAAGTATTACACTGGTACCTCTACTGTTGGTTGGTTCATATAAACTAGTTCCTAAAAGGACCATAGGTGTGTGAACCTAGTGTCTTAGCCGGCTGAATATACTGTGTGGCTCATGCAAATTTACAAGGACTAAACATGTTTTTCCCATATGTGCTTTGGTGCATATGAGAACAATTGCTTAGGCAATTGAGCTTCTGTTACCTACTGTAGTAGATATGGACATTACTCAGTGGGGAAAGAACACATTATGAAGATGATGTACCTGTGAGCCAAGTCTGGTCTGAAAGGGGTGAGGTCTGGCATTGCTGTGTGAGTGTGTATGGAATAGGACATTCATGCACCAACATCACAACCATTGGAATGGATGTCTGGTCTGCTAATTGGATAAATGCCATTTAGTTAATACATATTGCATATTGCAGTTGTAAATGCCTATTTTCCATTTTCGTCAACATGCCTATTCATGTGCTGATTCACAATGCCTGTCTCATGATGCTATGTCACAATGCTTGCTCATGCTGCTTGCCCTATAGTGCTTGCTTTACTGTGCCTGTTTCTCATTGTGCCCAGGTCTACTGGGGTTTAAACATTGTCAGAACTTAAACATAGTAAATGCTTGTAATTGTGTTAAGCTACCCCTGTCTCAATATATAGGCTTGTGATTACCACAGATAAAGGTGAATAATGAAAACATATCACCCACAGTAAATCAGAGTGAAATACACTTCATCATCAACCAGGAGAGGTGTGTTTGGTCAACATCCTCCCTTTCCTCCCCATCTTCATCTGTGTATGTGATGTATGATAACATTATCTTTTAACGAATGTAAAGAGATGTTGTGCCATTTTGTATATCAACAGAGAACAGAGAGGATGGTGGAGAGGCCTTTCATATATCATCTGGGACAACTAACCAGAAGTCCCAAGACCCAGAACTATTCCCTATAAGTGTAATCCAGGGAAAATCACAGATGAACACATGCTGAATTGCCAGCTTTTATTTTCATGACAACCTTTGGCCCCAGTCAAATGAAAGTAACTGTTTTTAGACAGAAAGCAGGATAGGTCGACATAGGTGAATCTGTCTTGGTGCACAGTGAACCATGCTCTTTAATAAAGAAGACCCCTGTCTACAGTTTGTCTCGGTCAGGCTCATGGAAAGAAAACCTGTGCCCCAATGGAACACGTATTCTTCTAGAATCCAAAATGTAGGAATTTCTTGGAGGATTTTATCTCAGCTCTCTAACCGCTGAATGAAAATAGGGAGACAAACAGTTCTGAATAATTCATTAATGTGATTATAGAGATTCTTATAGTGATCCAGACAGTGATCATAAATTATCAGTATCATCTGAGAACGAAAACAACAAGTCTCTGGTTGTTAAACCCATTCAAGAAGACTGGTGAAGTAACTTGCAGTGATTGTTCATCTGAGACTTAACTTGGAGAATAACCAGCCTGGTGCTCACACAGTGTTTTGTGAATGAAGACTTAAAGAGATTGGTGATAGATACAGTAAATGAGTGGTGTAGTTAGAGATTAGAGAGGGGGAGGAGAGTATAATGATCAGTTGGTGGAGTATTTAGGAGTTGTTGTATCATGTTTATCTGCATGCATGTTCGACATATTTGTACATTATGTATGTATGTGTTGAAGTGTTGACATGACAGAAAGATGAACTATTGGTCTTCACTCGACCCACCGGCAGCTCAATAAAGTGTATTAATGAACCAGTGTTTTTAAGTACATGTCTCAGGAGAATGTCTTAAGTTACTGTGGTGGTTACAGATATTGTGAAATGTCCTGTATAGATGTTGTCAAGTATCTCTTCTGATGTGTGTCTTGTACAATGGTTGGTGTAAACATTTCCATGTGAATGTATGTCCCACTATTGTCAAGAACCTGTCATGTAGATGTCTTGTTCAACAGATGTTATGTACAGTTATTGTTGAGTTTGTCTGCTAATATTGAAACCTAAAGTCCTAAGGTATAATTGGACATCTGATATGGGTCACACTGACACAAACAAAATAAATAAGGAAGATCTAATGTGACGGACGAATAGCACACAGGCAACATTATAATGAGTGAAAATGGATCCTCAGTTGTACAGGGGCGAATAGTCCAGATCTCCTTTTGGTCTTGAGGGAACCTTTTTCTTCTTTTATAAATTTCTGTGTAGATACTTGGTAGTCTCACAGTGGGGGTTCAGAGCCAAGGGAAAAATGGTTCTCAAAAAGGGCTATTGTGGGAATGATTATCTCATTTGAGAGACTTCTAGACAAAAACGTGCAAAATCATATCCTTTGTCTTGCATATTATTATTCAAGATATATTTCCAGAGAACACTACTAACTAGGTCCTCTGTCTCAATCGAACATGTCACAGCATCAAAAAGGCATAATAACTATTACCCAGGAGGTAGCGAATGTAACTGATAAGGCCAATTCGCGCAGTAAATGCTCGTCCACAGTGGGTGCATGTGAACATGTGGTCATTTCCACTATCATGCACCATCTTACGTGTGGGACTTATCTGCAATAATTTTTCTCCTTTGTCTTTACTCCATTTCTGATATTCGCCCTCCATGCAACACGTTCAGCTGCGACATGCTCCCAATGTGCATTATCAATGCCTGTATTAATCATGCCCTGCTTACACACATCTTTGTATCGTAGTAGAGGCCGAACCTGAGATCTCTTGCCAATCTGTAATTCACCAAAAAAAGATGTCCTTTGGAAATCTACCGTAATCCATCCTCCTAAGATGTCCTATCCATCTAAGTCTACGAAGACTGAGCATGTAATAAACTGTCACACAACCTGATCTTTCCAATACTTCAGTATTTGTGATTTTGTCTTGCCACTTAATACCAAGAATTCTTCGCAGACACCGCATATGAAAAGCTGTTTAAACGTTTCTCCTTGGTGTGAGTAAGTTGTCCAGGCTTCACAGCCATAAAGAAGAGTACTAACGACACAGGCTTGATAGACAAGGACTTTTGTTTTGGCAGTAAGCTTCCTGTTCTCCCAGACTCTTTTTCTTGAACCTGTTCATTGTTTTTGTTGCCTTACAATCCGGATGTTAATTTTCTGATCTAGGGATAATTTGCTATTTACCACTGATCCTAGATATGTAAAATGGTCTACCATCTCTAGTTCGGCGTCGTCAATAAAGATTTATGGTACCCCATGTGCACCTTGTGACATAATCTGTGTCTTCTTTTTGCTAATTGTTAAACCAAATTCAGAACAAGCATTGGAGAATGCAGATAGTAGACATTGTAAATCTTCCTCAGAGTGGGTCGTAACTGCAGCATCATCTGCAAAAAGCAACTCTCTGATCAGTACCCTCCTAATGTTGGTCTTGGCCTTCAATCTCTGAGCATTGTAGAGGCCGCCATCTGAGCGTGAGTGAATGTACATACCACCATCCTGATCACGAAAGGTATATTTCAGTAGAAGTGAAAAGTATATTTCAAAGATGGTGGGAGCTAATACACAACCTTGCTTAACTCCACTCTTGATTTCAAACTCTTCAGAAGTTGCACCATCAAACTTGATTATACCCTTCATGCCTATGTGGAACGATTCCACAATGGACGGAAGAGTTGATTGGCAGCCAATCTTCCTGAGCGCCTTGAACAGATCCTCACGACTGACCAAATCAAATGCCTTTATGAGGTCGATGAAGGCAATAGACAGTGGTTGATTCTGTTTACAACATTTTTCTTGCATTTGTCGCAATGAGAATATCATATCAATGGTAGACCGGTTCTGTCGAAAGCCGCACTGTGTTTTGGGGTAGACTTGATCTCCTAGGACTTATAGTCTGCGCAGAACAAATGATCACTCTCTCTGCCTGCCTAGTTCACTCCAGGGGATAGGTAACATCTATACATTTGGAACAAGACAAACTGCAGAAGCTGCCGGATCAGCAAAGCAATGCTCTAACTGTCCGCCTGTCGGAGCTTCGATCCTTGACCAGCTGCCAACCAAGGGTTAGGGCCTGGTCTGCCCTGCCATGACATTTTGTCTTTGGATTTCGTTTCCTCGCACCAAGGTAAGGCTTGTACCCTCCCAATTGCGCTCTTCCGCCCGAAGCCGTTTGCGCAATGTAGGGTTTTGTAAGCATCGCCCAACGTTCGGCGCTAAAAGAAATCAGGTATTACCGTCCACTGTCATACGGTAGCTCAGTCTTATCTAAGACCTGACCTTGATTTTTATGGTAGTAAAACCTGGACAACTTACACCAAGGAGAAACGTTTAAACAGCTGTCGTATGCATGCCTTTTTATGGGCCACCTTGAGTACCAGATATGGCAACTCTACAACGGTAGAATCCCTGAACTATACAGGCGATATATCGATGATGGTGTTGGTGTCACCTGTATGCCACGGGCGGATCTCGAAAGATTCATAGACTTCTTCTCCAACTTTCATCCTTCTATCAAACTCACTTCCCATGTTTCCTCTACTTCTGTCAACTTCTTAGACATTACTGTTTCTATTGGGACCCATGGTCTCACCACGACGGTCTACTACAAACCGACAGACTCTCACGCCTTTCTACTCTACACCTCCTCTCACCCTCCGGCCTGCAAAGACGCTATTCCTTATTCTCAACTTCTGCGCCTTCGACGACTATGCCAAAATGATGAGGATTTTCAGCACAATGCTCAGGAAATGTCGGACTTCTTCAGGCTTCGTGGCTATCCTGATCATGTCCTATCATCAGCCTTCCGCCGGGTTCTACCCGTTAGCCGCGCAGAGGCTCTCACCTCTGCACCTAGACCAAAAAACCTTCGACCGGTACTTTCTCTTACCTACCATCCGCATAATTTTTCAGTCAAGAATATCCTCTTTCGACATCTATCTATCCTTCAAGCTGACCCTACTACCAGCGCGATATTTTCAGAGAAACCACTAGTGGCCTACAGACGTGACCGCAACCTCAGGGATGTACTCGTCTACAATAGAGTACAGGGATTTCCACCTCCACCCTCACAATTAGGAACTAAGGCTTGCCTGAGATCTCGATGCAAGACCTGCCCATATGTGATCCACACTCCAGTAGTGCGATTCCCCAAAGGCAATTTACGCATCACAGAAGAATTTTCCTGCACCAGTCGCAACATCATTTACGCCATAATATGCAAAAGGTGTGATATGAAGTACATTGGGGAGACGGGTCTCATGCTAGCCGACAGATTCCGCCAACATCTGATGGACATCAACACCAACGAGAGCAAGCCTGTCTCCACCCACTTCAGGCTTGCCTGAGATCTCGATGCAAGACCTGCCCATATGTGATCCACACTCCAGTAGTGCGATTCCCCAAAGGCAATTTACGCATCACAGAAGAATTTTCCTGCACCAGTCGCAACATCATTTACGCCATAATATGCAAAAGGTGTGATATGAAGTACATTGGGGAGACGGGTCTCATGCTAGCCGACAGATTCCGCCAACATCTGATGGACATCAACACCAACGAGAGCAAGCCTGTCTCCACCCACTTCAATAGCGCCAAAAGGTGTGATATGAAGTACATTGGGTAGACGGGTCTCATGCTAGCCGACAGATTCCGCCAACATCTGATGGACATCAACACCAACGAGAGCAAGCCTGTCTCCACCCACTTCAATAGCGCCAACCATCAAGGTGCTTCCGATGTCCAGGTCAATGGCATCCAGTCCTGCTCCTCTGGTCAGCAACATCGCAAGAATACAGAAAACCGGCTCATATTCACTATGGGGTGCCTAACACCACACGGCCTCAACACCCAACATAGTTTCATCTAATCGTAGTCATTTCCCCTCCCCACTCTGTTGCTTCCACACCCTCCTGATATCACCCTTGTCCGGCCTCCAACTTATCCTCTACCCTGTCCCCTATGCCATGTGTGGCGTGTCGTAGGCTCTTTTCCAATCTCTCTCTCTGTCTCTCTCTCAATCCCTCTCTCTCTCATTCTCCCTCAACAATCGTGCTTCTCTGTGCCTACCTATGCCATGGGTGGAGTGTCATAGGCTGTTTTCCAATCTCTCTCTCTCAATCTCTCTCTCTCTCTCTCAATCTCTCTCTCTCTCTTTCTCTCAACAATCGTGCTTCTCTGTGCCCACCTATGCCATGTGTGACGGGTCGTAGGCCCTTTTCCAATCTTCTCTCTCTCTTTCTCTCTTTCTCGGTCTCAATCTTTCTCTCTCTCTCTCTCTCTCATTCTCTCTCACCAATCGGGCTCCTCTGTGGACATTACCTATGCCATGTGTGGCGTGTCGTAGGCTCTCTTCCAATCTCTCTCTCCCCCTCTCTCTCTCGTTCTCTCTCTCAATCTCTCTCTCATTCAATCTCAACGATTGTGCTTCCCTGCGCCTACCTATGCCATGTGTGGCGTGTCGCCCCTATGCCATGTGTGGCGTGTCGTAGGCTCTTTTCCTATCTCTCTCTCTGTCTCTCTCAATCTCTCTCTCTCATTCTCCCTCAATAATCGTGCTTCTCTGTACCTACCTATGCCATGGGTGGAGTGTCGTAGACTTTTTTCTAATCTCTCTCAATCTCTCTCTCTCTCAATCTCTCTCTCTCATTCTCCCTCAACAATCGTGCTTCTCTGTGCCTACCTATGCCATGGGTGACGGGTCGTAGGCCCTGTTAAAATCTTCACTCTCTCTTTCTCTCTTTCTCGGTCTCAATCTCTCCTCTCTCTCTCTCTCTCTCTCTCTCTCTAACAATCGTGCTTCTCTGTGCCTACCTATGCCATGTGTGGCGTGTCATAGGCTCTTTTCTAATCTCTCTCTGCCCCCCTCTCTCTCTTTCTCTCTCGCAATCTCTCTCTCATTCAATCTCAACGATCGTGCTTCTTTGCGCCTACCTATGCCATGTGTGGCGTGTCGTAAGCTCTTTTGCAATCTCTGTCTCTCTCAATCTCTCTCTCTCTCTCATTCTCTCTCAACAATAGTGCTTCTCTGTGCCTACCTATGCCATGTGTGGCGTGTCGTAGACTCTTTTCCAAACTCTCTCTCTCTCTCTCTCTCTCTCTCTCTCTCTCTCTCTCTTCCATCTTGCTTCTCGGTGTCTACCTATTCCAACTATATTGCTGGTGGTCTGATGTTACACAACCACTGGGGGGGGGGGGGGGTTGATCCTCATATACGTTGTATAAAAATCAACCGTGCTGGCTCTATTTCATAGGGTACAGTATGAGTGAAGCCTCGTATATGTAGACCGATCGACCCCATACACATCCGGTGGCGTGCCGTAGGCACTTCTCCAATCTCTATCTCTTTTCCTCTCTCTCTCTCTCTCTCTCTCTCTCTCTCTCTCTCTCTCTCTCTCTCTCTCTCTCTCTTCCATCTCACTTCTCTGTGCCTACATATTCCAACCATATTGCCGGTGGTCTGATTTCAACACAACCACTGGGTGATTTGATCCTCAAATACGTTGTATAACAATCAACCTTACTGCCTCTATTCCATAGGGGACAGTATGAGGGAAGCCTCGTATTTGTAGACTGACCGACCCCGGATACATCAGGGGCGTGTCGTAGGCACTTTTCCAATTTCTCTCTCTCTCTCTCTCTCTCTCTCTCTCTCTCTCTCTCTCTCTCTCTCTCTCTCTCTCTCTCTCTCCCTCTCTCTTCCATCTTGCTTCTCTGTGCCTACATGTCCCAACTATATTGCCGGTGGTCTGATTTTAACACAACCACTGAGTGATTTGACCCTCAAATACGTTGTATAACAATCAACCTTACTGCCCCCAATTCATAGGAACAGTATGAGTGAAGCCTCGTATTTGTAGACCGACCGACCCCGCATACATCAGGGGCGTGTCGTAGGCACTTTTCCTCTCTCTCTCTCTCTCTCTCTCTCTCTCTCTCTCTCTCTCTCTCTCTCTCTCTCTCTCTCTCTCTCTCTCTTCCATCTTTCTTCTCTGTGCCTACATATTCCAACTATATTGCCAGGGATCTGATTTTAAAACTACCACTGGATGATTTGATCCTCAAATACGTTGTATAACAATCAACCTTACTGCCCCGAATCCATAGGGAACAGTATGAGTGAAGCCTCGTATTTGTAGACCGACCGACCCCGCATACATCAGGGGCGTGTCGTAGGCACTTCTCCTCTCTCTCTCTCTCTCTCTCTCTCTCTCTCTCTCTCTCCATCAGGCTTCTCTGTACCCACATATTCCAACTATATTGCCGGTGGTCTGATTTTAACACAACCACTGGAAGATTTGTTCCTCAAATTCATGGTATAGCAATTAACCTTACTGCCTCTATTCCATAGAGAACAGTAGGAGTGAAGCCTCGCATTTGTAGACCTACCCACTCTGCATTCCTCATGCGGTATATCGCATGCAGTTTTCCTCTCTCTCTCTTCTCTCTCTCTCTCTCTCTCTCTCTCTCTCTCTCTCTCTCTCTCCTTACATCTTGCTTCTCGGTGCCTACCTACTTCACTTGTATCACCAGTGGTTGGATCTCACACAGCCCCATCAACTCGTACACTGGACGAGTGGCTCCTGAAGTGTGCTTTGTAACAATCAACCATACTGACTATTTCATAGGGGACAGTACGAGGGAAACGTCATACCTGTAGACTGACGCGCCCCACATGCCTCATGTGGTATATCACAGGCACTTCTCCTCTCTCTCTCTCTTCTCTCTCTCTCTCTCTCTCTCTCTCTCTCTCTCTCTCTCTCTCTCTCTCCTTACATCTTGCTTCTCTGTGCCCACCCACTTCACTTGTATTACCAGTGGTTATATCTCACACAGCCCTAACAACTCAAACACTGGGCGAGAGGCTACTGAAGTGTACTGTGCAATAATCAACCATACTGACTATTTCATAGGGTACAGTACGAGGGAAACGTCGTACACGTAGACCGACGCGCCCCACACGCCTCATGTGGTATATCACAGGCACTTTTCCTCTCTCTCTCTCTTTCTCTCTCTCTCTCTCTCTCTCTCTTTCTCTTTCTCTCCCTCTCTCTCTTTCACCCTCTCGCTCTCTCCGTCTCTCTCTCACTCCCTCTCTCGCTCTCTCTCCCTCTCTCACTCCCTCTCGCGCTTTCTCTCCCTCCCTTGATCTCTCTCTTGCCCTCCCCCTCTCTCGCTCTCACCCTCCCTCACTCTCTCTCTCCCTCTCCCTCTCCCTCTCTCTCCCCCTCTCTCCCTCCCTCTCTCTCTCTCTCCCTCTCTCTCTTCCTCTCCCCCTCTCTCTCTCCCTTTCTCTCTATCTCTCTCCCTCTCTCTCTCCCTCTCTCTCTCCCTCTCTCTCTCCCTCTCTCTCTTCCTCTCCCCCTCTCTCTCTCCCTTTCTCTCTATCTCTCTCCCTCTCTCTCTCCCTCTCTCTCTCCCTCCCTCTCCCCCCTCTCTTCTCCCTCTCTCTCCCTCTCTCTCCCCCCTTTCGCGCTCTCTCTCTCACTATTTCTCTCCCTCTCTCTCTCCTCTTACATCTGGCTTCTCTGTGCATACCTTCTTCACGTGCATTGCCAGTGGTTGGATCTTACACAACCCCAACAACTCTAGGACTGGGCGAGGGGCTCCTGAAGCGCGTTGTATGACTAGCAACCATACTGACTATTTCGTAGGTAACAATATACCCCATGTGGTAGGTCGCAGGCACTTTTCCTCTCTCTGTCTCTCTCTGTCTGTCTCTCTCTCTCTCTTCTCTCTCTCTCTCTCTCTCTCTCTCTCTCTCTCTCTCTCTCTCTTCTTGCATGTCCACATACACTAGCATTTTGTCTGTTGAAGTGTGTCTATGTAGTACACGTGTTCCTGCACACCAGTCCACCCAGACCAACAACACAATGGGGCCGTGGTCAATCTTACACGCCTCCTACCCCGCCCCCTTCTTTCTATGTGTTCACTGTACCGTAACATCCAGCACCGTTATAAAAATACACCTGAGATTTCCGTAAACATTCACAGGTCCGTACGTGAGGTGAGTATACAGTTTGTTTTTTTCTTTATAAACAGTTTTTCTATTAAACATTTTCTTCGACTAACATTCTTTTCAATTAACATTTTGTCAATTCTCGTTTCCTCTTCATTGCTTCCATTTTTCCATGCATTTGTTTCTCTCGTCCTGTCATCACCTTCTAATGTAGTCACAGGAGTTCTCCTTGACTGTATGTTGTGTTTGTGAATGTGTTTGTTTGCTGATGAAGGCTAACCGCCGCAACGTTCTGTATGTGTCGTAACTCTGTTATGTAAAGCTGCACTACTTTGTGTCATTATATATTGTTTAAACTTTCACAGCTTTACCGCAGTTCCACCAAACTTTATGCATACTCATCTAAGAATCACGGGTTTTAACTTTCACAGAAAATCAGGAATAAAGGGCTTAAATGGTTTACGGCTTAGTTTACCAATGGACGACGCTTATGGGAGTTAGAGTTACTAGTGGGATACAGGTTATTGATCGATTGCTGTGTTTATAATGTGCTAATTGTGTTGTTGATTTATATTGCCATGAATGTTGGCCTATGTTAATGACGAGGGGAATTTATATTGTCAAGAATATATATATATATATATATATATATATATATATATATATATATATATATATATATATATATATATATATATATATATATATATATATATATATATATATATATATATATATATATATATATATATATATATATATTTTATACGTGTTACTGAGGACGACGATGGTGCTAATGATAATGAGACAAAGTGCTAATATTTTATGCTCTTCTTTATGGCAGTCATTCATTCATTCATTCATTCATTCATTGGCATCTTGCTGTCTTGACAGACGATACTGTGTGCATCTGTGACATGATGGATCAGACATCCACATTCCCAGTCCAACACATTCATAAAAATACTTTTAACTTTGAACAGAGACCATCCAGATAGCAGGGCTATTCTTAGATTCGTAGGTTCCAGAACGCGGTGGGGTAGGGCAGTGGTATACGCTCGCTTTTTCATTGGCTAATACGTGGCAGCCCACGCTATTCACTAGGCCACATTTGAATATCTGGTAGTTTGAGCCAGGATTCCACCCGGAGCAGTCGCTATTTGTGATGTGGGGACCCAAAAATGCCCTTAAAGATTCAGTAAAATATTGTTCTCTGGATAACAGGTACCACTTTAAAACATACTTTAATGTTGTGGTTATGCCTAGTGAACGAAAGAGAAGAATATAAGAGTATTTTATGAAGAAAATGTGAAAGTGAAAACAGAACTTCTGTGTGCAGGTATTCTGAATACGGCTTCTTCAACCTGTCATGGTCTTCCACGCTGTATACTCCAAGTGCATATCATTCCCTTGTTGTGACTGGTTGCGTATGCTTGATGATTGTAAATTACACTCAATGCAAATTCGCAAACCATTTGTGCATTCTTAATGCCTAGCATGACTCACTCTTAACCCAACTGTACACTGCTCTGGCGAGTTAACATTTGGCAGTCTGGATTGGAATGCGTGATGTAACATGTGTAGTTCCTTTGTAAATGCTGAGAATGTTGGAGTGAGTGAGTTGGTGATTTGATAAGTAGCCTCTCACATTGGTAGAAAGAAATATGCTTCAATATCCATATGTAAGCAGGACGTGTATGGCACGCCAGAATTGCAAAGTTCCTGTGATGCCTGGTGGCTAGATTACGCTCAAGAGAATTAATACAATTTCTCTCTGAAGTATTACACTGGTACCTCTACTGTTGGTTGGTTCATATAAACTAGTTCCTAAAAGGACCATAGGTGTGTGAACCTATGTCTTAGCCGGCTGAATATACTGTGTGGCTCATGCAAATTTACAAGGACTAAACATGTTTTTCCCATATGTGGTGCATATGAGAACAATTGCTTAGGCAATTGAGCTTCTGTTACCTACTGTAGTAGATATGGACATTACTCAGTGGGGAAAGAACACATTATGAAGATGATGTACCTGTGAGCCAAGTCTGGTCTGAAAGGGGTGAGGTCTGGCATTGCTGTGTGAGTGTGTATGGAATAGGACATTCATGCACCAACATCACAACCATTGGAATGGATGTCTGGTCTGCTAATTGGATAAATGCCATTTGTTAATACATATTGCATATTGCAGTTGTAAATGCCTATTTTCCATTTTCGTCAACATGCCTATTCATGTGCTGATTCACAATGCCTGTCTCATGATGCTATGTCACAATGCTTGCTCATGCTGCTTGCCCTATAGTGCTTGCTTTACTGTGCCTGTTTCTCATTGTGCCCAGGTCTACTGGGGTTTAAACATTGTCAGAACTTAAACATAGTAAATGCTTGTAATTGTGTTAAGCTACCCCTGTCTCAATATATAGGCTTGTGATTACCACAGATAAAGGTGAATAATGAAAACATATCACCCACAGTAAATCAGAGTGAAATACACTTCATCATCAACCAGGAGAGGTGTGTTTGGTCAACATCCTCCCTTTCCTCCCCATCTCCATCTGTGTATGTGATGTATGATAACATTATCTTTTAACGAATGTAAAGAGATGTTGTGCCATTTTGTATATCAACAGAGAACAGAGAGGATGGTGGAGAGGCCTTTCATATATCATCTGGGACAACTAACCAGAAGTCCCAAGACCCAGAACTATTCCCTATAAGTGTAATCCAGGGAAAATCACAGATGAACACATGCTGAATTGCCAGCTTTTATTTTCATGACAACCTTTGGCCCCAGTCAAATGAAAGTAACTGTTTTTAGACAGAAAGCAGGATAGGTCGACATAGGTGAATCTGTCTTGGTGCACAGTGAACCATGCTCTTTAATAAAGAAGACCCCTGTCTACAGTTTGTCTCGGTCAGGCTCATGGAAAGAAAACCTGTGCCCCAATGGAACACGTATTCTTCTAGAATCCAAAATGTAGGAATTTCTTGGAGGTTTTTTATCTCAGCTCTCTAACCGCTGAATGAAAATAGGGAGACAAACAGTTCTGAATAATTCATTAATGTGATTATAGAGATTCTTATAGGGATCCAGACAGTGATCATAAATTATCAGTATCATCTGAGAACGAAAACAACAAGTCTCTGGTTGTTAAACCCATTCAAGAAGACTGGTGAAGTAACTTGCAGTGATTGTTCATCTGAGACTTAACTTGGAGAATAACCAGCCTGGTGCTCACACAGTGTTTTGTGAATGAAGACTTAAAGAGATTGATGATAGATACAGTAAATGAGTGGTGTAGTTAGAGATTAGAGAGGGGGAGGAGAGTATAATGATCAGTTGGTGGAGTATTTAGGAGTTGTTGTATCATGTTTATCTGCATGCATGTTCGACATATTTGTACATTATGTATGTATGTGTTGAAGTGTTGACATGACAGAAAGATGAACTATTGGTCTTCACTCGACCCACCGGCAGCTCAATAAAGTGTATTAATGAACCAGTGTTTTAAGTACATGTCTCAGGAGAATGTCTTAAGTTACTGTGGTGGTTACATATATTGTGAAATGTCCTGTATAGATGTTGTCAAGTATCTCTTCTGATGTGTGTCTTGTACAATGGTTGGTGTAAACATTTCCATGTGAATGTATGTCCCACTATTGTCAAGAACCTGTCATGTAGATGTCTTGTTCAACAGATGTTATGTACAGTTATTGTTGAGTTTGTCTGCTAATATTGAAACCTAAAGTCCTAAGGTATAATTGGACATCTGATATGGGTCACACTGACACAAACAAAATAAATAAAGGAAGATCTAATGTGACGGACGAATAGCACACAGGCAACATTATAATGAGTGAAAAGGATCCTCAGTTGTACAGGGGCGAATAGTCCAGATCTCCTTTTGGTCTTGAGGGAACCTTTTTCTTCTTTTATAAATTTCTGTGTAGATACTTGGTAGTCTCACAGTGGGGGTTCAGAGCCAAGGGAAAAATGGTTCTCCAAAAGGGCTATTGCGGGAATGATTATCTCATTTGAGAGACCTCTAGACAAAAACGTGCAAAATCATATCCTTTGTCTTGCATATTTATTATTCAAGATATATTTCCAGAGAACACTACTAACTAGGTCCTCTGTCTCAATCGAACATGTCACAGCATCAAAAAGGCATAATAACTATTACCCAGGAGGTAGCGAATGTAACTGATAAGGCCAATTCGCGCAGTAAATGCTCGTCCACAGTGGGTGCATGTGAACATGTGGTCATTTCCACTATCATGCACCATCTTACGTGTGGGACTTATCTGCAATAATTTTCTCCTTTGTCTTTACTCCATTTCTGATATTCGCCCTCCATGCAACACGTTCAGCTGCGACATGCTCCCAATGTGCATTATCAATGCCTGTATTAATCATGCCCTGCTTACACACATCTTTGTATCGTAGTAGAGGCCGAACCTGAGATCTCTTGCCAATCTGTAATTCACCAAAAAAAGATGTCCTTTGGAAATCTACCGTAATCCATCCTCCTAAGATGTCCTATCCATCTAAGTCTACGAAGACTGAGCATGTAATAAACTGTCACACAACCTGATCTTTCCAATACTTCAGTATTTGTGATTTTGTCTTGCCACTTAATACCAAGAATTCTTCGCAGACACCGCATATGAAAGCTGTTTAAACGTTTCTCCTTGGTGTGAGTAAGTTGTCCAGGCTTCCCAGCCATAAAGAAGAGTACTAACGACACAGGCTTGATAGACAAGGACTTTTGTTTTGGCAGTAAGCTTCCTGTTCTCCCAGACTCTTTTTCTTGAACTGTTCATTGTTTTTGTTGCCTTACAATCCGGATGTTAATTTTCTGATCTAGGGATAATTTGCTAT
Source organism: Cepaea nemoralis (assembly GCA_014155875.1). Classification (NCBI taxonomy): domain Eukaryota; kingdom Metazoa; phylum Mollusca; class Gastropoda; order Stylommatophora; family Helicidae; genus Cepaea; species Cepaea nemoralis. Next base: position 26,471 of record JACEFZ010012170.1, read on the forward strand.
TTACCACTGATCCTAGATATGTAAAATGGTCTACCATCTCTAGTTCGGCGTCGTCAATAAAGAATTTATGGTACCCCATGTGCACCTTGTGACATAATCTGTGTCTTCTTTTTGCTAATTGTTAAACCAAATTCAGAACAAGCATTGGAGAATGCAGATAGTAGACATTGTAAATCTTCCTCAGAGTGGGTCATAACTGCAGCATCATCTGCAAAAAGCAACTCTCTGATCAGTACCCTCCTAATGTTGGTCTTGGCCTTCAATCTCTGAGCATTGTAGAGGCCGCCATCTGAGCGTGAGTGAATGTACATACCACCATCCTGATCACGAAAGGTATATTTCAGTAGAAGTGAAAAGTATATTTCAAAGAGGGTGGGAGCTAATACACAACCTTGCTTAACTCCACTCTTGATTTCAAACTCTTCAGAAGTTGCACCATCAAACTTGATTATACCCTTCATGCCTATGTGGAACGATTCCACAATGGACGGAAGAGTTGATTGGCAGCCAATCTTCCTGAGCGCCTTGAACAGATCCTCACGACTGACCAAATCAAATGCCTTTATGAGGTCGATGAAGGCAATAAACAGTGGTTGATTCTGTTTACAACATTTTTCTTGCATTTGTCGCAATGAGAATATCATAGCAATGGTAGACCGGTTCTGTCGAAAGCCGCACTGTGATTTGGGGTAGACTTGATCTCCTAGGACTTATAGTCTGCGCAGAACAAATGATCCCTCTCTCTGCCTGCCTAGTTCACTCCAGGGGATAGGTAACATCTATACATTTGGAACAAGACAAACTGCAGAAGCTGCCGGATCAGCAAAGCAATGCTCTAACTGTCCGCCTGTCGGAGCTTCGATCCTTGACCAGCTGCCAACCAAGGGTTAGGGCCTGGTCTGCCCTGCCATGACATTTTGTCTTTGGATTGCATTTCCTCGCACCAAGGTAAGGCTTGTACCCTCCCAATTGCGCTCTTCCGCCCGAAGCCGTTTGCACAATGTGGGGTTTTGTAAGCATCGCCCAACGTTCGGCGCTAAAAGAAATCAGGTATTACCGTCCACTGTCATACGGTAGCTCAGTCGTTTCTAAGACCTGACCTTGATTTTTATGGTAGTAAAACCTGGACAACTTACACCAAGGAGAAACGTTTAAACAGCTGTCGTATGCGGTGTCTGGGAAGAATACTTGGTATTAAGTGGCAAGACAAAATCACAAATATTGAAGAATTGGAAAGATCAGGTTGTGTGACGGTGTATTCCATGCTCAGTCTTCGTAGACTTAGATGGATAGGACACGTTAGGAGGATGGATGATGGTAGAATACTAAAGGACATCTTTTTTGGTGAATTACAGATTGGTAAGAGATCTCAGGGTCGGCCTCTATTACGATACAAAGATGTGTGTAAGCGGGACATGATTAATACAGGCATTGATAATGCACACTGGGAGTAAGTCGCCGCTGAACTTGTTGCATGGAGGGCAAATATCAGAAATGGAATAAAGACAAAGGAGAAAATTATTGCAGATAAGTCACACACCGAGCGTTTGAGGCGTAAGATGGTGCATGATGGTGTTCACATGCATCCACTGTGGACGAACATTTACAGCGCGAATTGGCCTTACCAGTCACATTCGCCACCGCCATGGGTTGTAGTTATTAAGCCTTTATGAAGCCTAATGTAACAAACTATCGTCTGTGAAGACGACAAGGTGCCAGATTACATTTCATGTTCTTGAAACATATCTGCCTTGAGATTACAGTTGTAAGATCAACAAATTTAAATATTCCATCTACACTGACGAATTTACTTGATCTTTGCCTCTATAATCTTTGTTTCCTCATATCCTATTACAGGACACCGCTGTTAACACCAGCATTTTACAACTGTTGTTGATTTCTTGGCAACATTACGCTCATTAGTTTGGTATTGCTTTCTGAGCGGCCGGCTCACATATCTCATATGTAACGGGCGCGATGAGAACCGCTACCGATTCGCTCACGTTCGCTTGCGTTCGCTCACTTAGATAAACGGGATTACGGAGAAAGTCGCTAACACCTAGGCCAGGGAGCCCGGCCTATAATCTTTACTATTGTAATATTCTAAGAAATCCGTATATTGTCGTTCTTTTCAACGCAGGCAGCAAACGAACAAAACAACATCCAGGGAATCAAGAGATAAGGAAACGATGGATATGTGTGTGTCTCTCTCTCTCACACACACAAGCAAACACACACACACACAAACACACAGCACTCACTCACCCCCCACCCCCCCCCCCCCCCACACACACACACACAAAACGGCTTATTATAACTAGAAGATTCTTTCTCTAGAAACCCCTTCCTCTGCTAATAAACCATGTCGTTTGGCGTTGCTGATCGTGTCTATCCGCAGCTGTCTTGTGTGCTGCCAATCATTTCTGAAATCGGCAGCTTGTCTCTTGGTCTGCCCCTGCCTCTCTTTCCCTCCAACTTTTCCGCTGTGACGACTTACTCCAGCTTTTCTCTTATCATGGCGTGCCCAAAGAAAGCCTCACGACAAAAAAAAAAAAAAAAATAGAAGAAGAAAGCCTTAAACACCCGGAGAAGAGAATTGGAGATAGAGGTAAATAATATGGAGAGAACATGGAGGGACCTATAGAGATGACAAAGGAGAGGGGTGTTTTGATGAGTTGGGGAAGAGCCTATACTCCACTGGGGGTCAAAAAGCAGAAAGAAGGAGAGAAAGAACTGTACTCAAAAGACAAACTTGCCTTAGTCTGTCTGAGAAGCCTTCCAAACCAAACTTTGACGCTGTGTAGGGGACTGGTGCAACCGCCAAGCGCCCGGCCCCGCTTGCAGTGTTGACTATTCGGCCTTTGGATTTCCTGATGAGAGTCAAAACGTGACGTGTGGTGTCTATCGGTCCCAGAAGATTCACACTGAGTGCCTCAAGGACGTCTTCTCTGCTGCACATCTCTGCTGGAGCAAACAGGCCCACAATTCCCGCGTTGTTTATCAAAGCCCATAACCCTTTAGACGATGTAAACAACAGGTTAGGGGTATGTAGAATGTGCAAGAACGGCATACATTACAATTGGTAATTATAGTTTCATTCAGTAAGATAAGAACAGTATATACGGATAACATTTGGTCAACAATTATGTAATATTTAACGCGGAAGAAATCAGTTTCTTTTTTTAGTGTATTCATCACCATGTGCCCTGCCAGCTGGCGTAAGCGTTCATGTCTCTCCACAGATCTCGGTCCTTGGTGTTCTGCATCATCTCTGCTGGTGTAAGCGTTCATGTCTCTCCACAGATCTCGGGATCATCCACAGGGATGTGTGATTGGGGGAATGGGTGATTGGGGGGGGGGTGGTGGTTGGTTGGGTGAGTGTGTGTAGGTTGGGGGTGGGGATGTGTGTGTGTGTGTGTGTGTGTGTGTGTATGGACGTGTATGGGTGGGGGATGTGTGAAAGTGGGGGATGTGTGGGTAGGTGCGTGATGTGTGGGTTGGCGGGGATGTATGTGTGTGTGTAGGTGGGGATATGTGGTTGGGGGGTGTGTGTTTGACTGGGTGGTTGGGGGTCTGTGCGTGTGTGGTGGAGGATATGTGGTTTATGGGTTATGCGATGAGTGGAGGATGTGTCTGTGTGGGTGGGGAGATGTGTGTTAATGGGGGATGTGTGAGTGAATGGTGGGTGGGCGGGTCATGTATGTGCGCCTGGGGGCGTGTGGGTGGGTGGGTGGGGGATGTGTTGTGGGTGGGAGATGTGTGGTGTTTGGGGATATGTGTGTAGGTGAGGGATGTGTGTGGGTGTGGGATGTGTCGGTGGGGATGGGTGGATGGGTAGGGCATGTATGTGTACCTGTGGTGTGTGGTGTGGTGGGGGATGTGTGGGTGGATGGGGGATGGGTTGATGATTGGGGTATGCGTCTCATAACATGGTAATATGCATTATGTTTACAACATTCAGTTGACAATGTTTGTTTTTTCTATGTGAATGTACTATGCATTATTGATGAATGAAAGATGAGTGATTGGAAGGGCCGAATGTAGTCGGGCCTGCGTGCCCAATGTGTTACCCTTTGAAAATAAAGTCGTTTCGTTCGTTCGTTCGTTCGTTCGTTCATTCGGTCTTTTGTGTTCTGCATCAACTCTGCTGGTGTTGGCGCTCATGTCTCTCCACAGATCTCGATTTATGGTGTTCTGCATTAACTCTGCTGGTGTAGGTGTTCATGTCTAGAGAGAATGCAAGAGCAAGGGGTGGTCATTAGTATTGGAACTCTTCACTGGCCGTTGAAGATAAGAACTGAGCGCTTGTGGGCATGCCCCGTGTGCAGTGATGTCGGCTCTTGATCCAACTTAGCTCTACTCAATAAAAGGCCACTAATTAGGTCATGGTTGTACTTAGTGTAACAGGAGGGAGAATATAAAGGACAGGAAGACATAGTTTCCTATACTTAGGTGCTCAAAGGTGCTCTAAGATTCCTTAGAATATAACATTTCAGTTTTGAAATCATTCAACATTTTGGATGAAGGAACACATTTCTTACAGCACTTGTTTGAAGATAATAGTTCTAGTCTAATTCTATGCTTCTATTACATGCTTACAGCAATTTGTAACTCTGCTAATTTGACTTTATCATCATTTTTCTTACTTGTTTTCATCAATGGAAGTGTGTGTTTTTTTTATGTCTGAAGAAGATGGCACGCTCCGCTTGTGTTTTTCTATTGTTTAATGATTTTCGATATTTGAAAGTCTTGGAACAATATTACACCGGCACAATTTGCAATATGCCGATTCAGAACCATCAGTGGATTTCTTGAGCTCCACAAATGTCTTTTCCCATTGATCGTTATATTTCCGATAAGTATCATAAGATGGTTTCCACTTTGGCATGATAATGGGCTCAATAATAAGAAATACTTGCCATGAAGGTATAATAAATTTGAAAATTTAACTGAACAGTAAGGTGGCTGCGCAGTGCGTGAGTGCGCGTGGAACAGTACAAGTACAGTACGAAAACCATACGTGTTAAATAGTTGTTAGTTGTTCTCGAGAATGAACCAAAAGCAGTATAAGCTAAGCTTATTGTTTTGCATTTGTTTTAGCTAACAAGTGTTAAAACAAGATAAAAATAACTTGACCAGTTCAAAAAAGAAGCATTTATATCTAATTATTATTACGCCATTACAAATTAGGGGGGGGGGGGGGGGGGGGTGGTGAGAAAGAAAAAAAGCCAAAACGCCAGACTGATTTTTGTGACGCCAAAACCTGTTTTTAAAAAGCCAGATTTGTCAGATTTGGTGTAAAAACGCCAATCTGACAACACTGGTAGGCAGTATTGAGAACGACTTTCTCAATGATGATATTCAACGCCTTATAAAACACGAAGATGATGAGTTTGGTGACAGCAATGCAAATGCCAATAAGAAATGGGGGGGGGGGGGGGGCAAAACAGACACTGACAAACCATGGACCTGTGTGTGGAGGTAGCCTGCTCTCCACCAGCTCGACTGCTTGTTGTATGCTCTGTGTACTTCTAACGTCCAGGTCAACTGTGGTCAGTCGGCTGGAACAGCTCTCTAAAACAGACTTGGCTCCCTCTTTGGTCAAACAACCAGCAAAGACGTGAAACCCGAGCTTGTCGAGTTGTCTGTTTCGGGAGAATGAGCAATGTTTCATTACGTTGTATTATATCATCAAATGGCTGCATTATGCGTGTGTTGTTCGTACATGCCAGATTTCTAGAGAATGAATGTTATTTTAACAAGTCCATTGTATATTTGAATTCAAGCGTAGTGTCTCGAGTTTCCCATAGAGTGTGCAACTACCCATTATGACAAGGAACAATTAACCAAGTTAACTTTACACTTTATATAACTTTTATCGCATAGCTGACGAAACCGTTTTTCTTCTATACTGTTAAAAAAACAAACGCAACATTTTTGGTGTTACTTTTATAAACGATATTCGCTGATTGGACATCAGTCGACCTATCGACTGTGTCCATCTGGTCATTAACTTCTCATGGTTACCTGAATTGTACTCACCACATGATTCGTGAGGTCATGAAAGAGGTCAAGGTCAAAACAATATCTTTGAAAATAACTCGTGACAGGTTCATGATAATCCCATGAAACTTACTGAACACAAAACTCTTTGACCATATTATTGAATGCCTATGAAAGATTGAAGCTCCTTAAATAAATTCAGTTGAAAATTCAATGCACAAGTATGGCTCATCTCACTACAGAACAACGACTCATCATCATTGGACGTTTACAGGATGGACAGTCACGAAGAGTAGTAGCCAAAGAATTTAATGTGGTTAGAAGCACCATTAGTCGCCTTTCGAGACGATTTCAAGAAACTGGCTAAGTGGCAGACCGGCCGCGCAGTGGAAGATCCAGAATCACAACTGCTACCGAAGACCGCTTTATAAGGCTGCGTCATCTTAGGAATCGATTTGCGTCTGCGTCCTCCACAGTCCAGTCAATGCCAGGAGCTCGTCGAATTTAAGATCACACGGTCAGGAACCGACTGCACGACGCTGGTCTTTGGGCTAGAAGACCCTACAGAGGTCCTGTTCTTACGGACCGGTATCACCAGAACCGACTGTAATGGGCGAATCAGCATGGTCAATAAAATGTTGGTACAAGTTTGCAATTGAAATTGCAATAATGTTGCGTTTCTTTCTTCTTCTTTTTTTTTTTTTTTTTTTTTTTTTTTTTTAAACAGTATAAGAAAAACCTCGAAGAGTGGATACATGTATTTACGGACGAATTTTCTATTAACGCCTCTATCAACGCAAGCTGTGGAGTTCACATCCAGTGCCCAGACGGTTCGTCAGAGACGTGTAGAGATTTGTGCTCAAATTACGATGCAGACATCGCTGCACTGCAGTAAGCATTATCACACTTGACGAATGCTTTTGAGGCCTTTCCTTCGGGAGTCAGGAACATCATGATGTTAACTGACTCATTGTCTGGGTTGTCCGCTTTAGAACATCATGATAATAACTAAGTCACCGTCTGGGCTGTCGGCTTTGGAACAACATGATGTTAGCTGTCACATTGTTTCCTGCTGGTAATGGTACACGGACATACTGGCAAATAAAGGAGTTAAACAAGAACAAACATGTACAGCGACAAGTCTCAAAATAGTACAGCAGTTAATCATCATCATCATCGTCATCATCATCATCATCATCATCACCATCATCATCATCATCATCATCATCATCATCATCATCATCATCATCATCATCATCATCATCATGGACATTGCCAAACAGCGCTGGCGCTAATATGTCTGTACGGTTCTTGGTTCTTGGTGTTCAGGAACAATTCTGTTAATGACAGTCCTGCATGCCACCCCTTAGACCATCCGGTAACATTTGTCTCGGTCTGTCTCTGTTTCTTCTACTGCTAATATTTCCAGTTTTGACAACATTCGTCAATGCCCGTCTTCTCATTATATTACTAAAGAGTAGTGTTTAGCGCTTCCTTTTAATTGTGAATAGTATTCTATAGTGCCTATCATTTAAAGAGAGTGCTGAAGTGCTGCATAGAACCTGTTTTGCTATATGGCTGTGAATCCTGGAATGTAAATAAATAAATTAGAAAGAACATGGAAGCAAGAGAGATGTGGTTCCTGAGACGAATGTTGCGAATATCTTGGACTGCCAGGGTAAATAACAACGATTGTCTGAAAGAGGTTAATGAAACTAGAACATTGTACAGATGTTGCCACATAGCAGTCACGCACACCGCCAAATGTAAATTAGGATATTCCCAGACTAGGAATAGAACTAGTTGACCATTGGAAATTAAGGCTGACGTGGACATCGTCAGAGGACGGCAACAGGAGACGCTTCAGGAGAGGACATGAGGTCAGCTGTGTTTTCTTAGCGCACGTGTTAGATGGAAATGATCTGGTCGGCGCAGTCTTGTTAGTGATACGAGGAATTCATTTCGTTGTCCCGCATTCATACCATGATCGGACCGGGACAGAAAGAAACTCTAGACAACGATTTACACAAGCTTGCGAAAGTCCTTGGAAGATCGAGCAATCACAGAAGATAGGAGCAGATGGGTCTGTATTAACATGTAACTTCCCGTCCCCGTCTCAGGGGCTGGTTACGTTTTACTACCATGTTCTGTGTATTCTGAAGGAGATAGAATCTAAATAAAGGATCATCTCTGAATTGCACCCGTTTTCTTCAAGGTGAGCTTGGTTTGTTAATTTAACTCGAGTATGAGCTGTTTTAAGTTTTGACACTCGCATGCTATGTGGCAGATGTGTGTTGTAGATCTGTGTGTATAATGCCTCTGTGGATATCGTCTTTAAAGCGGGGACTTGTTACATAAGATACTCTTCATTTTCTGAAATGCGGCTTTAGCTTGCCCTATTCTGCTATTAATCTCTGTTGTAAATCTTCCATCTGATGTTATAAATGTCCCTAGGTATTTAAAATTATCCACTTGGTTAAGAATTCTCCCTTCTATTTCTTTCTGTATCACATTTTGGTGTCACAATTTTCTTTGACAACACCATTGTTACTGTTTTCTTGATATTCAAGGAGAGTGCTTTCTTTGCACGCTATATAACAAAGCAGGACTAACGAGATCTGTTGGTTGAATATAAACAAGCTTTATTTCATATTGATGGCCACTACATGATATTGTCACAATTCCGTACCGATGGCGACTTCTCTTTCCTAGACCCAGATGTTGACTGCCTCCTAACAACAAACTACGTCACGACTTGAGCATCCTTCTTCCCATTCCATCCTGATGCTCAAGCGTGCTGTAGCCTTTGCCCACCTAATCATACCTATTCTGCTACACCTTCCTATGTTTCAGAAAGACTTTTTCCCTTTAAAAAGTCTTTACTCCCAATCCCCCTATTCTATTCCCTCTTTCCTTACTTCCCATAACTCCTCTAGTCTTCCCCAAACCAACTTTATTTTAAGTACAACAATCTATTCGTAACTCTTTCCCCTGCCATATAGTAAACCACTATACATTTCTTGTTCGTTTTTGGCTCTTCAAAAGTGTTCCTGTACAAAATATATATATCATAAGAACAGCTCGTATAATCGTTATCGTACACTTGACATTATGAGATTTCTCACCCTTTCACAACACAGAAAACAATGTAGAGTAGTTAGAAAAAGTAAAGAAGGGGTGCGCACCCAGTGAAAAGCATAAAGAACGAATAGTCAACACAATCACATTTACATAAAGGAATGAATAGTCAACACAATCACATTTACCTCTTTTGCCAACAAAAAAAAAATTTTTGTAAAAAGACTTTTTTTTAAAATACATCTTATGAAATACATCCGTGTACCCTATAAATCAAGTTGATATAAGTTTTCTCAACATTTATATATTCAACATTTATATTGCCATCCACAATCTTGTCTATATTTCCGTTATCTCATCTTTGACCACGAGCCAATGTTCATATTCCATGAACATTTTTATTTTAATTAACGCTGATTTTTCACAGCTCCTATATCTTGCCCCCTCACATCCCATGATCTGCTTCCTTGTCTACCTATATATACCCCAGCTTATATGCTGCCATTCACAGTCTTTCCCCCCTTCTCTTTTTTTTTCATATACCCAACCTTATATCTTCATATAATGCTGACTTTAATGCAGCTCCTATTTTACTTTCTCATAGCCATCCCCGATCTATGCTTCTAATATTTTATATCCATAAGAACCTCCTCATGCCGATTATGACAACCACATAATATTCACCAAGAGAATGTGTCTCTCTATTAGCCCTCAGTAGTTTTAGTAACTCTTTTCTGAACGAAGGGTCTTAAATAAAGCCCCATGTATTTTCTTTATTCTAGCCAACACCATAACTATTTAAAAATTAAACTTACTTAACTAAATTTGTAACATATTTACTAATAAGGTAACCTAATACACTAAACAACTTATTTAAATTATGAGTGAAGCGAAATAAAATCAAAACAGGACATCATACCCCCCAAGTATTTTTTTACACAAATTTATGTTTCCCCTCATATTAATTAAAGATATCAACTCATTCAAAGAAAAACACATTTTTAAAATAATATAACATGCATCTTATCAAATCAGAAGAAAATATTCTAGTACTACCTAACACTACTGGTCTCTTTTACGGACCAATAGTTTGTACGTAAAAGTCTAAGAACACAATAATCCTATTTTAAAATCAATTAATAACAATCATTTTACAGGACCAAATCAAGCAAAAAAACATATTATATATGAGGCATTAAAAACTCAGATTCAATAAAACAAGTGTCTTCTCGCTAAAGAGAAGGTTTTCAAAAAAATATAATTCATTTAAAATTAACTACGTACAGTGACCCATCAACATTGGCCTCCTATACGAACCAATGTAACACATATCTATTCCTACAAGTCATTCCACTATTTTTATAACCGTGAAAACAAAACAACTCACTGCCAAGTATATATACCTGTTACCACAGACCAATTCCTAAGTTAAAACAATATCTGTTCATTCCATAAAAGTCTTTAGCTAACAATGAGCGTACTATCTATCAATAGAACCTGTGGTTCGACACAGCAATTGTTTCTCCTTCATTTGTAGCAACTTCTTAATCATTACCATTAACCACGGTATTTCTAGCACCAATAAAAACTTGTCTATTTATTATAGAGTATATCTACCTGCTGTACCATTGACTAACTTATCTATCTAAGAAAACTCAAAAAGTTGACACATAAAATCGACCAGCAATTCCATCACAGAGAGAAAAAAAACATATATACCTCACTCGAATTTACTTCTATATTAGTTATCTTAATGCTTAACTACTCCTCAAGACCATTTATGAAAAGTATCAATAGAAGCCTTTTCCATTTCCACTGTCTCATATACTTCATCAAGTATCTCTTTCCTTTTTAAATCATGAAACTTACATCTTGCTATCTGCAGTATTTTCTATCCATTTACTTCTTACGTTTCCACTTCTTCAATAACTCCAAGTTTCTTTGAATAAGTGCTATCTCCACATCAATATCTTCTTCTTCGTATAACTTATTAGTTTCTTCCATACTACTATTTGATTCTGACTTTTCATCCATTTCCTCTTCTTCATCTGTATGTCTATCGCTAGCAGCCGCTAATTTCTTCCGTTCAATATCCCATCTAATTTGTCTATCATTCTTTCTTAAGGACCTTTCTAGTAGAGGCATATCTTCACCGCTTGTTGAATAATCTCTAATTCTTCTCTGTCTTTTTACTTCTCTTTCTCTTTGTTTATCCATTCTTCTTTTCGTTGCTTGTCTAGTATTCTTAAATGGAGCACCTATTTCCTCTTCCATAGATTCTATACTATCATAATGACTCACATTCGCACCTTCTTCTTCTATCGTTTTCGGTATTGTCTGTTCTTGAGTATCATCGTAAACTGGAGTTGTTATTAACTGATTTTGTGCTGGATCTTTTCCAAAACCTGGGGTTATTGTAGCTCCCCTGACGACTTGTTCATCTAAGTATCCAGTGTCTGAATAATAATTATTATTATAATTATTATTTCCCCTCTCATCCTCATCTCTTCTTAAGTGTTCCACGTGTGCCCTTGCCACATGTCCCGTGATCTGGTTCTTGATACTATACGATACATTTCCTAGCTTTTCCAAAACGTAATAACCTGGGATCCAACGAGCATCAAACTTAGAGTTCCTTCTATGCTTCTTGTAATAAACTCTATCACCTACTTTAAACTCCTGTAATTTTGTATTCACGTTTTTGTACTTTTTCTGTCTTTCTCTAGCTTTAATTATATTATTCTTTAATCTTACGTGTGCTTTATGCATTTCTTGTATGATGGTCTCTTGAAAGTCTTCCCCCATATATTTCCGTCTTGGTTTTAACAGATTATCTATAGGTAGTACTGGTTCTCTCCCGTGTATTAAATAGAATGGTGAAAACCCCGTGCTCTCATTTTGATTTGTGCGAATAGCACTAAGCGCAGGTCCCAAGAATAGATCCCAATCTTTTTCATGTTCATCAACAATCTTTGCTATAATATCGTATAATGTCCTATGTTGTCGTTCGTTCTTAGCATTTGAAGAAGGTCTATAGTATGAGGTCTTTATATGTTTTATATTCAAATCTTTTAATAACTTTTCGAATTTTTTATTTACAAATTCTTTGCCATTATCCGTAAGTATACTTTGTGGGCAACTAAATCTTGGTACGAATTCTTGTAAAAAAATATTAATGACAGTATCTGCGCTCTTATCTGGGATTGCATAAACTTCCGGCCAAAGACTGTAGACGTCTACTATATGAATTAAATACACGTTCCCTGACAATGTTCTAGGGTGAGGACCCGATATATCTAAACTAATTTTTTGCATAGGAAACTGAGGAATATCTGTATCTTGTAAGGGACACTTAATTGTTTTCATATTCCTTAATCTGCATCTTTCACACGTATCTACATATTTACAAGCAGATTTAAATAAGTTCGGCCAATAATATTTACTTGTAAGTGCTTTTACCAATTTATCACGACCGAGATGACCATTCTCATCATGATATGCTTTTAACACTTCATTTTCCAAATGTTTTGGAATATATTTCCTTAGCTGTTCGTTCCTTTCACTCATATAATATAACTGTTCATCCTCTTGCAAAATTAAATAATTCTTCTTATATTTATTCTCCTCCGTTTCTTTTAATTTCTGTTTTATTTGTAAGACTTTTGGATCTAATTCTTGTTCTTCTTTCATATTAAATTGTGCTAAATGTGGGTCTTCTGCTCTAGGTTCAGACTCTTGATCCGATGGTAAACTCTCAAACTCTTCTCTATTTATTATGGCAGAATCTAATATATTTACTTGCCAGTTTCGGTCGTCGATCTCTGGTTCACCTTCATCTTCTGTGTCTCCTGATGACTGTGGATAGGGATCCTAGACAATAAATCAGCACATGTGTTAATCCTACCTGGTATGTATTCAATTTCTGTATTGTATCCCTGTAGATTCAATGCCCACGTCTGTATCTTCCTGTTCTGCACTGGAGCTTCTAACAGAGATGTTAAAGGCATATGGTCAGTTCTAATAACAAAATTTGCGTTATGTAAGTAGTAATTTAGTTTTTGGAGAGCATAGTGTATAGCATAAGCCTCCTTCTCAATAGTAGGCCATTTCCGTTGAGACCTTCTAAGTTTATGAGACAAGAAATAAATTGGCCTTTCATTTTTAACCCCTGGTATTCCAGATTCTTTTCCTTCATATGGTTGAACCAAACACGCTCCTATAGCATTATCTGAAGCATCTGTATATAGTATTAACTGTTTATTCAAATCTGGATGCGTCAATAGTGGTACCACTGTTAAGCTATTTTTTAAAAACTCGAACGCTTTTTGACACTCATCATCCCACTTAAATCTAGCGTATTTGCCCGTTAAATTAGTAATAGGTTCTGCTATTTTAGAAAACCCTGGGATAAAGCGCCTATAATACCCACAGGTTCCAATAAAAGCACGCACTTCTTTTACGTTAGTTGGAGGAGGTAACTCTTTAATAACCTTTATTTTGTCTTGGTCTGGTTTAATTCCGTCTCTATTAATAATATACCCCAAATATTTTGTTTCTGTTTTTAAAAACTCGCATTTACTAAGCTTCAATTTAACATCATGTACTCTTAATCTGTCGAATACCAATCTGACATGTTTTAAGTGATCATCCACATCCCCTGCTGTATAGATTAGAATGTCGTCTATGTATGCCAATGCAAACTTTTGCATACCCTCTAATACCTCATTTATTAACAGCATGTAGTGAGATGGGGCCGTTCGAACCCCGAATGGCATTCGTAAGAATTCGTAAGAACCCATATGAGTACAGAAAGCACTTTTCTTTTGAGCGTCTTCCGACATCGGTATACACCAGAATCCTGATCTTGCGTCTAGCGTCGTGAAGAATGTAGAGCCATTAAGCAACCCCAAAATATCATCAATCACCGGCAGTGGGTACGCTACATTCTTAGTGATTTTGTTCAACGCCCTGTAGTCACAGCAGAATCGATGTGAACCATCAGGTTTGGTCACGATGACGATCGGAGATGACCATTCTGACTTCGATCTTGTTATTATTCCTGCTTTCAACATCTCTTCTATTGCCTTTTCAACAATTTCTCTATTTCTTAAGGGAGTTCTATACGGTTTTAAACTAATTGGTGGATGGTCTCCCGTATCTATTTCCATTGTAACTGTTTTTGTCCTTCCCAATTCTAAATCATTAATTGCAAATACATCCTGATTTTCTTTTATAAGTTGTTCTAATACTTTCTTATTTTCTGGTGGAGCTTTTAACTGTGCCAACAATTCTTGTTCCCTTGTCATTTTGTCTAGTGAATATATTTGGGCTGTATTTCTTCTGAATGGATGGATCAATTCATCCTTTTGTACGTTCCCTCTTCTTCCGCGTCCGCGTCTGTTATTAATTCTTTCACTAGAAGTTTCTGAATAATTTGTTCCCGGCATTTCTACTCTATCCGTTGCCAATACATCATTAACGTTATGTTCTACTTTGGCTATTACACATCCTCTGTATAGTCTAATTTCTCTACCTGTGTTGTTAATAATCATTACTGGAAAAGTTAAGTGTTTATCTAATGATACTATTCCATCTGGAACTTCTAGACCAGGCTCATCAATTACTTCCTTTTGCAATTCAGTGATTCTAACTGTGTGTCCTGCCACATAATATGGGTTTCTCTTTACCTTTGCTTGTATCAAATTAACCGACTGTGGTTTTAACGTCGTAGACATTTTAACTCTAACTAGTGCTGATATATGCATGTCTTCTTCCATATCTACATATACGTCCTTGAATTTTAATTTGTGTAAATCAAAGAAAAGTCTTACTCCGTTTTTTATTAAAAAATCTCTTCCTATAAGCATGTTTCTATTTAAATCTTTCACTACCTGAAAAAGATGTCTTACGTTGATCCCTCCTAATTTAAAATTGATCATTGTTTGTCCAATTACTTGTAAATTCTGTCCTGTAACAGAGTGAAGATTATTATGACTCTTAAATATTCTACAATTTCTCATTATTTTATATAAAAAACTTTCTTTAATTACACTGACCTGAGCTCCTGAATCAATTAATGTACGAACTCTATATTTTCCTATTTCTATTTTACATGAGCTATGATCTGTTTTATTTTCTGTAAACTGTTTGATTTCATCTAGTTGAAAGTATTCCCTACTCGTCCTACTATGCCTGTTATTAACATATTCTTTAAATCTTGGGACCTTATTATTTTCCCTCCTACTACAGCTTTCTTCTTCTTATCAATCAAGGGCTGCAGAGTCTCGCTGTTGGCCGCAAACCAGTCCTGCCTCTTATGATCCACAGTGCCGTAAACCCCTACGGCAGTTTTATAAAGAGTTTCCTTAATTTGACCCCACTTTTCATTTACTGTACAATTTTCTGGTGTATCAGTGAAAGCGTCTTCAAGTTGCTGTTGAAACTGAAAGCACTTTTCAGGATCATGAGTGTTAATAATATTAATCCTGGGGCTAGATTTGTGTTTAGCTGTGTAGATTCTCTTTGGTCTCAGTCTAACTCTTGCAACAACCAAAGAATGATCTGTATCACAGTCAGCACTGTGGTAACTACGAGTCAATGATATATGGTTCAGATGTTGTCTCCGTGTGATGATGAAGTCCAGCTGGTGCCAATGGCCGGATCTTGGATGTTTCCATGTGACCTTATGCATCTCTTTTGTTTTAAAAAAAGAGTTTGTAATACATAGGTCATTACTGGTGCAATGCTCCAGCAGCCTTTGCCCATTTTCATTCATGCGACCGATGTTGTATTTTCCAAGGGACACTGGCCATGAACTCGAGTCCTTGCCCACACGAGCATTGAAATCACCGAGCATATAAATGTAGTCAGATTTTGAAACTGCCTTGATCACGGAGTCTAACTCCTCATAGAACAAATCCTTCACATCGTCAGAGGAATCGAGTGTCGGTGCATATGCAGTAATAATGGTGGCAAACCCACAAGAGGTTGCCAAGCGCAGGGATAATAGTCTTTCATTTCCTCCTGCTGGAATTTCAATCATTCCCAGTAGCGAATTCTTCACTGCAAAGCCCACACCGTGTTGCCTTTTTTCTGCCTGCCCTCTACCCTTCCAGAAAAAGGTGTAGTTGTTTTCCCTGAGTGACCCTTCCTCAGCGAGGCGAGTCACCTGCAGGCCAGCAATATCAATGTTAAGATGATTGAGTTCGGCATCAATCACAGCCGTTTTTCTCACATCGTCAATATTGGTCAAGTCAGTGGAAAATCCTGGACATATGGTTCTCACGTTCCAGGTTGCAAGCCGTAGCTTGAGGTTTCTATTTTTATTTTTGTTTGTACCTGGTGCATTGGTTTTACAGCCTGCGATTCAGATTTTGTCCTAGCCCCAAGCACCCATTGAAGCAGGCAGGCTGTGGCGGATCAGCACCCAATTGGCTGGGGGCTGCCCAGCTTGAGGCGGGCGGTAGCTGATCAGTGACACTTATAGGTGTCTCCCACCGTCAGAGGCAACGCGTGGCGCCCCATGTCTACGCCAACTGACAAGGACTTATAACCCGTAACAGTTGCCTCTCGCTTTGATTCCGAGACCAGTTAAGACCAGGGATGGAGTTATTGCCTCTCCATAGCACAAAGCCTGGGCTAAAATATAGAGATCATGTGTTGCCCATGCAGCATGATCCCTCTCTCGGCCTGCCTAGTTCACTCCAGAGGAAAGGTAACACCCCTACATCTGGAACAAGACAAGCTGCAGAAGCTGCCGGATCAGCAAAGCAATGCTCTAACTGTCCGCCTGTCGGAGCTTCGATCCTAGACCAGACGCCAACCAAGGCTTAGGGCCTGGTCTGCCCTGCCATGACAATTTTGTCTTTAGCTTGCATTTCCTCGCACCAGGGTAAGGCTTGTACCCTCCCAATTGTGCTCTTCCGCCCGAAGCCGTTGGCACAATGTGGGGTGTCGGGTTTGGTAAGCGCCGCCCAACGTTCGGCGCTAACAGAAACCAGGTAGTACCGTCTACTGTTATACGGTAGCTCAGTCATATCTGACTAAGACCTGACTATAAACTATATAAACATATATTAATATAAATATAAATATAAACAGACTATGAGGTGTTAGCCATATATTTGTAGACAGATTGGCACTCGATGGGACGTGATGGCTATGAGGTGTTAGCCATATATTTGTAGACAGATTGGCACTCGATGGGACGTGATGGCTATGAGGTGTTAGCCATATATTTGTAGACAGACTGGCACTCGATGGACGATTTTGCTGATTCACGCCTGCAACCTTTACTTCTTGTGCATAAGAAATATTTTAGAGAACATATTGCATATATGAACATGCAAATTGTACTCACTTGGCCGCCTGGTGTCCGAATCCTGAATCACAGCCAGTAATAACATACCTGTCTGTTATGTTGGCTACTTTCAGGGAACGTAATATCCGGTCTAGAACGTAATAAGTAATAGTCACCACGAGTATGGCAGCGGCTGTTGCAATACAGAACATGACACAGATTGTTTCTTGAATCAAGGATGTATTTGAATATTGAATGATGAGCTTGCGCGCCTAAATAATTTCTCCTTGATATTTGAAAACAACGAATAAATATATTTCTTAACGCTTTTAAATTATGCTTTAGTCGGTTACTATCATATTTCTTAACTACAGAATGAGGAGTGCAGAAAGACAGAATGTCGCCAACTCATCTGGAACTAATGAGAGCTCATCCAACCTCCTGCACATTAACATCTTTCTGACTACGCATATTCATCCAGTAGCCTGCGCTGTGCAGAACTCTCTCCACCTCTCCCCATCCCACCCCATAGCAGTCTTTATAAATATATATCCATCACAAGCCAGACGTCCCGCCTCCGTTGTTGGCATTTGTAAATTGTCTATCACAGTTAGAATCCATCCCGTCGTCATATGTTGTGGGGTCAAAAAATTCCAAGCAAGTGTTCTACAGGTCTCACGTGAGGATGTTAATTAATCGCTTTTGCTTTTTCGTTTTTTAGCTAAGCTTATATATTTAATGTGTCCGAGTTTTATAAACTAACATAAATAATTCAGCAGGGTGAAAAGTTAGTTGCATATCCTTTACAGGATGTCGCAAGTCAACCCCATCATTTTAAGCTGTATTTGATTTCTTTTTAATTAGAAGGGACAATGCGTTTCACCTGTTGTTTAACACACAAAATTGTCGCTTGTCAACGGTAGCTGAAGTAAATGTCATTAATCGGCAGAAGTCAGTCTTGAGCAGACAGAAAGACATGACAGTCAGTTTAAAATTACTGTGGTAGACTATTGAAATTACTGTGTGAATATGTGTATATTTAAACTTGAAGAATTTATCTAATCACTTTAGTTTATGTTGTGTGATTTCTGCGGTATGTACAAGGGGCTTCTCATAAGTCTTTAGCCGGACCATCAAGGAGTAAATAAATAAATGTTTTGCATATCCTTTACAGGACATCGCTGTCAACATCAGCATCTTTCAGCCGTATGTTGATTTCTTGGCAAGATTACGCTCAGTAGTTTGCCATTGCTTTCTGAGCGGCCGGCTCAGTTATCCCGCAAGTCACCAGCGGGGATCGAACCGCTCCCAGCTCTCGCCCCGCTACGAGACTCTGCGTGATAAACGGGATTACGGAGAAAGTGTTGTAACCCCTCGGCCAGAGAGACCGGCCATGAAGGAGTAGGCGGAGAAAATTGAAATTTGGCACATGCATAGCTCATTCAATGTTTAATGGATATGTGCATTATGAATTTCCCATCTCAATTGATTTTCCCGATATGGTGCATGGAACAACACACCCTATTGACCAGATCTGCACATCCAACGGTTTGTCAGAACAATGGAGAAATCAGACGCCAGGACTGTGATAAAATTCTTGATGTTACAGGGTAAAACACCTACAGAAATACACAGGGAGATGGGACCAGTGTTTGAGGAAGTCTGTCCTTCGTATGCTTCTGTAAAAAAATTGGTGTTTGCAGTTTAAGTGTGGCCGTTCCCAAGTTGCAGATCTGCCAAGACCAGGACGACCTGTCCTCAGAGTGCAATGATGCAAATGCTGCAAAAGTGAAGAAAATCATAGGACCAGGATAGGAAAATGACAATGGCAGAGATATCGGGTTCAGCAAAACTGAGTAAGAGTACAGTTTTTAGAATTTTACACAACAGACTGAACATGAGAAAAGTGTGTGTCCCGCGCCTGCTGACATGTGAACAGAAACAAACACGGGTTGATTGCTGTGGCCAGTTGCTCAACATGTGGCGGTCGAAAACATGTAAAAGACCATGGGGACGGTAGATGAGACTTGGATTCACCAAATCGTAAAAAACAGCTGAAAGGAAATCGTCTTGACAGTGACGAAGATGTCATACTGGCTTGTGATAACTGGTTTAGTTCGAAAAATAGGTTGTTTTATTCTGAAGGTCTTTTCAAGGTCACGCAGAGATGGCAGAAATGTATAAATTCAGGTGGTGGCTACATTGAGAAGGAATAAGCACTGTACCAAATTTAAATTTTCGCCGCCTACTCCTTCATGGTCAGGCTAAAGACTTATGAGAAGCCCCTTGTACCTGACGAGATGCAGCGAAATATGCCAAGGAAATAAATCGTGTGATGTATTGTTTGTGTCTTCGTTATTTAGATAATTAATTATTGTAGTGAAGTGTGTCCGTGTAAATGTATGTCATTTAATATATTTCATGTCTGTTAATTCCTCTCAGAGATAATTAATTATTGTAGTGAAGTTTGTCCGTGTAAATCAATGTCATTTAATATATTTAATATATGTTAGTTTCTCAGAGATAATTTACAAGACTGGCACTGGCTCCGATAACTTAGTTGTATGCATACCTTCCGACCTTCCCCTATCGGCACCGGAGAAATCAGTCCTCAGTAAAGGGCTCCGGTTCATACATCTGCGTCCCTCTGGCGACAGATATACACTACTGCAGGACGTCCATCGTTTCCATGGCACTCTCAGACTGAAATATCACTTCAGTAATCAACCTCAAAGGGACAACTCTTCGGATCCCATCGACCACTTCTCTCACCTCTCCAAACGCAGTTGAACTTGGGTTCTCAATTCAGGGGCATCTAAAGCCCTGGACCTATATATCGAAAAATAAAAAAAACACTTTTCGATATACAACTACAATTCAAGCCACTACAACCTTTCCGCGGAGGAACAACGGGCACTCACACATTTGAAACGTCGTGAGGACATAGTTATCAAGCCTGCCGACAAGGGAGGGGCGTTAGTGGTTTGGAGGAAAGACTTGTATATACAGGAAGGCAACAAGCAACTTGGGGATGCAACCTTCTACAGACCACGGGCACAAGATGGGACGGTCAGCAACAACACCCAGGTCAAAAGCGTGACGAACGCCATCATCAAGCAAGGCCTTTTGCCCAGCTCTGCCACCTCGCTGATCATCCACGACAGTTGCTTGGGCAAACCCACCTTTTATATGCTGCCTAAGACACACAAGCTAGGGAACCCAGGCAGACCTATCGTCTCGGCCTGCTCTTGTCCTACTGAACGCATTTCAGAGTTCCTAGACAGCATGTTTCAGCCGTTGGTTGCCAGTCTCCCTTCGTATATCAAAGACACCAACCACGCTATCTCTATCTTCGATTCCATCAGTTTCACAACCCCTTCTCAGTACCACATCTTCACTTTAGATGTGACTTCACTCTATACATCCATTCCCCACTCTGACGGCCTCAAAGCCTTGGAATTTTTCTTGGAGAAAAGGCACAACCCCACCATAGCCACTGGACCATTGCTGCGTCTTGCAGAGTTAGTCCTCAACCTCAATTCGTTTGAGTTCAATGGGGACTATTTCGACCAGATTAGCGGGGTGGCCATGGGTACTAAGATGGGTCCTAGTTATGCCTGCCTCTTCATGGGCTATCTGGAGCACCAGGTATGGAGTCAATACACCGGTAGGCTCCCGGAGCTCTACAGGAGGTACATCGATGACTGCTTTGGTGTTTCAGACATGCCCCTGTCTGACCTCCAGAACTTCATTGCCTTTTTCTCCGACTTTCATCCCAGTATCAAACTTACCTCCACCATTTCTTCGTCGACCGTCAACTTCTTAGATCTAACAGTCTCTTTAGGTTCCGCGGGTCTATGCACGACGGTTTATTATAAACCAACTGACTCGCACGCATTCCTTCTCTATACCTCCTCCCATCCTCCCTCGTGTAAGGGTTCTATTCCTTTCTCCCAACTGTTACGTCTCCGACGGCTTTGTCAGGATAACAACGACTTCCATCAAAAAGCCCACGAAATGCTGGATTTCTTTCGCCTTCGAGGCTATCCTGAGAATGTTCTGTCTACAGCTCTTCACCGCTGCCAGTCTATCAGTCGTGCTGAGGCTCTCTCCTCCAGGCCGAAACCACGAAATAATAGACCTGTCCTCTCACTAACCTACCATCCCCACAATATTGCTGCCAAGAACATCCTCCTGAGACATCTATCCATTCTCCAGGCGGACCCGACCACTCGCGATGTCTTCTCAGAGGCCCCCCTGGTGGCGTACAGGCGGGATCGTAACCTCAGGGATGTGCTGGTCCATAGCAGTCTACCCCAACCTCACAAGTCTCTTCCTGGCACGGTGGCTTGTCTTCGATCGCGTTGCAAGACCTGCCCACATGTACTTCAAACCCAGAGTCTGGCATTCCCTAAGACGACATTCCACATCCGTGAGGGTTTCTCATGCACGAGTCGCAACATTATCTATGAGATTACTTGCACACGTTGTGACATGAGATATATCGGGTAGATAGGTTTACGTCTTGCTGACAGATTTAGGACAACATCCTTTCTGATATCAACAGTGGCGCCCAGAAACCAGTATCCATGCACTTCAACAGTCCTGACCACTGTGGCGTGGCTGACATACAGGTCACGGCGATCAAATCGTGCGCATCCTACGAACGGGATCGTAAAACATTGGAAAACCGTCTCATCTTCCAGTTGGGTTCACTCTCCCCTCACGGCCTCAATGTCCAACACAGTTTCATTTAACTTCCAAACCCCACCCCCTCCCACCCCCCCAGTTGTATAGTCACTAATAAGGTAGTTGCATGTCCTTTGCAGTAAGTCGCAGTCAACCCCAGCATTACATTTGCTGTTTGGGATTTCTTAGCAGGTTTGCTTACGGTGGTTTTCATTCGTTTTCCGAGCGACCGCCACTCATGCCCCTCTGTGAGGACCAACGCAATGAAATCTTCCGCAACTGTGTTTCGAGCGCAGAACGAGAAATTGTCCAATTGCGAAGTGCGTCGTGACATTTTTGCCTATCCTAATTTTTAACTTTTGCCCTCATGGGCACCTCTCCACCCCACCCCCTTCCCGCCGAGTTGTTTAGCCAATACCTGAGCTTCTGACGGTAATCACCGTAGACCCGTTGACCATACATCTGGTCCATACAATCCATTGATAGTCGTCGAACGCGTGTCAGTCATCAGTCACTCCAAGCTAGGATACAGATTCAGATAAGTACCCTTAATATTGTCATGTAGTGTGTTTCATGTAGTTTTGTGTCGGTTTGTGTTTGTTTGTTCTGTGCTGACGAAGGCTTAGACCGCAACGTCCAATTTGTTTCTTGTAATCGTGTTTTAGTAAAGCCCACAGTCTACTGCTCGTTTTTTTTTTTTTGGTGATTCATAATGAAGTCCGTTTGTGTAAATTTATGTCATTTAGATAATTAATTATTATAGTGAAGACCATTTGTGTAAATTTATGTCATTTTATGTATTTAATATGTGTGAATTCCCCTCCGAGATAATTAATTATTATAACGTTTATTTTGGTTGATTGCCTCATAAAAAATGGGTACTTCATTTTTAATCCATCGCAAACAAAGGAACTCCAGGAGCTCCTGGGAAATAACGTGACATCAGGGTGATTCCATAGTGGGTGTAGGGCAATGATGATAAACCGTGTGCAACTTTTATATGGGGGAATGGTCATTAGTGTGACGTGAAAAACTCTGTGCAATAAAGAATCATATAGATTGAATGTATTGTCGATCACATCCGGCTGAGTGCGCGGTGGACTGCTAGACAGATCGATTGATGCAATAAATGTTTCTGGGCCCGGAGGACACTCACTGTCGTCGGAGTGTATATCCATATCTTATGCTACTTGTCTTATCTTGTGTATGTCCCATCTGTCTGCGCTCATCTTCGATGTATCTGGGGGACAGTTTGCGAAGGCAATGACATGCGGTTTGGGTACATCTTGCTGCAAACACACTTGTCGACCGAACATGCAGTGAATCCCGATATCTCTATTCTGAAAATCGACGATCCCATCATTAGACTTAAAATTGAAAGCCAATTAATAAACTCTATGGGCTGCATTCATCCACCAGGAATCAATACCGTTTGTCACAAAGTAAATGATGACAGAGTGACAGATGGAGTGGCTATGGTTGTGTCTAGGGTATGTCCTTGTAAATGTGATGTTGAACAACAGATTAACCACGATGCATCAAAATCAAACACCAGACTGCGCACACAATACTTTAATTTGAACATCTGGATACAACATTATTCCTCAGGAACGTTCAGTGGTATATATATATATATATATATATATATATATATATATATATATATATATATATATATATATATATATATATATATATATATATATATATATATTATATATATATATATCCATACATTGCATAGGCACAGGTACAGTACATGTAATCCCAACCACTCACGTTGCTGCCAATTAGGCTCAGTCTTTAATACTTCGCCTCCGAATTACTTCCACTGAAACACACATCACGGAGTCCACTTAACTCCCTCACTATTCGAATTACTCCCACTAAAACACACGGCACGGAGTCTCTCCTTAACTCCGTCACTACTTCGAATACTCCGACAGCTGACCTACATTGGTCGAGTCTCCACACTCGACTCCCTGAAAGGACTCGAACCTCAGTACGTCCACTCACTCAAAATAAACACAACTCGGAATCCCGACCTCTCCTGTCGGTTCCCAACTTCAACTCTCCTCCAGTCAATGTTTGTCGCTGTCTTTTAAACCATTCTATGCCCTCATAATCCTCCACACACAACATACACACGCTACCTCATCGCTCAACTGTCTACCCCTTCTTGCAGCCCCTCTGACTTACACCCTTCCCCGTTTATCTTCTTATATTTTCTTTCCGGTGAATGCCCTTTCACCTCCTGAACTGTTTATATTGTACGGACACTCACCTTCATGCCAATGAACCCAGGCATATGTCACCGTTGTTGATGCCACAGTATAACTATACTATCTTCCCTGTATTTCATTCATATCGGACTGTTTACACACCATTTGGCAACACAAACTTTTGAAGCCCAAGAGCACCATTCTGCATTGGTGTAAACCACCATTACTGTTTACATCCTATCAACAAGAAGCTGTGTTCAAGTTTATATTATTTTGTGTGCTTTATTTCGCTTTTTATCTGTTTGTGTTGTCGTGTCCTTGACAAAGGTTCTAGAGCCGAAACGTCGGCTGTGGTTTGTTGTCCTATAATATTTATTGTTTTATTTTAATACTTCAGTATTATATATTTATTGATTGTTTCACATTTTTGATAAGTCACACTTTGTTTTCACCTGTGATTGGAATTTTTTTGTAAGGTATGTATATCGTGTCTGTCTTTAGTATGTCTCTTCGTTTCACAGGAGCTCAATATACTTAATTGTTTGCAGTTCATACAGCTTGCCAGGCCACCCTATCAGAACATATTTGAAAACCCAGCTATGGGGCGGTTGAAAAGAAGTAGTTTTATCCATCAGGCCAAACGACTCTGCAGAGAAACCACCGATCTGTCCACAGTTGGTATCCCCCTAACAACTATTCCAGAGCGAACTCCATGGAAAGATGAACATAGACTATCATTACAAATCCAGACAAAAGTGAGAGGAATATTTGACAAGGAAGAACAGAACAGTGTGCAGCGCAGAACAGCCACTCTCAGCTTCCTTGATGAAGAATACCCACAGGACCTCTGGATCTGAGTCTACACAGATGGGGCAGCACAATATGCTATTCGAAATGGAGGAGCTGGAGTGTACATAGAATACCCAAATAATACTAGGGACACAGCTAGAGTACCGACAGGAAAGTACTGTCATAACTACGATGCTGAAATTGAGGCAATCAAAATAGCAACAGAGAAATTACTAAATACCAGCAATGGTACACAACCTGTGGTGCTATTGACAGATGCAAAATCAGTACTCGAGGCGCTCCTGTCTGGAAAATTGCCAGTACTAAGGACACTACTTTCTGAACTTAGCAGTTAGCATAAGGTCACCATACAGTGGATACCATCCCACTGTGGAGTACCCGGAAACGACAGAGCTGATCAATTGGCTAAGGAAGGAGCCAAAGAAGAACAGCCTGATGTGCCCGTTAAATACTACCAAAAGAATAGAATGATCAAATCAGTCAGAAAGCCACCAAAACCTGCTCAAGATGACTACCACGTTATGGACAGACCAGAACAAGTCATTATTCTCCGCCTCAGAACAGGGCACAATAGATTACGCATCCACATGTATACAAAATTCAAGATTGGTGAAACAGCCATGTGCACATGTGGATTGGCGTCGCAGACAGCAGAGCACATACTCCAAGACTGCCCAAAATATAACATATCTAGGCAAACCTTCTGGCCTAAAGACAACAGTGGAAGATAAACTCTATGGACCGCTGTTTGAACTGAAAAAGACAGTTCAATTCATACAAGAGACAGCATTGCAGCTATAGACATATTTCAAGCGAACGAAAGAAGAAGAAGAAGAATACTGATATATCCTGCTGCAGCCGCTGCTTTTTCTGTTGTTTCATATCATTTACCACCAGATCTAGGTCAGTGCTAAAAATAATTACGCGGTTTGTCTGCGGTGAATTAAAACGGAAGTACCAAACATGTGTTATTTTCGGGAGAATATAATACTTCACCTTTTAATTCATTCGTTCCCTATACATTTAACCGAAAACTCTTTCAACACTTAATCCATACCGACTACATGCCACCATAATTCACCTACTGGTATAATTTTTAACTATTTGTGTGTGTGTGTGTGTGTACGAGAGAGAGAGAGAGAGAGAGAGAGAGAGAGAGAGAGAGTGGGCGTGAGTGAGAGAGAGAGATAGAGATAGAGAGAGTAAATGTGTGTGTGCACGCGTGCATGAGTGTGTTTGGAAGAGAGTGAGTGAGCGAGAAAAGGTGAGGGAATGTGTTTGTCCGTGTATGCATGCGTGTGTGTGTATGTGAGAGCGACTAAGGGAGTGTGGGTGTGCGTGCGTTCATGCGTATGTGTATGTGTGAGAGAGTGAGATTGAGAGAGTGAGTGAGTGTGTGAGTGTGTATGTGAGGAATGTATGAGAAAGAGAGTGAGTGAGTGAATGATCGAGTGAGTGAGTGAGATTGAGAGTGAGATTGAGAGAGTGAGTGAGTGTATGTGTGAAGGATTGTGCGAGAAAGAGAGTGAGTGAGTGAATGATCGAGTGAATGAGTGAGTGAGAGTGAGTGAGAGGGTAAATTAGTGAGCGAGAGAGTGTGTGAGTGTGTGTGTTTGAGGGACTGTGTGAGAAAGAGTGAGTGAGTGTGTGTCAGCGAATGAATGAGTGACAGAGAGTAAGAGAGAGAAAGAGAGAGAGAGAGAGTGAGAGAGAGTAAAATAGAGTGTGAATGAGTTCGAAAGGATGAGAGAGAGAGCGAATGAAACATTGAGTGATAGTGACAGGGCGTGTGTCTGTCTGTGTGTGAGTGAGAGATAGAGTGAATGAAAGATGGAGAGAGTGAGTGAATTATGGAAACAGTGAGTGAGCGAGCGAGAGAGAGAGAGAGAGAGACGGTGGGAGAATAGATGTGTTAGTGAGTCGTGTTTGTGAGTGTGTGTGTTTGTGTGTGTGTGTGTGAGAGAGAGAGAGTGTGTGTGAAAGAGAGAGAGAGAGAGAGAGAGAGAGAGAGAGAGAGAGAGAGAGAGAGAGAGTTGAGCGTACGCATGTCATGTAACATGCTATTAAATATTTTATGTATATTTCCATCTTCATATTATCATTTTGATTGCACTTGATTGCATCATGTTTAATACGAACACGTGTACATTACTGTAGAGTGAGTGAGAGAGTTAGTGA
Organism: Cepaea nemoralis; assembly: GCA_014155875.1. NCBI lineage: Eukaryota > Metazoa > Mollusca > Gastropoda > Stylommatophora > Helicidae > Cepaea > Cepaea nemoralis. The sequence continues at coordinate 53,750 of JACEFZ010012170.1, forward strand.
GTGTGAGTGTGTGTGTGTGTGTATGTGTGTGCGTGTGTGTATGTGAGAGAGAGAGAGAGAGAGAGAGAGAGAGAGAGAGAGAGAGAATGAGTGTCAGAGTGTGTGTGTCTGTATCTGTGTAAGAAACAAAAGGAGATAACTGAGCACACACATGTTATGTGTCATGCTATTACAAATGTTTTGTGTTTTCTCATTTTTCATATTATTTTGAATGCCACTTGATTGCATCATGTTTAATATGAACACATGTACATTACTGTAGAGTGAGTGAGAGAGTTAGTGAGTGTGTGTGTGTGTGTGTGTGTGTGTGTGTGTGTGTGTGTGTGTGTGTGTGTGTGAGCGAGAGAAAGAGAGAAGGAACGAATGAACGAAAAAACGAAAGAACAAACGAACTTTATTTTCAAAGGGTAACAGATTGGGCACGCAGGCCCGTCTTACATTCGGCCCTTCCAATCACTCATCTTTCGTTCATCAGTGCATAGTGCATTCACATAGGAAAAAAACACATTGTCAAATGAATGTTGTAAACATAAACAATGCATGTTACCATGTTATGAGACAAATCCCCCACCCACCCATCCCCTATCCATCCGCGTGTCCCCCACACACACATCCACCAACCAACCACACACATACCCACAGGCACATACATGCCCCCATCCATCCACCCATCCCCCAACCCACACATCCCACACACACCCCCACATACACCATCTCCCCACCCACACACACATCTCCCACCCACCACACATCCCTCCACACACATCCCCCACCCACACACAAACCCAGGCACACATGCATGCATCCACCCATCCATCACCCACCCACACATCCCCTCACCTTCACACATCTCCCCACCCACACGCACACATCCTCCACCCATCCCATAACCTACCAACACTCACCCACCCACATATCCTCCACCACCCACCCACACACCCCAACCACTCAGCCAAACACACATCCCCCAACCACATATCCAACACCGACACATACACATATTCCCGCCAACTCACATATCCCGCACATATTCACACACAAAACCCGCACCCACCCACACATCCCCCACTTACACATCCCCCACCAACATAATCTCACCCACCCACATATCCCGCACCCACATACACACCCCCACCCATCCCCAATCTACACACACTAACCCTCCCACACATCCTCCACCCACCCACTCGCCAACCACCCCTTCCCCCTTCCGATCTCGAATCCACAATCACACATCCCTTAACTAAACATCTCACCACCCATACACTCACACACACATCCCCACACCTATATACACATCCCCACCCACCATCACATTCCTCATACAAAAACACACACCTCCCACCCACATACACCCATCACCCACAAATACCCTACCAACACACATCCGCCGCTCACACACATCTTCTCACCCACACACACTTGCCCCACCCATACACTCATCTCTCACACAAATCCACACACTAACGTACTCATCCATCAACCACTCACACCCACACATCACCCACCCACCCATCAACATATGTATCTCTCATCTACCCTCTCACCCACACACACCCAAACCACCCAGCCAAACACAAATCCCACATCTCACATACATCCTTCATCCACCCGCAAAGCCCACACCTCCCCTACCCTTCACACAACTCCCCTCCCACACAACACCCCACCCATAAACACATCCCCTGACACACATCCCCCACATGCATTCCCCATACACATCCCCGCCCACACATCTCTCACCCACACACACACATCTCCCCACCCACACACATCTCCCTACCCACCCACACATCCCCCCTACAAACATCCTCACCACCCACACATACATCCTCCACGCACTCACATTTACCCCATCCAGACTCACACACTCCCACCCACACAGACATATCCCATTCACAGACACACCCCACACCTAACCCCCACATCCATCCCCCACACCCATCACACACCTATCTCCCAACTCACACACATCTCCCACACACCCATTCACCCACCCAAATAACATTCCCTACCCACACCCCCAACTCACCAACACCACATACTTCCAACCATCCTCTCAAATATCCCCACCCACACACATATCCCTCAAACACACACACATACATCCCCCACCGACCACACATCCCTTCACCCATCCACACATCACCCATCAACCCACACACATCCCGCACACACAACCCCTCCACACATCCATTCTCCGCACATAAATTCCCCCCCCCCACACACACACACATCCCTCACATACACACCCACACAGACATCTTCACATCTAGACACATACATGATGCCTCACATGATCACTGAAACTAATAAAAACAAACTCCCACAATTTGCACACAGTTGAGACATTGACGATTGTCGTGAGCATTCTCGCAAAAATTGTAAGAAATGGAGAAAAAATTGTACATATACATTGTGTAGCGTAAAAATTAGTGATGCAATTCAACTCTCTCTCTCTCTCTTCTCTCTCTCTCTCTCTCTCTCTCTCTCTCTCTCTCTCTCTCTCTCTCTCTCTCTCTCTCTCTCTCTCTCTCTCTCTCTCTCTCACTCACTAACTTTCTGACTCACATTACAGTAATGTTATATTATACATGATAAAATCAAGTGGCATACAAAATGATAATATGACAGATGAGAATACACAAAAATATGGAATGGTATATTACAGGACATGCGAGCGTTCAACTCTCTCTCTCTCTCTCTCTCTCTCTCTCTCTCTCTCTCTCTCTCTCTCTCTCTCTCTCTCTCTCTCTCTCTCTCACTCACTAACTTTCTGACTCACATTACAGTAATGTTATATTATACATGATAAAATCAAGTGGCATACAAAATGATAATATGACAGATGAGAATACACAAAAATATGGAATGGTATATTACAGGACATGCGAGCGTTCAACTCTCTCTCTCTCTCTCTCTCTCTCTCTCTCTCTCTCTCTCTCTCTCTCTCTCTCTCTCTCTCTCTCTCTCTCTCTCTCTCTCTCTCTCTCTCTCTCTCTCTCTATCTTTCTTACACAGGCACACACACACACTCTCACACTCATTAACTCTCTCTCTCTCTCTCATACTCCCTAACTCTCTCACTCCCTCTACAGTGATGCACATGTGTTCATATTATAAATGATAACATCAATTGACATTCAAAATGATAATATGAACATGAGAATACACACAAAATATGGAATAACATGTTACATGACATGCGCGCGCTCAAATCTCTCTCTCTCTCTCTCTCTCTCTCTCTCTCTCTCTCTCTCTCTCTCTCTCTCTCTCTCTCTCTCTCTCTCTCTCTCTCTCTCCTCACCAACACACACACGCACAGAAACTCACAAACAATGCGCGCACACATACACACACACACACACACACACTAACACATCCATTCTCCCTCCCTCCCTCCCTCTCTCTCTCTCTCTCTCTCGTTCGCTCACTCGCGCGCTCTCTCTCTCTCACTCGCAATCACTCTTTCACCCATTAAGCCACTCTCTCCATCTTTCATTCACTCTATATCACACTCTCTTTCACTCTCACTCACACACAGACAGACACACACCCTCACGCTATCAAATACACACAACCTCGCATACACACGAAAGCATATACACATACACACGAGCATACACACAATATACACACGCAAATACACACATATACCCACTCACACATACACACATCCACACCCATACACACATACTTACACACAAGTACACACAAATACACACTCCCTCGCATACACTGCATGCATGAACACATACTCAAAAACATATGCACATACATACACCTACATACACATATATACACACTCACATACACAATATACACACGCACATACATATAAACACACACACATTACGCACACATAAACACACATATAAACATACTCACACACAAGCACACACATACACACATTTACACACACTTACACCTACATACACATATATACACACTCACATACACAATATACACACGCACATACATATAAACACACACACATTACGCACACATAAACACACATATAAACATACTCACACACAAGCACACACATACACACATTTACACACACTTACACATATACACCCATACGCACATTCAGACATGCACACACATACGCTCACATACACACATGTAAACACACATGTGTGTGTAGGGGATGTATGTGTGGAGGGAGTGTGTGTAGGGGGATGTGTGTGGGGGTTGGGGAATGGGTGGGTGGGGGATGTATGTGTAGGTAAGGAGATGTGTGTGGGTGGGGAATGCGAATGAGTGAGGGATGTGCCGGTAGGTGGGGGATGTATGGGTGGGCGGGGAGATGTGTGGGGGATGTGTGGGTGGGTAAAGGGATGTATGGTGGGTGAGGGATGTGTGTGGGTGAGGGATGTGTGTGTATGGGTGAGAGTGTTTGGGTCGATGATAGGAAATGTGTGGGTGTTAGTGGATGGGGAATGTGTATGTGGGTGGGTGGGTGCGGGCTGTGTTGATTGGTGGGGATGTGTTTGTGGGTGGAGGGATGTGTGGTTGGGGGATGAGTGCCTGACTGGGTGGTTGAAAGTGTGTGGATATGGGTGGGTGGGTGTGTGTGGGCTGGGGGACGGGTGTGTTTGTAGGGAGATGTGTGTTAATAGGGAAGGGTGGGTTGGTGGGTGTTTGGGTGGGAGTGTATGTGGGTGGGTGGGGTGTGTCGGTGGGGTGTGTGTGGGAGATGTGTGTGGGTGGGGGATGTGTATGGCTGGGTGTGGGTGGGTGAGGGTGTGTGGATGGGTGAGGGTGTGTGGGGGTGGGTGAGGTTGGTATGTGGGAGGGTGGGGATGCTTGGGGTTGTGTGTGGGTGGGGGATGTGTGTGGGTGGATGGATGGGGTGTGTGTATGGGTGGGTGAGGTGTAGTGGGTGGGTGGAGGTTGTGTGTGGGTGGATGGGGATGTGTATGGGTGGGTTGGGGTGTGTGTGGGTGGGGGTTATGTGGGTGGGATGGGGATATGTGGGTGGGTGAGGGATGTGTCTCATAACATTGTAATATGCATTGTCAATGTTTACAACATTCATTTGACATTGTATATAATTTCCTATGTGGGTGTACCATGGACTATTGATGAATGATGATGGAAGGGCCGAATGTAAGACGGGCTTGCGTGCCCAATTTGTAACCCTTTTAAAATAAAGTTGAATTGAATTGAACTGAATTGAATTGATCTGAATTCATTGATTTTGGTTATCTGTATCAAAGAAACGCAGTTCATTTACAAATTAATGTTAATGTTTTCTCTCTCGGATCCTATGTACGTTTAATATTAACTCTTTCAGTTCGTTCCAGGAGGTCACGTAAGCTGCACAGTCATGACAACAACCATAATCGCAGAATCATAGGTGCATTTACTTAACTTGGGGACGTAAATTACAAGACCTGATGGCGAGGGACACTGGTAATAGGGAAAGCTTCCCACATGCACAAATCAGTCCAGAGCACTCCATTGTAGTATCAACTGTTGGTAGAACCGGGTGATTGTACAGTCTCATTACACTTTGTATGTAGAACAAATTTAAAAAATAAAGTACATGGTGTCATCAAAACATGTGCTAAAAAATTCATGACATTAATTACAATTGCCACTGCTATGGTCTAACGTTATACACCAACTATAGAACAGTTTCCATGATTAGTCATACAAGTATAATTCTACTAAAACTCATAATGGGAAGTCTTCGTAAGAAAATGGAAGAAGAAATTAACGTGGTTCAAGTTGGATTTAGACAAGGAAGAGGAACAAGAGATCATATACTCAACATGCGTTTAATAATAGAGAAGTGCAGAGAATTTAATGTAAACCTATTCTCACGTTTTGTGGATTATTTAAAGGCATTTGACTGTGTACAACATCAAACAATTTGGGAAATCAAAAGGAACATTGACTTTCCATCACATGTAATATAACTAATAAAAATGCTCTATCTAGACCAACAAGCAATGGTTAGAATAGAACGAACGAACGAGCGAAAATCTTTATTTTCATAGGGTTAAGAATTAGCCCGTCTGACATTCTGCCCTTCTTCTCTATTTCCGCTCATACATTCTTTCATTCAACATCTCTTATGAAGCAATTCTTTGACAACAAAAGAACAATAAGCATTAAAAAGAATAGATGGCGAGACAGATTATTGTGACATCAAGCAAGGAGTCCGTTAGGGTTGTGTGCTGTCCCCCTGTTTGTTTAATCTGTACACCGAAAATATAATGAGAAATGTCAAAGATGATATAACCAGGAAGCTATATGGTGCCCTAAATATCGGTGATCATGAAATACGTGAGAATCGATATTCTAATGATACAGTATTACTATCCACATCACAGAATGGTAATAGTTAGTCTTTCCTCTTGAGCCCAAAGCGGCGCATATAGCAGAAGTCATGGCTCTCCATGTCTGGCGATTCGCTGCCCCTGTTGTAGATCTTGGATGTGTTTGGCCGTTGAATGAGCCCTATCTGATGATGTACTCATGGTCTCTCTTGGTCTTCCCCGTTTTCTTTTCCCTAACGGTGTCCATATGAGGGCTTGGAAGGGGAGTCTTGTCTTGTCCATTCTGAGTACATGGCCGATGTAGTTCCAACGGCGTTTTCTTATATAATTGGATACAATATCTTGCTTAGTCTCTTGACTTATTTGCGTATTGGTTCTAAAATCTGTCCAGTGGAGGTTTAGAATTCTTCTAAGACATTTGTTCTCAGAATTGTCTAATTTTTTTCTATTAAGCTATCGTTGACTTCCAACTTTCACATCCATACGTTAGTACTGGAATCACACAAGAGTTGAAGATTTTAAGTTTCGTGTGTTTGATGAGAGTCTTTGACTTCCAGATGTTTGACAGTTTATTGAAGGCACCAGATGCCAGTGCGATTCTAGATGATATTTCTGGTGTTGATACCCTGTAGATGTCATTTTGCTTCCTAGGTATGTGAAGCTGTTGACTTTTTCAAGAACTTGGTTGTTTAATTTGATGTCGTCTGAACTGTTGGTAAGATCAATAGTTTTTGTTTTGTATTTTGGTTTTTGAACTCAAAAGCACTATGTCGTCGACAAAGTCCAAGTCTTCTAGAATTTTGTCAACCAAATGGATACCCATATTTGTGTTGTTTGTGCATTTGCTCATGACCCAATCAATAGCTATTCCAAAGAGCATCGGTGATAAGACGCAACCCTGCTTCACTCCTGTTTCCACTGAGAACCAGTCAGAGTTGCCTGATTCTGTTCGTACGCAACAACGGGTCTCTTTGTAGAAGGATATTATGACGTTGGTATATTTGGTAGGGAAACCATAGATGTTAAGTAGATTCCAACGTGAAGGAAGGTGGATACTGTCGAAGGTTTTTGAAAGTCGACAAAGTTGGTGATTAATTTCGACTGGAATTCTACGGAGTCTTCAATGATTATTCTGAGGGTGAAGATGTGGTCTATGCATGACCGTTTTGGTCTGAAACCTGCTTGTTCTTCTCTCAGCCTGGCTGAGATGGTAATTTCTCCATCCAGGATGGAAACTGTTTCAGGCTGCGGTCTATTTAATATTTCTTTGAAATGTTCTGCTCATCGTTCCTAACCAAAAAGGTTTTGGGGGTGGGGATATGTGGTGAGTGGGAGATGTGTGCAGGTGGGGGTGATTGTGGGTTTGGGGATGTGTGTGTGTGGGTGAGGGATGTGTATGGGTGTGGGATGTTTGGGTGGATGGGTGGGGTGTGTGTGTGGGTGAGAGATGTGTGGGTGAATGTGTGTGTGGGTTGGGGAGGGGTGCGTGATGGGTGTGGGTGATGGATTTGGAGATGTGTATGTGTGGGTGGAGGATATGTCTGGCTGGGTGGGGGTGTGTGTGGCTGGATGGAGGATGTATGTGTGGGTAGTGAGGGTGATTGTAGCTGGGGACTGTGTGGATGGGTAGGAGATGTGTGGGGAGATGTGTGTGTGGGTGAGGGATGTGTCTTTGGGATGTGTGTGGGTGTGGTGTTGTGTGGGGGGGGGGGAGCTGGGTGTGGATAAAGGATGTGTGTGTGGGTGGGTAGGGGTGTGGTTGGGTGTGCGGGTGGATGAAGGATGTGTGTGAGGGTGGGGGATGTGTGTTTAGATGGGTGGTTGGGGTGTGTGAGTGTGGGTGGGTAGATAGGAGATGTGTATGTTAATGAGTGGGTGAGGGATGTGTGGGTGTTAGTGGTTGAGGGATAAGTACGTGTGTCTAGGGATGTGTGAGGGGATGAGTGTATGGGTTGGGGATGTGTGTGTGTGGGTTGTGTGTGCGTGGATGGGAGGTGTGTGTTTGTGAATGGGGGATGTGTTGGTGGGTGGGGATGTGTGTGAGGGATGTGCGTATGGGTGGGGAGATTGTGCGCGGGTGGGGATGTGTGTGTATATGGGTAGGGGTGTGTGGGTAAGGGATGTGTGGCTGGGGGATGGGTGGGTGGAGGATGTGAGGGTGGGTGAGTGTGTGTAGGTTAGGAGATGGTGGGGAAGTTTGTAGGGGTGGGCTCGGGATCTGTGAGTGGGCTGGGGGAGATGGGAGATTATGTGGGTGGGTGCGGAATTTGTGTGTGGGTAGGTGTGGGATATGTGAGTTGACGGGGAGATATGTGTGTGTGGGGGGATGTGTGGCTGAGGAATGTGTGTTTGGCTGCGTGGTTGGAGGTGTGTGGGTGGCGGAGGATATGTGGGTGAGTGATTGTTGGTAGGTAATGGGACGGGTAGAAGATATGTGAGTGGGTAGGGAGATGTGTGTAGGTGGGTGGATGTGTGTGGGTGGGGAATGTGTGGGATGGGGAATGTATGTGTTCTTGGGGTGTGGGTGGATGGGATGTGTGGTGGGTGAGAGGTGTGTGTGGGATGGGAGATGTGTAGGTGTAAGGAGGTGGTGGATGGGTGGGGGAATGTATGTATGTGATGGTTATGTGTGTGGTTGGGTGGGTGGGGGAGTTGGAGTGAATGGGGGATGTGTGGGTGGGTGGTGGATGTGTCTCATAACATAGTAATATGCATTGTTTATGTTTACAACATTCATGTGACAATGTTTTTTCCTATGCACTGTTGATGAAAGAAAGATGAGTGATTGGAAGGGCCGAATGTAAGACGGGCCTGCGTGCCCAATTTGTTACCCTTTGAAAATAAAGTCTGTTCGTTCGTTCGTTCCTTTTGGTGTTCATCGGATAACAGTAGTTTACCATGTTTGTCTTTGATGGGTGTGTTTGATGTAGGTGAGTGATTCCAATTCCAATTCAAATTTACAAAACAAAAATTCCAAGTTCGGTCTCATCTAACCTGCCTCCTCAGCTTTATTATTGTTGAGATCCGTGGTTTATGTGGGTTTTAACCCTGTTTCTTGTCTCTTGCGCTCTTGCGAGTGAGTTCTATCTCGGACTTGTTATGTTGGCTTGTGTCTGTGACGTCATTTTGGGGATAGGTTTGCGGCTATCCTTTGTGCCCGTCTCCTCTTGTGGTTTCTTTTGTTAGTGAAGGCTCCTGGCTCGTCTACCTACATCCAATACTGGATCGCGTAGGACACTTTTAGCTACACCACCTCAAACTCAAGCCAGACGACATACTGCCGCCACATCAAGTACCAATAAACCAGAAGAGAGCAGACCACTCATAACCACGGCACCTGATATCCAAGCCAGACGGAACATTTCCATCACACCAAATCCGTACAATACGCCCTCTTTCACGCAGGAGGTTGATATTTATGAAGATACGTTCCCTCTTCTCCACAGCAAGGATCAATCCAGTAGTAACAACAACGTGCCACCACAGCCTCCTGTTAGCCACGAATCAGAGCCTGTAGTTGGAAGTCGTTACACACCCGTGAGAAATCAACAGTATCCACTCCATTGTAACCCAGAGTTGTTATACCTCACACGGTTTAGCCCAACTTCACTTCGGCAGGCATTTATGATGTCGCTGTACCAAGGTCCAACACAGCCTGGTATTTACTAGTAATTCAGCACAAAGCAACACCGGATCTCGGTACAAGAAAGGGCCTCTCCTATAAAGTTTATGCGCATACTTGGTTATTGATTTATATAGCAACGTATTAGATTGTGCGCGGCTGTAAACATTGACTCGTATTGAAGTCACAGAGATTGACACTTAGATATCTTTTATAATACTTTTTATCGCCTTAATACCCTGAGTGAGGGGGTCTTCACTCCCCGCTTTAAACAGAGACATTGACTCGTATAGTCATTTATTGATTCTTTTGGATAACAGTTGGTACTTAGCTTGTGAAGTAGTTTTTTTTTCAAGTTAATTATTTGTTGTATGTTCTTTAATTCGTTTTGTTCCTTGTTTGCATTATATTCGTTCGTCTAATTAGTTATTTCGTTATAATATTGTCATTTACTTATTGATTTGTATTACTGATATTATGTAAGTTAATGTAATTGTGATTTTTTTTAATGATCTTGTATTTTAGCTTAACTTTGACGAATTTACACTTTCTTCATGGATGAAATGTCTGAGAAGAGGCAACACTGGCTCAATAAGTCAGGAATACGTCTTGGACACTTAAACATTTGCAGCTTATTTAACAAGCTACCAGAGTTATCTTCTATCCTTAATCAAAATTTTCATTTATTCGGCCTTAGTGAAAGTAGGCTTAATGATACAATTTCAGATGAAGACATCTCTATTAAAGGGTACACAGTTTTTAGAAGGGATCCCTGTAGGAAACAAGAGACAGGCATAATAACCTATGTTTCTAATTTACTAAATGCTCACCGTAGGCTAGACTTTGAAACTTGCGAAATAGAATGTATCTGGCTAGAGCTAAAACTTCAAAACCGCACACCCCTGATAATTGGCTACCTTTATAGAAATCCCAGTTCTGGACACGTCTGGTACGAAAACTTCACTACCATGATGGATGTGGTTTTCGCTTCTGGGAAGGAAATTATACTACTCGGAGACTTTAACATTGACACCAACAAATCCAACATAATATGGGGAAATATAATTGCATCATACAATTTCCAACAAATAGTACAACAAGCTACTAGAGTAACAAAGTCATCTTCAACAGTCATAGATCACATTTATGTAACTTGCTCAGACAACATCATAGAATGCACCGTACCAAATTGTGCAATGAGCGATCACTACCCAATATGCTGCACGTGGTCTAAAAAAGGAATTAAAACTCCTAAACATAAACACATAAGTGTAAAATATAGAAGTTACAAAAATTTCAACCAAAACGCATTTTTACAGGACTTGCTCAGTTCACCTCTAGACAATGTTTATCAGCTTCCTGACCCGGATGATGCTCTGGAATTCTGGATGAAAACCTTTATTGATGTTTTTGATAGACATGTGCCAGTCAAGGAAGTTCGAGTAAAACACCACGTCAAGCCACCTTGGATCACCCAGGAAATACTTGAAATTATGAGAGACAGAGATAAAGCACATAAAAGCGGGATCTCAGTGCATACCGTACTCTTAGAAACAAAGTTCAATATAGCATAAGACGGGAAAAGAAAAACTACTTTAAGAACTTAGTAATGGATAAAACAAATAGTAAGGATATATGGAAGGCAATTAACACCTTGACAAACAAGTATAACTTCCGAAATTCTTTACCATCAAATCATATTACATGCGACCAATTCAGTAATTTTTTTCAAACTGACATAGACCAGTTGAAGGCTTCAATACCTAATTCTCCTTGCAACTTATCTTTATTGTCATCGTTTTGCGAGAATAGATGCTCCCGCGATATTCTTTCCGACATACCGCTAATGACAATCACTGAAGTATTCACTTACCTCAGTAACCTAAAAAACACAACCTCATCTGGGTTAGATGGAATCAGCAACCGGATTCTCCGTTGTGCTGCGCCAGTGATTTGTACATCACTAACCTATGTATATAATCAGTGTCTAACCAAAGGCCACTTTCCATCAGCTCTCAAAATCGCTAAAGTGTACCCTCTTCTTAAATCTGGTTCATTGGACAATGGTCTCCCGAACAATTACAGACCCATTTCCTTACTATCATCACTATCTAAGCCACTAGAAAAACACATCCATAAAGTAACATTACAGTATCTAGTTCGCAACAAGCTTATTGTTGACAGCCAATCAGGATTTCGACCAAAATATTCTTGCCATACGGCCCCTAACAAACATGATAGAAAATTGGCACCAGAATATAAACAACAACAGTCTATGTGGAACTGTGTTTATTGATTTCAAGAAAGCATTTGATATGATAGACCATGTTATTTTAATTAAAAAACTCGAGACAATGAAAATTGGCCTTAATGTAGTCACTCTAATATCATCTTTTCTATCAAACAGAAAGCAAGTAGTATCACACAATAAATCTCTGTCTCACACCACTACCTTCAATATTGGAGTACCGCAAGGCTCTATTCTTGGCCCTCTATTATTTGCCATATATATTAACGATCTACCTTTGCATCTTTCGTCGTCCTGCGATCTATTTGCAGATGACTGTACGGTGTACACAACGCTGAAAACTGTATTTTACTGGAGTCGTCTTTACAACAAGAATTAAATAATGTAGTTAAGTGGAGCTATTCAAACCGTATGCAAATTAACATCACTAAAACAAAAGCAATGTTATTAACAACCAGACAAAGACTTCAGACTCTAAGCCCACACACATCACTTCAACTTCACATCGATAACATGCCAGTATAAAGTGTAATTGAGCACAAAACATTAGGCCTAATCATTGATAGAAACCTAACCTTTAATTCCCATGTTCAAGCGCTCATTAAACAAACAGCGAAAAAAGTCTATCAACTCGCCAAGATTAAAAAACTTCCTTGATGAGGACACAAGGAAACTATTCTATACTTCTCATATACAGACACACTTTGACTACTGCTCTACAATCTGGGACGGTTGTTCTAATTCAAACACCAAGCGACTTTACTCACTCCAGAAACGGGCCATGAGTCTAATTTATAGCAAACATTTATCTGACAATCCTAGCCTGTATAAACGCCTTCAGTTACTACCATTCCGCAAACGCCTGCTTTTCAATAAAGCTAAACTAATTCACAAAATCCTGCAAAGGAATGCCCCAAATTACCTTTGGCCTTTGTTTAAATATAATGCTAGACACAGTAAACGTTTAAATATATTACACATTCCGAAGCCTAGGATTGGCTTATACAAAACAAGCTTAACGTACTCTGCATCTCAGCTGTGGAACAATCTTCCACAGGAAATCAAAGACATCACCAATCCCTATTCATATAATCGCAAATTATTCGAACACTATCTCAATACGGATTACCTTCCCCCTTAATAATTGAGATAATAATAATAATAATAACAAAAACCCTAGTATAACAGCCAATCACCTTTTGTAGGCCAATATATTCCACATGGTTAATAACAAGTGTCAGACCATTATCTAATATTACTGTGTCGTGTAGTTTTGTTGTTTGCATTTTGCCCATGCCTTTATAATGCATATCTTTTATATTGTTACTGTTCTTTGTTAGCCTTGAATGATGTGTGAATGAAATAATGTATGAAAGAGAGTGATAGAAGGGCAGAATGTTAGACGGGCCTGCGTGCCCAATTCTTAACCCTTTGAAAATAAAGTTTGTTCGTTCGTTCGTTCGTTCGTTCTGCCTTGACTGGTTGCAGTCCTTAGAAGGACTTTGTATATGGTAATGTTTATATTCCTTTTTGCCAAAGCCCCTCGTAAAGCCTGGCTTGATATTTTTCCCACTCCGCCTTTGATGCTTTTTCGTCTTCGCTTTCGCTCCAATTATCTTCAGGTGTGTCAGAAAGCTCCTCTGTGCTATATTCATCTACCTGGCAGGTTACTGATTTCCCCTTGGCTTGCTTGGTCACCGTGGTTGGACTGCTGGTGTTAACTTGTTGTTTCTGGTTGTTCTTTGGTTTGGCTCGAGCTTGCGTCTCTTTGCCTCCTTTTTTGTGTATCGCCTTTATCAGTTTTTCCATGCTTTTTTGTTGAGTTTCATTCTGCGGCTTCTCTACGTCTTCTGCTGGATTGCTTCGGATTATTTCCATTTCAGCTTTCAGCAGCTCTCTCTCCGATTTTGATGGTGCATAGCATTTCTTCGTTTTCCTTCTTCATTACGGCTATATGTTCCACTTCTTGTTTGATGTTTTGTCGGATCTCCTTTATTTCAGCCAGCAGTTTTCATTGTCGCTGGTTTGTGCCTGTGTTAGGAGTAATTTGACTTGCTTCTTTAACTCGTCAATTTGACTTTGTAGTTGTGTCCTTTTAGCTTGAGAGAGATGCTCGTGGCTGTCTCGCACCTCCGCATTGCGTCATTATATGGTGTCTTTGTGGTTATCGCGATCTTTAAGACGTCTTTGTGTCTTTGGAGGTACGGACAGCCCAGGTATCTTGCTCCATACTTGCCCAGGCAGTTGGAGCACTTTCTTTCGTTGTTGGGTGCTCGGAAGTCCGTGTCCAGCTTGGCCAGCACACACTCCTTGAAGGCGTGGTGATTGGCGCAGTACCGGTAGATCTCTGTTTTACTGCGACATGTTGCTCTGCTGTGGCCGGCCCTCTGGTATCTGGAACATTGAGTAATCCTTGGTATAAATTCTTCAGGCTGTTGAATTTTCTGATTAATCGATACCTGGCGTGTTATCTCTCTGCCCTCAGTCGTCACCACCGCTAGTGTTGTAGGGATTTTTTAATATGTAAGGATACGCTCCGCCTTCAATATTCTGATTGTAGATGTTCTTCTTGTAGCTGCTTCTGAATTTGTTCGTCTGACAGCGCCACTTGAATCCGTTTGACAACCCATCTGACTGTCTTTGAGTCGGTATTTCCGACTCTGGTGTCTTTCTCCTCCTTCTTCTCAGCTGTCTGGACTCTTGTTTGTGGTGGGCTGTCGTCGATCTTTCTCGTGGTAGCTTCAGTAGTAGCTGTGGTTTCGGGTTCTTTGTTGCAGCTTGCAGGTAGATTCTCCACCGCCGTCTTCTTTATGGGTTTAGCGGCTCCCACGCTGCACATCTTCTGTGTCTGTTGTTTCTTGGTATTGGATTTGACACGTGCCATTTTCCTCCCCCGTATCAGGCTTCTTGAACTGTTCAGGTGAATTGTCTTGATAGCGCTCGCAAATACAGGTGAGTGATTGCATAGTTGTTTCATGATATGGAATGCGGCTTTGTTGTTTCCAGTTTTGGCAGCTGATTCGGCGTCGGGGGCCAGGCTGTGTATAAAGTTCTGTTTATCTTTTCGTGCACTTGATTTCTCGTCTTTATCCAACATGGAGTATTTTTGCTTATATGTGTCATATGAAGATGCGTCTTTTGTAGAAAGAAGTGTTAATTTTGCTTGTTTTCTTTCTTTTATCTTCATTCAGGTGTTATCGCTTAGCCACTTCTTCTTCTGTCTTTGTACGTAGCCGACTGTGTTTGATGCAAAATGATATATACAACCTAATAACCTCAACCCAAAGAAATAGTGAAAATCACAACATTTATGTTAACATAGCAAAATCAAAGATAATGCATACTGATAAAGCTACTATGGAGAAAGAAATATATGTTAATGAGGAAAAATTGGAGGTGGTGGAAAATTTCGAATATCTTGGGTCAATGATTACCAACAATGGTGACACATTGAAAGAAATTATAAGACGAATATCTATTTCTCT
>JACEFZ010012171.1:0-69764 GCA_014155875.1 Cepaea nemoralis
ATAGGGATTCACGCTAGGTGGGATGTGGTCTCTTTCTCTGACAGGTTCCTACGTCTATGAGAAGCTCTACACTGGGTTTGATGGAGGTCAACTCTCATTAAGAAGAACATCCAACGAACATTCACTTTATTTTATAAGATGAATAAATACCCAGAAGAAAGTACAATCAGCACTGTTTATGCTAGGCCTAGAATTCAGAGGGTCCATACAAAACTGGCTCAGTTGAACAAAACATTATAAACGATTCATTTACAATAGGGATTCACCCAGGGTGGATGATACTCATTTCTTCACCACATACCACTGAACATTAGCGTGTAGAGAAAGACATTTGAACATGAGGTTCTCGTGGAATAATTTAGTACAGTGAAGAAGTACTTTAGAACCGTTTGTGTGTGACAATCTATGAACATGGATTAGAACAAATGTGAGACCTGTGACATTGAAACCTAGTTTTCACGGTACGGCGATCCGTACTTATTTGAGTTATAGGGACCTTAGTCTTTACAGTGAATGACAGATCCATGAGTAAGGTTATACAATAACTATTTTTGGTGGATCATGCATCTAGTCGACCCAGTGGATCCCGGAGAAAGTCAACGTCTGGAAGAAGAGGCGCATCAATCGGTGAGGTGTTCACGTACTAAGCTATCATGCTGTGGTGTACCCTTGCTATGATGATCATCTGACTTGGCTCCTGATCTGCTGCTCTGAATCTACATACACACATTTCGACACACATTCTACACAGTACACACACACACTTCTCACACACATACTCTTTGCTTTAATAAATTATTTTGTATTTATTTGTTAAGGCTAGAGTTGTTGAGTATGTTGTGTTGGGGAAGAGTGAGAGGGGCATGATCTAGGGGTGAGTGAGAGTGAGAAAGAGGTGTCTGCAGACTGACGGAGTTTGTGGACGGAGTCTGGTGGTTTCTCTAGGACAATAATATTGGGTTAATAAAAATGTGGGTGTTGATTCCCCTCACTCCAGGGACGACACTAAAGTAATAAAGGAATACTTACGATAGCAGCCAATCTTCTTTAGTGCCTTGAACAGACCCTCACGACTGACCAAATCAAATGCCTTTGTGAGGTCGATGATGGCAATAAACAGTGGTTGATTCTGTTCACGGCATTTTTCTTGATTTGTCGCAATGAGATTATAATATCAATGGTAGACCGGTTCTTTCAAAAGCCACACTGTGATTCGGTGTAGACTTGATCTCCTAGGACTTGAAGTCTGCGCAGAACAATTCTGGCACATACTTTTCCAAAAATACACAGAAGTGACATACCTCTATAGTTGTTGCAGTCGCTCCGATCGACCTTGTTCTTGCACAGTGTTATGATGCTTGGATCTTTAAAATCATGTGGGACTTGTCCTTCTCGCCAGCATAGCTCTATTAGCTTGTGGATCTGTAGAGTGAGTGTGTCTTGCCCACTCCTGATAGCCTCTATTGGAATCCCATCCTTACTTGGAGCCTTGCCAGATGCAAGTTCATTTATATCACACTTAACTTCTGTTATGGTGGGAAGTGTGTCCAGGTGGTCAAGAGTTGGTAGAGCTTCTATGGCGTTGAAGGTATCATCCGCTAGTTTGGTCTCAATTGAGTAAAGCTCCAAATAGTTCTCTACCCATCTGTCCATCTGCTGTTTCTTATCAGTTATAATTTCTCCAGTTGATCATTGGACCACATGCTTTCTTTATTCCTTCATACATACTTCTGATGTTTCCCTTATCACTTGCGATTTGAATGGACTCACATAACTTGATCCAATAACCATTTGCACACTGCCTGGCAGCCTTTTGCACATCCTTACTAGCTTGCTTTAGCTCACTCAGAGTGTTACGCGTTTGTCTTTCCTTGTTTCTTAAGAGAGCTATCGTCTTCTTATCAATCAAGAGCTGCAGAGTCTGGCTGTTTGCCGCAAACCAGTCCTGTCGCTTATGATCCACAGTGCCGTAAACTCCTACGGCAGTTTTATAAAGAGTTTCCTTAAGTTGACCCCACTTTTCACTTGTTGTACAATTTTCTGGTCTATCAGTGAAAGCGTCTTCAAGTTGCTGTTGAAACTGAAAGCACTTTTCAGGATCGTGAGTGTTAATAATGTTGTTTGTCCATCAAGAATGATGATGACCATTAATTTCATCCAGTGGGGTTGAAGGTGTGGAGCCGTGGGTTCTAAGCAGCGTACCCACGCCTGCCGCTTTGCCGCTCGCCCATCGCCACAGGGCTTGACGGTGATATGTGACGTTGGATGAAGAATGACTTGCGCGATGACTTGGATTAAAGTGAGGAAGAGTTGCGCAATTCGTCGACCTCACTCTCTCGCCTGAGTCCATCTGAGTCCAGTGGCAAGACAAGTCGAGACGATTGGAGACGAATACAGGTGCAGTGGATGACCAGGGCGCTCTACGTGCCTTGCCGTGCTCATTACGTTCCACAAACGCTTTGCAGGTAAACGCCGTCTTGCCCGTTGAATCAGGAATGATTTCTTCCGCGCAGTCTGCCGAATCCTGTCTTCACATGCTGGGTAGGCATACCCTAGTTTACCTCTTGGTTTGACACCAAATCGGATACCCATGCCTGGTTTAGCCAGCCTCTCACAGCTGTTGCCCGGGGGGTGGCCGCTGTCGCATGCTGACAGCTACTAGGAGCCACAGGCACGAGCTGGGTGTCAGACTTGGACCAGTGGGGGATGGGTACTGAAAGGACATGAGAGCCATCCTTACCAAAGGTGCTACCAATGCCTGACACCCCGTACCCCCCAGTGTTAATAATATGAATCCTGCGGCTAGATTTGTGTTTGGCTGTGTAGGTTCTCTTTGGTCTCAGTCTAACCCTATCAATGTCAGCAATGTGGTAGCTTCGAGTCAATGATATATGATTCAGATGTTGTCTCCGTGTGATGATAAAGTGCAGCTGGTGCCAATGGCCGGAGCTTGGGTGTTTCCATGTGACCTTATCCCGCTCTTTTGTTTTAAAAAAGGAGTTTGTAATACATAGGTCGTTTCTGGTGCAATGCTCCATCAGCCTTTGTCCATTTTCATTCATGCGACCGATGTTGTATTGTCCAAGGCACACTGGCCATGAACTCGAGTCCTTGCCCACACGAGCATTGACATCACCGATCATATAAATGTAGTCAGATTTTGGAACTGCCTTGATCACGTAGTCTAACTCCACATAGAACGAATCCTTCACATCATCAGAGAAATCCAGTATCGGTGCATATGCAGTAATAATGGTGCAAAACCACAAGAGGTTGCCAAGCGCAGGGATAATAGTCTTTCATTTCCTCCTGCTGGAATTTCAATCATTCCCAGTAGCGAATTCTTCACTGCAAAGCCCACACCGTGCTGCCTTTTTTCTGCCTGCTGTCTACCCTTCAAAAAAAAGGTGTAATTGTTTCCCTGAGTGACCCTTCCTCAGCGAGGTGAGGCCAGCAATATCAGTATTAAGACGATTGAGTTTTGCATCAATCGTGTTTTTCTCACATCGTCAATATTGGTCAAGTCGGTGGAAAACCTTGGACACATGATTCTCACGTTCCAGGTTGCAAGCCGTAGCTTGAGGTTTCTATTTTTCTTTTTATTAGTACCTAGTGCATTGGTTTAACTGCCTGCGATTCAGATTTTGTCCTAGCCCCAAGCACCCATTGAAGCAGGCAGGCTGTGGCGGATCAGCACCCAATTGGCCGGGGGCTGCCCAGCTTGAGGCTACGCCAATTGACAGGGACTTATAACCCGTAGCAGGTGCCTCTAGCTTTGATTCCGAGACCAGTTAAGGCCTGGGATGGAGTTATTGCCTCTCCATAGCACAAAGCCTGGGCTAAAGTATAGAGATCATGTGTTGCCCATGCAGCATGATCCCTCTCTCGGCCTGCCTAGTTCACTCCAGAGGGAAGGTAACACCACTACATCTGGAAGAATACAAGCTGCAGAAGCTGCCGGATCAGCAAAGCAATGCTCTAACTGTCCGCCTGTCGGAGCTTCGATCCTAGACTAGCCGCCAACCAAAGCTTAGGGCCTGGTCTGCCCTGCCATGACATTTTGTCTTTAGGTTTCATTTCCTCGCACCAAGGTAAGGCTTGTACCCTCCCAATTGCACTCTTCCGCCCGAAGCCGTTGGCACAATGGGGGTGTCGGGTTTGCTAAGCGCCGCCCAACGTTCGGCGCTGACAGAAAGCAGGTAGTACCGTCTACTGTCATACGGTAGCTCAGTCATATCTGACTAAGACCTTTTTTTTTTTTTTGCATATCCTTTACAGGACATTGCTGTCAACACCAGCATCTTTCAGCTGTATGTTGATTTCTTGGCAAGATTACGCTCAGTAGGTTGCCATTGCTTTCTGAGCGGCCGGCTCACATACCCCGTAAGTTATCGATGTGATTCGAACCACTGCTGATTCTTACCGTCATCACGTTAACCCACGAGAGTATACGAGATTACGGAGAAAAGTCATAACCTCTAAGCCACGAAGCCGGCGACGACTAAGACCTAACACCGTTATATATATATATATATATATATATATAATATATATATATATATATATATATATATATATATATATAATAAGCTATGCAGATGCCACAGTATTGGTGGCGGATTGTGCAACATATCCTACAACAATTCTTGTACATTGTGTACATTGTATTAACAGAGAGTGCAAAGAATGGACTCTCCTTGAATATCGAGAAAACAGTAACAATTGTGAGATCAAAGAAACTGGTGACACGACATTGTGATATAGAAATAGAAGGGACAATCCTTAACCAAGTGAAATACTTTAAACACCTATGGGCATTTATAACATCAGATGGAAGATGTACAACATAGATTAAGAGCGGAATAGGGCAGGCAAAACCCGCATTTCAGAAAATGACGATTATCTTATGCAAAAAGTCATTATCAATGAATACAAGACAGATAGTGCTGAAATGCTATATAGAATCAATTTTGCTGTATGACAGCGAATCTTGGAATGTAATTGCACAAATTAGGGAGAACTTGGAAGCCTGGAAGAGGCTAATGAAGCTAGAACACTATATACAGGAATAAGGAAACGACGAAGAGTTTTCATTGGTCAAATGATAAGAAGAGAGGCATTGGAGAACATCTTGACAGCTGCAAAGAGCGGAAGAGAACGAACGAACGAACGAACGAACAAACAAACTTTATTTTCGAAGGGTATCAAATTAGGCACGAAAGCCCGTCTTACATTCGGCCCTTCCAATCACTCGTCTTTCGTTCATCAGTGCATAGTGCATTCACACAGGGAAAAAAACATTGTCAAATGAATGTTGTAAGCATAAACAATGCATGTTACCATGTTATGAGACAAATTCTCCCACCCACCCACCCATCTATCCATACGCCTGTCCACCACACACACATCCACCACCCAACCACACACATACCCACAGGCACACACATGACCCCATCCATCCACGCATCCCCCAACCAACACATCCCAAACACACCCCCAGACACATCATCTCCCTACCCAGACACACACATCTCCCATCCACCCACACACCCAGGCACACATGCATGTAACCACCCATCCATACCCACCCACCCACACGCACACATCCTCCACCCATCCCATAACCTACCAACACTCACCCACCCACATATCCTCCACTACCTACCCACATACCCCCAAACACTCAGCCAAACACACATCCCCAAACCACATTTCCAACACCCACACACACACACACACACACACACACACACACACACACACATATTCCCGCCAACTCACATATCCTGCACTTACCCACACACAAAGAGAGGCAGAGGCAGACCAAGAGAAATGATGATGGAGGGTTTGAGACGATGGCATGGAGCAATATCGTCCGCAGGGTTGATACAGAACACCCAAGAATGAGATCCGTGGAGAGCCATGAACGCCTACGCGATCTGGCAGGGCACTTGATGATAGACACTCCTTCTAAAGACTAGCACCAAAAACAATTGCAAGAGACTGCACGTCATCGCTAGAGGACGAAAACACAGCCAGAAAACAACACTATACAACTTCATGTAAAGGACCCCAGTTGACAATTTTAAATGTTTTGCATATCCTTTACAGGACATCGCTGTCAACATCAGCAACTTTCAGCTGATTGTTGATTTATTGGCAAGATTACGCTCAGTAGTTTGCCATTGCTTTCAGAGCGACCGGCTCCATACTCTCATAAGTCACTGGCGTGACTCGAACCGCTTCCAATTCTCGTGCGCTCACGTCAGCCACGAGAGTATTCGGGGTTACGGAGAAAGCTGCTAACGTCTCGACCAGGGAGAGCGGTCCAGTTGACAATAGAGGCAGTAAATATGCAACAACAGAGAGGAAAATCATCTGCAAAGATAAACTGATAGACACGACAGCAAAAGCAACTGATATTAACATGTATTAGTCGCAGTGGTTCTCAACCTTTTTTGGCCCATTCCCCCCTTCACCATATTTTCAGAACGCCATTCCCCCCTTCCTATCAAAAATTTGGCCCGTTCCCCCCTTCACCGTATTTTCAGAACGTCATTCCCCCCCTTTCATATTTCCTATCTAAAAAAAACCCTCACCCCTAGACAGTATACGTAAAAATGGAAGGTAAATGTAATAGCATATACTAAAACAAGTCTAGACATCCACATAAAACATGATGTGTGGGTCTACTTACTTTATAAAATGAGGTTTAGAAGGACGAGACATACATAACTGTAAAGTATACAGGAAAAAACTATGTCAAGTAATCGGTTCTTGTATTAACACGATCTTGAAATGGTCTTCATTCCCCCCCTGGAAACCCTGAAATTCCCCCCTGGGGGGGGGGGGGGGGAATTCCCCACCGGTTGAGAACCACTGTATTAGTGTATTCACGTTAGTGTCACTTAAGCAGTTTGGGCGTGGAGTTTTTACAGAAGAAGACGTGTCTTTGCAACGTTCTGTGTATTTGTAATTGCATTTTGAAAACTAATTGAAACTTTGTTAAATTTTGTTTTTACACAGAGGATGTAACATACATGGCACGCACCAGTTCTCCGGCAGCAGAGACAGGTATTGTGTTACTTTATTTATAATACATGTTTTCATAATTCAGATTGAAAAGATAAAGACAATCGACAAACCACTGATCATCTGGTCAATATCAGCCCCCCACCTTTAAACGTTCTCTGTATTTGTAATTGCATTTTGAAAACTAATTGAAACTTAGTTAAAATTAAATTTTGTTTTTACACAGAGGATGTAACAACTTACATGGCACGCACCAGTTCTCCGGCAGCAGAGACAGGTATTGTGTTACTTTATTTATAATACATGTTTTCATAATCCAGATTTAAAAGATAGAGACAATCGACAAACCACTGGTCATCTGGTCAATATCAGCCCCCCGCCTTTACTTCCTTTAACATGTTCTACTGCCCATTTAGGGTGGTTGGACCAGTGAGACCAGGTTAATTAAAATGCCCACATCTATGTGAATTATAACACATGACCACATTACCGGTAGACAAGCTTGCTAGACACCAGACGACCGTCACTTTCTTATAGCAATACACACACAATAACATATATCCCGACGTGCTCTTTCATTTGTTAAGGAGTATACAATAAATCTGACCAGATTGGTAAGCACATAACTATTCTCTAAATGCCAAGTGAAAACTTACATTGTCTTATCATGTTTAATGGGTTTTAAGGTCTCATTAGAAGTTACAATTTCCATGTCATATTCTCCATTGCAATTCTTAGATCCAGATAAGAAGCCCAGTGAATTTCAGGTGATGTTTAATTAGCTAGTCACGGTTCCAACTTCACGACAAGGGGTCTCCCCATTATGCTCCGTTCCTGTGCTAATTAATATCACACAAAATGCAACTCACCACCGAACGTAAAACGTGGAGCAGATAGGAGTCTCGACAAACCAACAGCCGGTTATGGTATGCTATTAACCCCTCTAAGTACTAACCACACCCGACGTTGCTTGTCTCAACAATAACCACCATTGAGGAAGTAGGTTAGACGAGACCGAATTTAGAGGGTTTTTTTTTTGTTTCTTTTTGTTGGAAAATTGGATTGGATTGTACAGTCGTCATTTCTGTGTTGCAGAGTGCTCGTTCCCATCACCAAACACACACAGCAGCACCGCGTGCAAGGCCGATACAAGATCCTTGGAATATTATCCTTTCTAGAAAATTGGTCTGTTGATAGATCACGTCAAGAGTCGTGTTCCATGGATTGGACAGTGTACATGTTGACACTGGTCTTGTGACAACTGCGTTTTAAGAAATAATTGTCTGATTTACACCTATCAGCATCACCACCATCGGCATGCGCACTAACGTAGAAATACCTGTCTGATTTACACCTGTCAGCATCACCACTATCGACGGGCGCACTAGCATAGAAATACTTGTCTGATTTACACTTGTCAGCAATCACCACCATCGGCGGGCCCACTAGCGTAGTTAATTGCGAACTGCGATTGTGATGTCATAAACGCAGTGGGGCACGATTTCGACGCTTGGTGGGACAGTCAAAGCATTCAAACTGCTCTGCTACATTGAGATGGAGAATATCCATATTATTTGGGGGTGATGAATACATTTGAAGAATGTGTTGGTTGTATCAAAGGGCTTGACATTTCATAACGAAGGTTAACAGGCCGTGTTTAGTGCAGAAGAACCTGGCACATGATATCACTACATCTAGTCTTGAAAGAAGGACGGAGGCAGTCACTACGACGTTCCGCTGACTGGTGATTAAGCAGCACACACATATCGTGATTTTAACCGACTCCCAGAGCATTCTGAGCAGGGTGAAGACAGGTACGCTTTGCGCAGTGTGGCATACTGTAATTAACTAGCCTAAGATGCTATTTAATGTCTACATGGACAGCACATCCAAAGAAGCAAGTCTTGATAGAAAAGATTCAGAAAATTTAGAACTATTTACTCCAGATGAAACAACTGATCCACAGGAAATAAATGAACTTCTATTTGCAGACGATCAGTCCTGTTTTACAGCGATGAGGGAAGACTGCAAAATCATATTAATAATCTGAGTTCAACCTGCAGCAGATACAATATGAGTATAAACACAGCCAAAACCGGAGTAATGCAAGTTAGCAGATCGCCTGGACCACTAAGTATACAGATAAATAGCACAACTGTGAAACAAGTTAAAGAATTTAAATATCATGGAAGTATGATAACAGAAGATGGCAGATTTTTTTTTTTTTTTTTTTTTTTTTTTTTTCCCGCGTTTCCATCCTGTTTCAGGATATTGCGGTCAACACCAGCATCTTTCAGCTGTATGTTGATTCCTAGGCTAGATTACGCTCATCAGCACGCCACGACTTTCTGAGCGACCGGCTCCATACTCTCATAAGTCACTTTTGCAATTCGAACCACTGCTAATTCTCGTCGCGTCACGTGACGAGAGTATTCGGGGTTAGCGGAGAAAGCAGAAGATGGCAGATTGGACAGAGAAATCCAAATCAGATGTCAAAAAGTTAGTGCACTTACATATCAGCCATCACCCTTACTGAAACATCCAAATATACCCATGTCTACAAAACGACAGATAATAAACAGCATATTCACACCAACCCTAGGCTACCAATCTCAAACCTGGACTTTATCCAAATCACACTTTCTCAAAATCAACACCTGCGAGATGAGATGCCTGAGGAGAGCTGCCAACGTAACAATCCGAGACCGAGTAAGAAATGCTGTTATCAGACAAACAGTGGGATCTACACCTTGTGCCACTTTATTGAAAGACAGAAGATCAAGTGGTTTGCCCATATCGTAGAATGCAACACGGACAACTACCATCACTTGCCTTACATCAAAGATCATCAGTGACGAGACCAAGAGGACGTCCAAGAAGAAAATGTATTGACGACATCAAAGACATTGTACAACCACACGGAATGACACTATCCAGTGCCGCCCACCGGATGCTGGAACGCAAATTATTCCTCCCCACGTCGATTCACGGCAGAAGTGGAAGATGATGATGGTGATGAGGGAGTATCCATTGGATCGTTTTCCCAGCGCATGCTGGTGTGTTGGGAAATGAACAGGCCGACATATTGGCTGGATCTGCACATCTGGGTGGAGTATTGATGTACGATAAGGCGGATATGGTCAATGTTCTTTGAGATCGTGTGTATAGAGTGGAAGAACAGACACATCATCATTGTTTTCCGATGAAAGACCACACGGGCACATAATCAGATTACAACTGACACAATTAGTATATGAACTCTTCGCTGGTTGTTGAAGATGAGTAAAGAGTGCGTATGAAAATGTCCCGCGTGATTTGATGTTGGTTTAGAACTCAACTCAACCCAGCAAAGACGCTAATGGTACAGCTTTGACAACAGCACGCTTACCATGAACAGTGCACATACAGTATATGTCTTCATCACAATGAGAGATACATAGCCTAATCTGAGAGCAACACAAAAACGTATAAAATACGTTTATGACACTAGTCCTTGACATTGTTACGAGTACCCCAGAAGTCGGAGTGTGTTCGTCTGATTGAGTCATTGGCACCTTGCCGTCTTGACAGACGATAATTTGTTACATTGTGCTTCAAAAAGGCATAATAACTACAACCCATTGCGGTGGCGAATGTGACTGTTAAGGCCAATTCGCGTGTACATGTTCGTCCACAGTGGATGCATGTGAACACCTGGTCATTTTCACCATCATGCACCATCTTACGTCTCACACGCTCAGTGTGTGACTTATGTGCAATAATTTTCTCCTTTTTCTTTATTCCATTTCTGATGATTGCCCTCCATGCAACACGTTCAGCGGCGACGTTCTCCCAATGTGCATTATCAATGCCTTTATCAATCATGCCTCCCTTACACACATCTTTGAATTGTAGTAGAGGCCGACCCTGAGATCTCCTACCCGTGTGTAATTCACCCCAAAAAAAAAGATGTCCTTTGGTATTCTACCATCAACCATCCTCCTCCCGGTGTCCTCTCCACCAAAGTCTACGAAGACTGAGCATGGAATATACCGGCACACAACCTGATCTTTCCAATATTGTATTTCAGTATTTGTGATTTTGTCTAGCCCAGTAATACCAAGTATTCTTCGCAGACCATCCATCCATCCATCCATCATGTGCCATGCCGGTAAGCGTTGGCGGTCATGTTCTGCATTGAAATCAATCACCAGAGTCGTGGATCAGCTGCATGTTTCTGTCTCGACCATGCCACATGGCCAAGCAATCCAGATACTTGCTTCTAGGTCTTCCCCTTGGTCTGTTCCCTTCGATCTTACCAGTTGTCACCAAGTTCTCCAAATCAATTCTTCTCATAACATGCCCAAAATATTGTGACTGTCTACGTCTAATGTCTCTAATCAGTTTACGATCTTCGTTTGTTTCTTGAAGGACCTGTTCATTGGTCTTTCTGGCTGTCCATGGTATTCTTTCCATTTTCCTCAGAAACCACATTTGATCAGATGTTTTTCAGCCTGACTGCTCATTGTCCAAGCTTCACATCCATATAAAAGTACAGGTTCTATGTAGCATCTCAACACTCTTTTTCTTGTTTCAATTGACATCTTTTTATTGGTCAGTATGTTTTTCATCTTGCTAAAGGCTACTTTTGCCATGGCGATTCTTGTTCTAATATCTTCAAGGCATCTCCCATCAGATGTTATTACTGTTCAGAGATAATTGTACCTATTCACTTGTTGAAGAATATTACCATTTACTTGTATTCCAAGTTCCTACTTTCAATGATATTAATCTTTTGCAACTAGTAGCCTGTTGACGGTCTGGAGTCACCTGGTGCGCATGACTATCCCTACCGGGTGAAGCTGCTCCTATGGAGCACCGAGTTATCTCTGATTATCCACAACACATGATTTTCTTGGCATCTGTAAAGAATGTAGTTTGCCATTGCTTTCCTTCCTAGCAGTGACCATAATAGTCAGTGACCGTAGCCATTGCCCCTCAAAAAAGAGATCCTCTGCCTACCGTCGTGAAGGTGGAGGCCATAACCTACAACTATCTGTCGGCTGCTCTGCATCTTCATCCACCACTTGCACCCATGGCTTCACGTAACCCTGATCGGGGGGCTAAACGGGTACTCCACCTTGCCCAAAGGTGTCCCTTAGGCTAGCGGAGGGAAGGAGGTGCCTTACTTCTCCTTTGATAGGGCATACCCCTACACCGCTACCCGTCTACATCGCAGACACCGCATAGGAAAGCTGTTTAAAAGTATCTCTTGGTGTGAGTAAGTTGTCCAGGCTTCATAGAAATAAGAAGAGTACTAAGGACACAGGCTTGATTGACAAGGACTTTTGTTTTGGCAGTAAGCTTCCTGTTCTCCCAGACTCTTTTTCTAAACTTGTTCATTGTTGTTGCTGCCTTACCAATCCTGATGTTGATTTTCTGATCTAGGGATGATTTGCTATTTACCTCTGATTCTAGGTATGTAAAATGGTCTTCTATCTCTAGTTCGGTGTCATCATTGATGATTGATGGTACCCCATGTGCACTTTGTGACATAATCTGCGTCTTCTTTTTGCAAATTGTTAAACCAAATTCAGAACAAGCATTGCAGAATGCAGATAGTAGACATTGTAATTCTTCCTCATAGTGGGTCGTAACTGCAGCATCATCTGCAAAAAAGCAACTCTCTGATCAGTCTCATCTCATCTCATCTCGTCATGTTCCTCTTGTTCCTTGCAATGTCGAGGTGAAGTATAAACTTCGTGAGAGTGCCCGATTACGGGCTTCATATATCGATATTCCCATGGACTCTGCTATTCCCACCGTCCAACGTTTACGTGTTCGGCCTCTTCCTCTCTTCCAATCTGGTCTGCACATCATTGCTTGTTGTGGTATGCTGTTGACTGGTAACCTATTTGCATGGCCAAACCATTTGACTTGCTGCTATCTAATAAAATCTAGTCTCTGATCAGTACTCTCCTAATTTGGTCTTGGTCTTCAATCTCTGAGCATTGCAAAGGCCGCCATCTGAGCCTAAGTGAATATATATACCACCATTATGATCACGAAAGGCATATTTCAGTAGAAGTGAAAAGTATATTCCAAAGAGAGTGGGAGCTAGTACACAACCTAGCTTAACTCCACTCTTGATTTCAAACTCTTCTAAAGTTGCACCATCACACTTGATTATACCCTTCTTGCCTGTGGAACGATTCCACAATGGACAAACAAGTTGGTGGGCAGCCAAGACCCTCATGACTGACCAAATCAAATGACGTTTTGAGGTCGATGAAGACAATAAACAGTGGTTGAATCTGTTCACGGCATTTTTCTTGCATCTGTCGCAATGAGAATATCATAGCACTGGTATAACGGTTCTGACAGAAGCCGCACTGTGATTCGGGGTAGACTTGATCTCCTAGGACTTGAAGTCTGCGCAGAACAATTCTGGCAAATACTTTCCCAACAATACACAGAAGTGAGATACCCCTATAGTTGTTACAGTCGCTCCGATCGCCCTTGTTCTTGTACAATGTTACGATGCCTGAGTCTTTGAAATCCTATGGGACATTTCCTTCTCGCCAGCATAGCTCTATTAGCTGGTGGATCTGTAGAGTGAGTGTGTCTTCCCACTCCTGATAACCTCTATTAGAACCCCATTCTTACATGGAGCCTTGCTAGATGCAAGTTCATTTATAGCTCACTTAACTTCTGTTATGGTGGGAAGTGTGTCCAGGTGGTCAAGAGTTGGTAGAGCCTCTATGCTTTGAGGGCATCATCCGCTAATTCGGTCTCACTTGAGTAAAACTTCACATCGTGCTCTACCCAGCTATCCATCTGCTGTTTATCAGTGATGATTTTCCCAGCAAAGGTTTTCAGTGGTGCACTTCTTTTGATCATTGGACCACAGGCTTTCTTTATCCCTTCATATATGTTTCTTATGATTCCCTTATCACTTGCATTTTTAATGGACTCATATAACTTGATCCAATAGTCATATGCACGCTGCCTGACAGCCGTTTGCATATCCTTCCTAGCTTGCTTCAGCTCATTGAAAGTTTTAAGTGTTGTTTTTTCCTTGTTTTTTAAGAGAGCTATCTTCTTTTCATCAATCAAGGGCTGCAGTGTCTGGCTGTTTGCCACAAACCAGTCCTGCCTTCTATGATCCACCGTGCCGTAAATCTCTACCGCTGTTTCATAAAGAGTTTCCTTAAGTTTACCCCACTTTTCACTTGCTGTACAAATTTCTGATGTATCAGTGAAATTGTCTTCAAGTTGTTGTTGGAAATAAAAGCACTTATCAGGATTGTGGGTGTTAATAATATTAATCCTGGGGCTAGATTTGTGTTTAGCTGTGTAGATTCTCTTTGGTGTCAGTCTAACCCCTGCAACAACCAAAGAATGATCCGCATCACAGTCAGCACTGTGGTAACTGCGAGTTAATGGTGTTTTTATTCAGATGTTGTCTCCGTGTGATGATGAAGTCCAGCTAGTGCCAATGAACGGATTTTGGATGTTTCCATGTGACCGTATGCAGCTCTTTTGTTGTTAAGGAGGAATTTGTAATACATAGGTCATTTCTGGTGCAATGCTCCAACAGCCTTTGCCCATTTTCATTCATGCTACCGATATTGTATGTTCCAAGGTACACTGGCCATGAACTCAAATCCTTGCCCACACGAGCATTGAAATCAATCAATCAATCATGTGCGATGCCGGAAAGCGTGGGCGGTCATGACTCGCCATTTCACTCGATTACCAAAGTCGTAGAACAGCTTCGTGTTCCTGTCTCGTCCATGCCATGTGGCTAAGCCATCCGGCTATGTTCTTGTCGGTCTTCCTCTTGGTCTGTTCCCTTCGATTTTGCCAGTTGTCACTAGGTTCTTCAATCCATTTCTTCTCGTAACATGTCCACAGAATTTTGACTGTCTGCGTATAATTTCTCTAATCAGTTTACGATTGTCATTTGTCTCCTGTAGTACTTGGTCATTGGTTTTTCTGTCTGTCCATGGTATTCTTTGCATTTTGCTGAGAAACTAAATTTCTGCAGCCGTCAGATGTTTTTCAGTTTGACTGCTCATTGTCCAAGTTTCACATCCATACAAACGAACAGGCTCTATGTATCCCCGCAAAACTCTTTTTTTCTCGTATCAATTGACATCTTGTTATTGGTCAGAATGGTTTTCATCTTGCTAAAGGATACTTTCGCCATGGTGATTCTTGTTCTGATCTCTTCAAGGCATCTCCCATCAGATGTTATGACTGTTCCGATATAATTGTACCACTTTTTGAAGATTAGTCTCATTTACTTGTATATTACATTGTGGTATTTCGTTCTTCCTCGTGACGACCATAACCTGTGTCCTTTTACCATTTGATTCTAACCCCAGTAGCTCACTGTGTACTACAATAGCATCTACTAATTGTTGCAGATCCTGCGCATTGTCTGCAATTAATACTGTATCATCTGCATATCTAATGCTATTGATGCTTCGTCCTCCAATGCTGATTCCATTTATATCTTCTACAGTTCTGTGTATAGGGAAAACATATCTGGAGACATTACACATCCCTGCCTAACACCTCTCTCAATAGGCTGATGTTGTCCCACTTCATTATCAGTCCTTATGGCAGATTGTTGTTTCCAATATATGTTTTTTATAAGTCTAATGTCTTTCCCATCAATTTGTAGATCTGCAAGCATATCCACCATGTTGACATATCTAACTCTATCAAAAGCCTTTGTGTAGTAAATAAAGCAAAGATGAATATCCTTGTTTAGTTCTATAGCGCGTTCAATAACTGTTCGCAGCATATACACAGTATTTACTGTACCCTTTCCTTCTACAAACCCACATTGATCTTCCTCTATTTCAAGGTGTATTTTCTTCCTCACCCTTTGCATGATAATTCATTGAAATCACCGAGCACATAAATGTATCCGGATTTTGGAACTGCCTTGATCACAGAGACTAGCTCCTCATAGAACGAATCCTTCATATCATCAGAGAAAGCAAGTGTCGGTGCATATGCAGTGATAATGGTGGCAAAACCACAAGAGGTTGCCATTTGCAGGGATAATAGTCTTTCTTTGCCTCCAGCTGGAATTTCAATCATTCCCAATAGCGAATTCTTCACTGCAGAGCCCACACCATGTTGCCTTTTTTCTGCCTGCCCTCTACCCTTCCAAAAAAAAGGTGTAATTGTTTTCCCTGAGTGACTCTTCCTCAGCGAGGCGAGTCTTCTGCAGGTCAGCAATATCAATGTTAAGACGATTGAGTTCAGCATAAATCACAACCGTTATTGTCACATCGTCAATATTCGTCAGGTCAGTGGAAAATCCTGGACATATGGTTCTTATGTTCTAGGTTGCAAGCCTTAGCTTAAGGTTTCTATTTTTATTTTTATTAGTGGCTTGTTCATTGGTTTCACAGACTGCGATTCAGATTTTGCCCTAGCCCCAAGCACCCATTGAAGCAGGCAGCCTGTGGCGGATCAACACCCAATTGGCCGGGGGCTGCCCAGTTCAAGGCGGGTGGTAGATGATCAGTGACACCTGTAGGTATCTCCCTCCGTCAGAGGCAACCCGTGGCCCCCATGTCTACGCCAATTGACTAGGGCTCATAAACCGTAATTGCTACCTCTTGCTTTGATTGCCAAACCGATTAAGACCAGGGATGGGATTATACATCTACATAGCAAAGCTTGGGCTAAAATATAGAGACCATGTGTTGCCCATGCAGCATGATCCCTCTCTCGGCCTGTCTAGTTTACTTCAGAGGAATGGTAACACCATTACATCTGGAACAAGACAAGCTGCCTGACACTACTGATTGCGGGGGGCACTGATAACAGGAAAAGCTAACCCACACGCAAAATTCAACTGGCTAGAAGTAGTATCACCTGTCTGGACTGCGCTTGAGTACACAGCGAACGAACGAAAAAATCATGCTTCGTTGTAATCACCAAAAATCATGCTTCGTTGTAATCACCAAAAATCATGCTTCGTTGTAATCACCAAAAATCATGCTTCGTTGTAATCACCAAAAATCATGCTTCGTTGTAATCACCAAAAATCATGCTTCGTTGTAATCACCAAAAATCATGCTTCGTTGTAATCACCAAAAATCATGCTTCGTTGTAATCACCAAAAATCATGCTTCGTTGTAATCACCAAAAATCTTGCTTCGTTGTAATCACCAAAAATCATGCTTCGTTGTAATCACCAAAAATCATGCTTCGTTGTAATCACCAAAAATCATGCTTCGTTGTAATCACCAAAAATCATGCTTCGTTGTAATCACCAAAAATCATGCTTCGTTGTAATCACCAAAATCATGCTTCGTTGTAATCACCAAAAATCATGCTTCGTTGTAATCACCAAAATCATGCTTCGTTGTAATCACCAAAAATCGTGCTTCGTTGTAATCACCAAAAATCGTGCTTCGTTGTAATCACCAAAAATCATGCTTCGTTGTAATCACCAAAAATCATGCTTCGTTGTAATCACCAAAAATCATGCTTCGTTGTAATCACCAAAAATCATGCTTCGTTGTAATCACCAAAAATCATGCTTCGTTGTAATCACCAAAAATCATGCTTCGTTGTAATCACCAAGGCAAAATAAAATGCCTTTCAGTGTCTCAATTTGATCACCCTAGTGTAGTTGTAATCACCAAGGCAAAATAAAATGCCTTTCAGTGTCTCAATTTGATCACCCTAGTGTAGTTGTAATCACCAAGGCAAAATAAAATGCCTTTCAGTGTCTCAATTTGATCACCCTAGTGTAGTTGTAATCACCAAGGCAAAATAAAATGCCTTTCAGTGTCTCAATTTGATCACCCTAGTGTAGTTGTAATCACCAAGGCAAAATAAAATGCCTTTCAGTGTCTCAATTTGATCACCCTAGTGTAGTTGTAATCACCAAGGCAAAATAAAATGCCTTTCAGTGTCTCTATTTGATCACCCTAGTGTAGCTGTCAGTCTACTATTGGTAGTACATCATGCCTCAATCAGCTAATAACAATCGTCACATCAGTAATTAACATTAGTGAGTCATGTAGCAACATGCCCATTTCCCAATTCTTTATGATGCATATATTGATACTGTTGTTATTAGCTCCATTAGTAATAATTATGAAAGAGAAACATAAGAAGGGCAGAGTGTTTGACGTGCATGTGTGCTTAATTCGTAGTCCTTTGAAAATAAAGTTGGTTCTCTGTTAGTGTTTATAGTGTGTGTGTAGTGCTTTACTTGTTCGATTCCCTTCCACGGATCCACACTGTCTGTAAACTATTTCCTACCTTGTTCTTCTCATTATAATCATGAGTGGGAGTTTTGTGACATGCTTTATGGCATTACTTGCAGGACCTTCGTTCGGATCCATGTGCCCATAGTTTCTAGGGTATAGTTGTAATGCTTGTTACATATTTGCAGTAGATATATACTCATTATTGATTTATTTGGTTGTTTCGGGATTTGAATACGCATCTCCCCCGATGTGTCTCCACCTTGCCGTGGTGGGGGAGCTTGCGCGTCCCATTGACCCCATCTGCTTGCCGATGGATGAAAACTACATATCGGACAGCTTATGGGATAGGGGCCAGACTAAGAGAGACACAACCTGCTGCTCTGCTGGTAGCCTGAGGATAGCAGTCAAGAGTTTAAATCAGGCGCACGAAGGCAGAAATTCTTGGTCCGGACAATACCCTAAGGCCCTCGGTTAAGGATTTAGGCTGAACGTCTCTAAGCCACAAACCCTCGGATGTGAGAGCCGGGCCGATATCCACCTACCGAGAATTAGAGGTGAGATACTGTGCACGCTACATGCCCAGTTCTGATACTTGTTCGAAGGCTCTCAGCTGGGGAATATGAGGGATTCCCGGATGTGAGGGCCAGGCCGTTTCCTGTTCACTGCTGCACGGAGGTAAGGTGCTGGGCAGGCAGCATATGTAGCCTACCTCGTGAACAAGTCCTAACATGTAGAAAATGCCCCAGTCGAATGAAATGGTTACGAAAACTGTCTGTATCTAACTCATAGAGAGTGTAGACAAAAATGAATAAAAAACGTCTCACGAAATGGAACGCACGGCTAGCGAATCCATTGCGTGGTCCGAATTAAAAGCAAAAGCTTACCGAGTGGAGGTCGCCCGCATTCTGACCGCTCCTGGTGTGTGCTTGAGCGACCAGTGGCAAGCGAGATGCCCAACACATGGAAGTGAGGAATTAAAGCAGCCATGAGCAGGACGTGGCTCCTAGGGTGAGCCCAGTCTCACAGCAATATGTGCCGGCTCTGCAATTATAGAAGCCTCCTTGGATAGCGAGGGAATGACCATTGTCTGCCCCTGCCTTCCCTTGAGGGTCGACCGCGACGTCGTTGATCGTTCTATCTTGACCAGCTGAGATGTGGGCGACATCACAACAATAAGTCCAACGTGCCTCGAAACCAGAGGAAGGCTAACTTCATTAAAAAATGCCCGCCGGAAGTCGGCGACACTACGCAATTACGTCCGAGTGAAATGTCTCGTCCGAATGTCTCTCGTGCTAGAAACAGCTTTGACTACCTAGTTTCCGAATGCCGCTCTTGTTCGGAACAGCTCTGTCTAGGTAGTTTTCCGAATGTCTGTCGTGCCTGGAACAGCTCTGACGGGCGCAACGACAAGCACATGCCCGAAAACTCGCTGAGTGAATACCGTCTGCAAACCTGTCTGATTTGTGCGGGAATGGCGCGGGGCGAACGAAATGCCCAATATATTGAAGTGAGGAACTAAAGCAGCCATGAGCAGGACGTGACAATTCCCTGGTGAGCCCAGCACCAGAGCGTTATGTGTCAGCTCTGCAATTATGGAAGCCACCCATTATGGCGGAAAATGCTATGGACTGTCCCTGCCTTCATTTGAGGGATGACAGTGCAGTCTTCGACTGTTCCAACTTGACCAGCTGGGAGGTGGACAATACCACAAAAGTGAGAGTCTCCCAGGAATGCTAACCTGGTCAAAAATGCACGCTAAAAGTCGGATTTGTTGGCCTAAGGGTTTCGACCCAAGGGTGCCTAACCAGACACACGGCAATCACATCTGAAAAAACACTCCAGATGAACGCAAAGAAGAAGAAGAAGAAGAAGAATACTCATTATTGTAAATATTACTCAATTCATTTCCGAATTCCTTATTACTTATAGTTTCTTTACCGTAATTTCATGTGACCTACTTATTTCTTATTCATATTTCTTTTTACGGTCCCTCATTTCCACATATGGCAAGCATGCTCTCTAAGGACCTGTTGGTTCGTGGGGTTTGCCATTTAGAGGTAGAAAGCTTCTTTAGTTAAAATGACCAGATCTATTGTAGCCTAACTTCCCGTTGACATTAGCCAAACTATCGAGAAGCGATCTCAAAACTTAAGTAATCAAAAAATATGCTGAATTTGTGTACGCGTATCAGGGACTTATTTTATTATAAGTGACACTTGAAAGCCACTCAATACTAGTGATTTAAATTTGTGAAAATCTGGAACTGGTAAATGTCTTACATATTTAACGTTCATATAAACTGGCATTTTGTTTGCCGCTAAAACTTTAAAAAGTGTTTATCTAAGTCTGTGTGTGGTGTATAATTTGAAAATAATACCGAATGTTGTTTGTCTTCAACTAGATCCATCCAGTCTACAGGATAACAATATTCCTATAATACTTACCCTTTCTGCTATAATTCCATTGGTGGTAGCCGCAGTTGCTGTTGGTATATATAGTAAACTAAGTCAAGGCAAAGTCCACGGGGCCAATGGGTAAGTTCGGCTTATAGAATTTGTTGTAGGATGATATATTTCCAATAAAGAAACTATAAAACTGTTGTGCCCATTAATAGGAGACGAGGGATAAAATATTAAAATAGCTTTATGTTGGAATATTGTTGACACGAGCCACAGAGGAAGTTAGAGAAAGATGGATAGCAATCAGTAATATAAACATCATCAACATTATTAATGTAGAGACAGACGACAGAGAGGACTGGAGAATCGGGAGATCCAATGTTTTATCTAGACAAAGTAACTGCATTATTTGAAGATATCGTATGCTCATGTCTACTTGCATTTGTTCTATACTGTTCAGTTTTAAATCTACGTCTTGGAATCTGTAACAGATAGCAGTAAATGCTGAACTAGAAGTACAAAAAATAAAAGTCGCTTAAATAAAAGTCGATTTAAAAAGTCGAAAAGTCACTTAATAAAAGTCGACAGGGTCGACTTCATTGCACCGGGTTTTATCCCATATGGCTCGGTCTCTTTCCGCAGCGCGGAAAGCGTCGCACCAAGCACGAACTCCGTAGCTCTAGCGACGACCCACAGGAGTTTCCGAAAAATGTCACTCGTGAACCGAAGGACGCGACCCGGAATCGAACCCACAAACCTTCGGAGCCCGAGTCAAACGGCTTGACCATAAACTAGAAAGTGAACTAGAAGTACAAGCTCAAGCAACGGATACATCGTCTTTGAATGACTGATTCTGGTTTGGAATGACTTGTACTTTTATTAGTTTTTTTTTTTTTTTTTGTTAATGGTAGCCTTCAGCTGAGCTGAAGGGAGTGTGCCGAGGAAGGGAGACCGTGAATTGACATGATCATGTGACTTGAATAGCAGTTCACGGATTCATGTTGTTAACGTAAAATTTAGTCCATCACTATTATAAATAGTGTGTATGGATTACGTTTGAGTTCAAAGCGAGCGCCCCCCGCCCCACAAAAAAATGAATGAGTGAAGAGTGTAGATATCTTGGGGGACATTATGGGGACACTTCTTCTTCTTCTTCTTCTTCTTCTTCTTCTTCTTCTTCTTCTTCTTCTTCTTCTTCTTCTTCTTCTTCTGCTTCTTCTTCTTCTTCTTCTTCTTCTTCTTCTTCCTCTTCTTCTTCTTCTTCTTTTTCTTCTACTCAGAGAAAGAGAGAGAAAGAGAGAGAGAGAGAGAGAGAGAGAGAGAGAGAGAGAGAGAGAGAGAGGGTGATTGAGAGAGAGTCTGTATAGTTCTAGCGATATGGGGAGAAGATATGGGTTCTTACATGGGGTATGCGGAATATGAAGGTCCACAATTACGAGGCTTCACTCACACTGTTCCCTATGAAATAGGGTCAATAGGGTTGATTGTTATACAACGTATTATAGGATCAAATCTCCCAATGCATTGTGTTATTGAGGTTGAATAAGATCAGATCACCGGTGATCCACATGATATGCTTAGGCTAAGAGAAGCAAGATTATTATAATGTGTGGTACTTGTGCGTGAATCACTGGTTTTCTCTTTCTGTGTGTGAGTGCATACCCCATACTGGAAATCATGGAACCATGTATGCCAGAGACAGTCCGGATAATGGATATACTGTGAGTGTGTCCTCCTTCACATTTCTTCCTCCGGCCTGAGCCGTTAAGGCTCATGAACTTCTCACATGTCGGACGACCGACCCATCTGTATAGATGACAGCATCACCGTCTAACGAATTCTCGAAAATCAACGCTTGTACTTCCGCCTCCACAGCAGCACGAATTTCTTGTCTGCATTTTCTGTCACGTTGGATGCAAACAGAAAAGGACGTACATAAATCTGTTGGCACTTGTACGCACTCCTCGCCAGTTTCTAAGTTCTCAAGTGCATATACCTGTTGAAGAATGTCTTCGGCTTGACACATTCACGAACTT
This sequence comes from Cepaea nemoralis, assembly GCA_014155875.1. NCBI lineage: Eukaryota > Metazoa > Mollusca > Gastropoda > Stylommatophora > Helicidae > Cepaea > Cepaea nemoralis. Next base: position 22,699 of record JACEFZ010012171.1, read on the forward strand.
CCTCATTTTAACATACTGCCCTTCATTTCCTAATTTCACTATGCAGTGGGTGTTGTGTGTTTGCGTTAACTCTGAGGTAGGCACGTGCTCTGCTAATTTGTATTCTCTCTTCAATGTTTGGAAAATCAAGAAGGTAGCGCATCGCCCTGCATGCTGTATCTCTTGTAATAATATCTCATCATCTCATCCAATCATGTTCCTCTTGTACCTTGCGGTGTCGAGGTGAAGTATAAACATCGTGAGAGTTCCCGCTTATAAGCTTCATGTATCGATATTTCCATGGACTCTGCTATTACCTCCGTCCAAGGTTTACGTGGTCGGCCTCTTCCTCTGTTTCCATTTGGTCTGTACATCATTGGTTGTTGTAGTATGCTGTTGACTGGTAACCTACTTGCATGGCCAAACCATTTGACTTCCTGCTTTCTAATAAAATCTTGTAATGCTATAACCCCCACTTTAGTCCTGATTTCTTCATTTCTGATCTTATCTCTTCTTGATACGTTGCGTATTCTTCTCAGGAATCTCATTTCTGTTGTTGTGATGTTTCTTTCCTCTTTTTCTGTCATTGTCCAGGTGTGGCATTGGCAGCATAGAGTTGGTAGGAATTGTAAAGTGCTTTCTTAGTTGTATCTATTGTACATCCAAGAATAATGCGCATAGCTTCGTTCTGTATCCTTTCCATCCTTTCTATCTGCTTACTGCTGAGAGTCAGGATCGCCATCGCATACTCAAAAACAGACATGACCAGTCCCTCGTATAGAAGATTTAGATGGCGCTGCTCACAGTTTGCTGCCGCCATCACCATCATCACTGCCAAACCCCGCTTGGCTTTTGTTATCACCTGGTCTATGTGCTCATTATAAGCAAGGTTTCGATCAAAACGTATCCCCAGGCAATTCTTTGCCTGCGTTCTTTCCACAGTCTCTGAACACAGATTTACCGTTGGTGTTGGGGTGTTGACAATATGGTTATTCAAAGAGAACCATGTCACTGTTGTCTTTGTTGGGTTGACCATTGCCCCAGCTTTAACGCACCAAGTACTTGTGCGATTGAGTTTGGTTTGTAGTTCCACAGCATCCTGATCTCTATCCTTACCCTGACGATATACTTAAACATCGTCGGCATATGACAATGTCCTCTCCGGTCCAGTGATCTGCTCGCTGGTGATTCTCACTGTGTAGGCGTTGAACAGTACCAGCGATAATGGTAGATATTATCCCTTTATCGAAAGCCTTTGTGTAGTCAATTAAGCAAAGATATAGATCTTTGTTTACTTCTAGAGAACGTTCAATTACTGTTCTCAGTATATACACAGCATTTACTGTGCCCTTGCCTTCTACAAACCCACATTGCTCTTCTCCTATTTCAGGTTGTATTTTCTTCCTAACTCTTTGCATGATAATTCTCAGCAGAATCTTCATGATGTGGCTCATTATACTAATTGTTCTATGTTGATCGCATTCCATAGCTCCTGATTTCTTCGGGATTGCAATAAATATAGAATTACATAATTCAGCAGGTATATCTCCAGCATCGTATATTGCGTTCAGCAATCTGGTGACTTGGTCTATTCCATATTCTTTTAAGGCATTTCTATTGTGATATTATCTGTACCCGGAGTCTTGCCAGTTTTCATATGGTTAAGAGCATTCTGAACTTCCATCTTCAAAATTGATTGTCCTTCATTATTATTCCGATGATCATGTTCTTCTCTTGTATCATCATTAAAGGTCTTCACATAATCTGACCACGCATGTAAAATCTGATCTTTTCAATTATGATTTTTGCCATCTTTGGTTTCTAGGCAACCCGTTGATGTGTGTGTTCTTTTGTTAGTGATGTCAATAATTCATTTGTGCATTAATTTGGTATTCCGTGTGTTGCGTTGGTTTTCAATGTCCTCGCAATATTCCTCAAGCCATGTTTCATTTGCCACTTTACATAGCTTCCTAATGTTCCTGTGAATCTCTTCATATTTTTCCATGTTATTTTTGTTATTTCTTCTTACTTCCATGAGTTGAAAGATGTCTTCCGTAATGCATTTCTTGCTTACTATTATCTTTATTTTTGGGATGCACATACATACAAATACATATATATTCCTATTGATTCATACATACAGATATATTTACATATGTACTTTTGTACCCACACGGAACAGCATATCCAGTATATTTGCTCTCCCTGTGGTAGATGTTTCCAATATATGTTTTTTACAAGTCTAATGTCTTTTCCATCAATTTTTAGATCTTTAAGTATCCTCATCATGTGGACATGTCTCACTTTATCGAAAGCCTTTGTGTAGTCAATAAAGCAAAGATATAGATCTTTGTTTACTTCTAGAGAACGTTCAATTACTGTTCTCAGTATATACACAGCATTTACTGTGCCCTTGCCTTCTACAAACCCACATTGCTCTTCTCCTATTTCAGGTTGTATTTTCTTCCTAACTCTTTGCATGATAATTCTCAGCAGAATCTTCATGATGTGGCTCATTATACTAATTGTTCTATGTTGATCGCATTCCATAGCTCCTGATTTCTTCGGGATTGCAATAAATATAGAATTACATAATTCAGCAGGTATATCTCCAGCATCGTATATTGCGTTCAGCAATCTGGTGACTTGGTCTATTCCATATTCTTTTAAGGCATTTCTATTGTGATATTATCTGTACCCGGAGTCTTGCCAGTTTTCATATGGTTAAGAGCATTCTGAACTTCCATCTTCAAAATTGATTGTCCTTCATTATTATTCCGATGATCATGTTCTTCTCTTGTATCATCATTAAAGGTCTTTCACATAATCTGACCACGCATGTAAAATCTGATCCTTTTCAATTATGATTTTGCCATCTTTGGTTTCTAGGCAACCCGTTGATGTGTGTGTTCTTTTGTTAGTGATGTCAATAATTCATTTGTGCATTAATTTGGTATTCCGTGTGTTGCGTTGGTTTTCAATGTCCTCGCAATATTCCTCAAGCCATGTTTCATTTGCCACTTTACATAGCTTCCTAATGTTCCTGTGAATCTCTTCATATTTTTCCATGTTATTTTTGTTATTTCTTCTTACTTCCATGAGTTGAAAGATGTCTTCCGTAATGCATTTCTTGCTTACTATTATCTTTATTTTTGGGATGCACATACATACAAATACATATATATTCCTATTGATTCATACATACAGATATATTTACATATGTACTTTTGTACCCACACGGAACAGCATATCCAGTATATTTGCTCTCCCATTAGGGGATGTTATGGTCAGGGGGATATGGTGATATCCTTATGGGTGCACACTATATTGTGAACGAAAGAAGTACCAAGCGTGATACCATAGGTAGCTTCGTATTAGTTCGGTCACCCGGAATCTCCCCGAGAGAGACAGGTTAGAAAATAACATTAGTAGAGAAAATAACTCTAGCTAGAGACAGGGAGAGGGTGACAACTGGGACGGTGGGTAAGCAAGAGTGGGCATGGGAGGGGGTGTAAATGTGACCGATTAAATGAACCTATGCTGGGTTTTGAGGTTATGTGATGATAGACAACCCATAGAGAAGACGAGTCGTTTTTCTATGTGTTTGCAATGTTTTGCATCAGGCGAGCAAAACTGGATGGCAGTGACCTGTACGTCGGAAACCCAATGGTGACCTGTGCTGTTGAAATGGGTGAAGACCAGCTGGTGGGTGTTGTTATGAATGGCCTGCAGGTGTCAGCGGAATCTGCTTGCTAGCCACGACTGGTGCAGGCAAATTCTTCCTTGATGTGAAAACTGTTTTTAGGGAACTGCACCATTGGGATGTTTAACACATACGCGCAAATCTAGCAACGAGGTCTTAGGCATACCTTTGTATCCAACTGGGATGGTGGAGGTTGTGATCCCTGTACCCTACTATGGACGAACAAGTCTTTGAGGTTACGGTTCATGTCTGTAAGCCACTAGTCGTTTCTCTAAAAAAAAAAAAAAATAACGTGCTAGTGCTAGGATCAGCTTGAAGGATAGACAGGTGTCGAAAGAGGATATTTTTGACTGAAATAGTGTGCGGATGGAATGTAAGAGAGAGTGCCGGTCGAATGTGTTGTGGTTTAGGCGCGGAGGCGAGAGCCTTTCACGGCTTATAGGTAGAGTGCGGCGGAAAGCTGACGATAGGACATTGAGTTGATTTGATTTATTTGATTTGATTTAACTTTATTTTCAAAGGGTCACAGATTGGGCTGGACTGTCTTACATTCGGCCCGTCCAATCACTCCTCTTTTGTTCATCAATACTGCATTATGCATTCACATAGAAAAACATTGTCAAATGAATGTTGCAAACGTAAAGAATGCATATTATCATGTTATGAAAGACATACCCTACCCACCGATACATCCCCCACACACCACACATCTCCCAACCACACACGCACCCCAGGCAATATACATTCCCCCACAACCCACCATCCCCCACCCATCCCCCATTAAAACACACATCTCCCACACACATATATATCCTTCCACCCACACACATCTCCTCACTCACACACCATCCCCAACCCACACACACCCATCCACCCACACATGTTCCACTCATACATGTTCCATCCACAATCCCCTAACCACCCAGCCAAACACACATCCCCAACCACAGTTCCCCACCCACATGCATATTCAGCACCCACCTACACATCCTCCACCCACCACACACACATCCCTCCTCCACACACAGAATGTGAACATGATAGCCATGGAGTCTGAAGAAGTCCAACATTTCGTGGGCCCTGTGGCGAAAATCTTCATCATCTTGGCACAGTTGTTGTAGGCGCAAAAGTTGAGAGTGAGGAATTTCGTCTTTACATGACGGAGTGTTAGAAGAGGTGTAGTGTAGAAAGGCGTGGTAATCAGTCGGTTAATAGTAGACTGTCGTGGGGGAGACCATGAGTTCCTATGGAGACCGTAAGGTCTAAGAAGGACTAACATCATTTATATTTCTTGCTCACTGCACTTAGCGAGAGATCAACAGCAACGAAAGAAGCTGAGGATCCTATACTCCGAGTATATCCATCATCCGTGCTGTCTGTCATTCACACCTGTGTGACCTTTATCTCTTACAATATACAGCATCGAGAGAATATGTGGTAAACACACCCATAGCATATCCATTGTCCGTGCTGCCTCTGGTATACCTTGTTCCATGATTTCCATTATGGGATATACACTCACACACTGCAAGAGAAAACCTGTGTGTTATGCACCAGTACCACTTATCATAATAATCTTGCTTCGCTGTGCCTACCCATATCATGTGGATCACAGATGGTCTGATCTTATACAACCACAATAACACAATGGATTGGGTTATTTGATCCTATAATACGTAGTATAACAATAAACCTTTCTTATCCTATTTCATAGGGAACAGCATGCATGAAGCCACGTTAATTGTAGACCTTCCTATTCCGCACACTCCATGTGGCATATCACAAGTACTATACCGATCCCTCTCTCCCTCCCCCCCTCTCTCTCTCTCTTTCTCTCTCTCTCTCTCTCTCTCTCTCTCTCTCTCTCTCCCTCTCTCTTTCTCTCTCTCTCTCTCTCTTTCTTTTCTCACATATACAATGCACTTGTGTATATACTATTGTGTGAATTTTTGTTGATGTGTGTAGATGAAGGTATGCGCGCCCACACAATGTTACAAGTAGGTTTTTATTTCATCTAGACGACCCTCATGATGCCATGAACATTGGTGAGTTAATTGGCTCTCATTGTCTAGCGTCCAACACAAGGCATTCTTATTCAAGTGATTCACCACATGACAAACAGACGGTTAACGCATTCGTTTCAGGGAGGCAAAATATTTTAATCAATACATCTCAGAGTACAGCTCCATGCATTTATCAAATCCGTTCCGTTCGACACGCACCCTGCCAGCTATCAGCTACATGCAGTCTGTCACAGAAGTACTATTCTACCGTCGCATCTGGCGTCATGGTCAATATCAAAAATGTATTCTTGACCTCTCAGAATAAGCGGCAATGATAAATTACAACTGACAGTTTCTCCGTTACATGAATCGGTGAACAATTACACACCGGACAAGCCGTACATAACTTGGCTGCTTCATCGTTATAATTAAGAATGAAGATGCACTTCAAACGTCCGATAGGAATTCTTGATGGGTGAACATTCTGTGGTTTTACCTACCATTACTTGTAATCAGTCACTCGATGTGGATAATCAAATTTTTAGTTGACTATTATAGATGTCCGCGCATCAACCACCCCGTGTCTGAATGGGGTTTCAAGGTTCATGGCCGTCTCACGTCGCGTGTTTTCACGTGACCAAATCCCCGTGTTTTCCTGACTGCTGGTCGTACTAACGTTGCTGTCTGCCTGTCATGAGTTTTAAGCGATTCGTACTGACTGACGTTTGGATTTCTTCCTGTCCAATCCTGTTGTTTTGTTTACCTTCTGACACTGTCTGCATTAACTCTGTTACACCTTATTTTGTATCATGGCAGCTGGTATGGTCACAGTGTGTGCAAAGCAGAATCACAAATATGTGTTTCCAAAATGCTGGTTTTAGTAGACCTATTCTTCTCTTAATCTCTGTCGTGCATCTTAAACGTGATGTTATAATTGCCTCTACGTATGCATATATATCAGTTTGCTTAAGCATTTTAACTTCTATTGTTATCTCAAATTTTGTTGTTGTCTTTTTCTTTTTTATATAACCATTGTTTCAGTTTGCTCTTTGTTTTTGTGGTTTATATTCAAGTAAAGTAGAAGCCACGTACATACGTATATGTTATGTTGTAGTTAATGCATTGTGTTTAGTGACACTAAGTAATTACATGTCTCCCATATAGTGGATGTCTTAGATCAATTTCACACTGCGTGTCCCACGTAGGGATAGACTAAGCATTAACCTGGTTTTATTGTAAGACTGAACATATGTTATTAAATTATTACTATCCACACACAAACACCCGGACAATTGTTTCTTCTAATTGTAGGTGAACGGTCAAGTAGTTCAACACTGTGATCCTGTTGCATTCATCCGTTAGACACCAGAACTGAACAGAAAAACAAAATATGAGAACACAAGTGTTTGTCAAAGTAAAGTCAAACTACCTGTTTTGTACCAGCCATGTCTGTATTTGCCGTTAAGTGTTGAAGATTTCAATAGTAGCTGTAAATACACAATAAACTGCATGGTTTTATATTTGATCACACAATGTGGTTACATATTTATGTGTCTTCTTCTTGGCTGACAGTTATCACTAAGTTATCACGTGTATTTATCCCCACAACATGACCGAGAAGACTTGAGTGGATACATGTAATTGATGGAGGGCATGGTTCTCAGAGAAGGAGCAGGGCTCAACCAGCACGAAGATCTATACCAGAGTCTGCAGACACCTTGGGGATGTGGAAGCATGTCGTAGGAGCCTTGACCAGAGATGGAGAGACATTTCGTTGGGCCGTGTGATAGTGGCCTTATGTAGACGACATGCAAAATGATGCTGATGATGTTGTGATAGTGGCATTATGTAGAACACATGCCTAATGACGACGATAATGATGACACATCTCATTTCTCTAGACGACCCAGGGAGTCTCCGTGGCGAAGTGGTCAAGCCGTTTGACTCGGGCTCCGAAGGTTGTAGGTTCGATTCCGGGCCGCGTGCTTCGGTTCACGAGTTAAATTTTCCGGTGACTCCTGTGGGTCGTCGCTAGAGCTACGGAGTTCGTGCTTTGTGCGACGCTTTCCGCGCTGCGGAAAGAGACCGAGCCATTTGGGATAAAACCCGGTGCAATGAAGTCGACCCTGTCGACTTTTAAGCGACTTTTTTTTTAAAGACGACCCAACTAAGCCTGGATGGGTATGGTTAGCTGGCTGGAACAGACATTATCCACATATATAGAATACACAAATATGCACAATAAATGGTGATTTTACATTTTACGAGGAGCGGCTGGCCAAGTGGCTAGAATACTGGATTCTCCTTCGGGAGACCCGAGTTCGATTCATCGGTAAGGTGTGGAGTTTTTTTGTTGTTTTTTTCGGGGGCAAAAAGAAAAAACTAACCTGCACAGTCGGTGGCGACTGCACTAGCCAGGCGGCCTTAATTCCTCAGGCTCAAGACCCCCCCCCCCCCCCCCCCCCCCCCCCCCCCCGAAGCCTCCCTGCCATACACCGCAAGGCACTATATTGGCAGTAAATGACAGTGACAGACCGTACGTTTTGTTTAAAATAGGCTAACCGTTGAAGAAACAATATACTCACTAATTGTTTACGGCTCTAACCAAGATAAAGATTAAACTTTAGCACACACACAACAACAACAATAAAATACATGAACACACAATCTTTTTAGGTGTAAATGTAAAATTATTCAGACAGTCGATATAGAATCAATTTCACACCCAGACCGATGTTATTTTATTTTTTTAATTGACCTGGACTCCTACGTGGTAGCATGCGAGTGAAGGACCTTGTTGCACTTTATTTTTAAACTAATCTGCACTCAGTGTGTGGTGTGCTCAGTACCAGGTCGGCCTTCTTTACTTTCTAAGACATTTCGTGGTACCCATTGTAGGCTAGGCTGATCTAAAAGCCCTTGTCAATTTTCGTTTGGTAAAAATTGGAATCCCTTTGAAGTGGACAAAACTCATGACCTTTCTGTGCAGAAACTCACGGGATGAATCAGTTAAGAATGAGTGCACGGGAACATTCAGCGATCAAACATCAGACAATAGCAACATTGTGCTGGATGGTCCGTTTCTCAAGACGAGGGGATCTGGCGGACTCTCGACTCTCAGAGGAAAGGCGAGACGGACATATAATCAGATTGCTACTGGTACTATTGGTGTTGGAACTCTTCGCTGACTGCTGAGGATGGGGACGGAGCGATCCCGAATGCTGTGATGCCGGTTCCTATATCAATCAATCAATCAATTATCTAAAGATATGTTCTGATAACGTAGGTTAGGAAGACAGCATGAGGAAACACTGGAGAATTATTCAGCAAGTGTTAGGCAGCGATTTAAGCTTTCAAACGCGGGAGTGTCTCATGCGTTATTTTATACATGCAACAGCGTGTGCATTACCATATGACAAAGCATAAAGAGTTATTTCAGATCAAATCAGTGTGATGCAGACGTGCTTACAGTGTGCAAATATAGACACAGATCACCTCAGTGTGATGCAGACGAGCTTGCGGTGTGCAAATACAGACTCAGATCACCTTAGTTTGATCTAGACGTGCTTGCGATGTGCAGATATACATTCAGATCACCATCGACTATTAATACAAATAAGCATGTGACATTCAGCAGACACATACTATCTTAGTTGCTGTGTGGTGGTAAAGATAATACATGAGAATAAGGACTAGTTCGCTAGGGGTATTCCTTATGAATGGGATCTCAATCCCTACCATGCCCTCTATAAGAAATAATACCTGGCTCGAGAAACCCCCAAGCATTGAACAAGGCAGAAAAGGGTGCAAGTTCAACACTAATATAGAAGAAATGTTTCCCATAGAAGGCTGGGAGATCCGGGAAGTTCAACCACAGACACCCGATTAACTAGTCACTCTACCCAGAAGGTGTGTCTATGTGTAAGTGCCCCGCCCCATATTTAATCTCCCACATATATACAAACAATGACAAGTATCCACTGTCATTCACATCCACAGTATTACATAACAGAGGGGAACAACCACTGTTAAACAACAACAGTAACCATAACTGGTCTATAAACATCAACTTTGGAACAATATGTTTACAATGAATTAACTTCAAGGCTTGGTTAAACCAACAACAACAAAAAAGAAACCACTGTATTGTGAAAACATTTGGATCCTGGACAAACCCTGTTGGCTCAACCGTGGTGACATATACATGAAAGAAATGAACATATTCAGCCAATGCACACAAGTTATACAACCAGAACAGACTTCCCCAAAAATCCTCAAAAAAGGTTCACCACAAACACATGTATCACACACAAAACAAAGCAAATGAAAACTAATCAATACAAAGACATATATGAAGAAAAACTGTCTGTCTCTGGTACTATCCTATGTGTCTGTTGGGGATAGATTCCCTCTTGTTCCAGGGAATAATCACACTGTGCCGAATATCAAAGTGAATGATCATAGACTAAGTGTTGTGGACAAATTCACCTATCTTGGCAGCACCGTGTCACAAGCTGCCACAATCGATGACGAAGTGAATGCAAGAATCTCCAGGGCCAGTGCAGCCTTTGGCAGACTGTACAAGAATGTATGGGACAGAACTGGAATAAGCCTGCAAACAAAGCTAAAAGTCTACAAAGCAGTTGTATTATCCACACTGCTATATGCTTGTGAAACCTGAACTGTTTATCAGCGACACGCTAGGAAATTAAACCACTTCCACACAGTCTGCCTAAGGAAGCTACTGAAGATTAAATGGCAAGACAAGATTCCAGACACTGAAGTCCTAGAAAGAGCATCCATGCCCAGTATCCACACTGTACTGATGAAGAATCAGATTCGCTGGGCTGGTCACTTGACTCGCATGCTAAATCACAGGCTCTCTAAACGAATTTTTTACAGCGAACTGAGTTGTGGAAAACGCTCCCAAGGTGGCCAGAGGAAACGTTTTAAAGACACTCTGAAAATTTCACTGAATGCTATTGGAATTCATCATGACACCTGGGAGGCTGCAGCCAGAGACCGAAATTCGTGGCGTGCATCATTGCGCAACGGTGCAGTCATATGTGAGGCAACCAGGACTGCAAGAGCTGTGAAGAAAAGGCAGGACAGAAACACCACTGCAGGAAATCATCCTCCAGAGACGTCAAGCATTCTTTGCCCACATTGTCAAAGAACATTTCGAGACAAAATAGGCCTTATCAGCCATCTTAGAACCCACGGCTCCACACCTTCAACCCCACTGGATGAAACGAATGGTCATCATCATTCTTGATGGAAAAACAACATGTGTCTGTTGATGACTCCTCCTCCTTCATTATCCACTAAAAATGTCTGGCCGTAATCCCACTCGCTATAATCCAGAAAAACAGCTGCTTTATATATATGTATATATATCCACCTATTCACAGAATTGGGAATTGCACACATACAAACGGATCTTCCACCCAAATGATATACCCAAGGCTTAAACATGAAGGGATAATCCATCATATTATCCACCATGAATATACTGTAATCCACAAAGTCACAGCTGCTAAGTAACTGGGCTAGGGATATTCCGGAGTGGTATAACAGACATGTATAAGCCTGAAGCGTTCCGGCGTTGTGTAACAGACATGTATAAGACTCCAGCTGTCCATTTGGTTGATTCAACCAGGATCAGGCACATAAACTTTCAGCACATCTTTGGATGATGAGGGACATCACATTATTCATAGTATTTACTGACAGAGCTAACTTGAATTGGGCATAAATATTCCAGCCCTTTTCTGGGTTAAGATGTAGGCAATATCTTTCTTCTGCTAAATACACGACTTGATTGACCGGGAGTTGGTATAGTGCTTGATTGTCCATGTCTGGGATATGATGGATGAGAAGATTCAAAGGAAGCTGGGAGTCCGCAAAAGCAGTCGGTAAATCCATTCTGTTCAATGCTGGTGAACCCCAGACTATCCGTGAGCCTCTGGTATATGACAGTTGAACGTGGAATCAGGCGGTGACTTTTAGAAGAGGGTATACGCTGGATCCATCTAGGCCAGGCATTCCCCATGCCTTTGCAGACATCGAAATGATGAACACCGTCTGTAAGTTCCCAGAGGTAGGGAATCCACTTCAGCATGGTCAAAGTCCATTAATTACCCAGGCACTGACATACCGGTTGAGGGTGCGCGCAGTCATCAGTAGCACTCTTAAATCTCTAGAATATTAGGGGTGGGCTGATATCCCAGTTGCCCTCCTCTAATTAAAAGCATGTTGACTATAAATCCAGTGCCAAATACTCCACCCGCATCTCTCCAGCGCTATATAATGAAGAAAAAACAGGGTCGATATACATTAGTAATAAAACCCATACTTTGATAACAGTGTATCATAATAAAAATAAAGGATACAAAAGGGAAGAAGAAAGAAGGGTGTTTCTAGTTTCCTAGCACTTTTCGCCTACTGTAGAGTTGTGTCTCACTTCAAAAGTGAGTGAGGTATCTACTCAATATGTACATCTCTTCTGGACTGATACTGGAGCTTCCTGATGGGTTATTCACCTCCTAACCGTCCAAAAGTCTTGATAGTACAGCTGTCACAACATGGACAAAATCCCTGAGACAATGGCCTGATGTAAAAAAAAAATTCATAAATCTCCTTTCCATAATTACAAACAGCATTAGGAAAGTACCACTGACAAACGGCAGAATGCTAGCTACCAGATCAGTCATCTCCTCTTGCATCATCATCGCCATCACCATCACCATCATCATCATCATCATCACCATCACCATCATCATCATCATCATCATCATCATCATCATCATCATCATCATCATCATCATCATCATCATCATCATCATCATCATCATCATCATCATCATCATCATCACCATCACCACCACCACCACCATCATCATCATCATCATCATCATCATCATCATCATCATCATCATCATCATCATCATCATCATCATCATCATCATCATGTGTTTTGTCCCAACTGGGCTGACTTTAGAAGATCTACTCCAGCAGTAACAATCATGAATAGATTATATATATATATATATATATATATATATATATATATATATATATATATATATATATATATATATATATATATATAACCAATTAACCAATAACAGAAAAACTTGTAAGTCTTTTACTATAACATGATATGAACCATCTAGTGGGTATTACCCAACATCTCAAAGCCAAAACGCAAGAGCATGGTGTCATTTCCCACTCACTTGAGATTATATATCATACAAAATGACAATCCCATAACATCATTTATGAAAAAGACTACAAGACAATCACACCTCTGTGTATTTACAACATTGTAAACAAAAGATTAACTCCTAAGTGCATGAACAGTCAAGCGGGAACATCTTTCTCTCTCTCTCTCTCTCTCTCTCTCTCTCTCTCTCTCTCTCTCTCTCTCTCTCTCTCTCTCTCTCTCTCTAACAGACTATTTATGGTGTACACAGATAGTAATATTTCTCCATCATAAGAACAGAAATATAAAATATGCACTCAGAAAGAACACTTTATAACACAGAGACCAGTTGCCAAAGATGAGCACTTAGGGATAAAATAGGTTCACAAAGCATATCAGAATGGTGACTCATAGCAAGATTACATTGTAAGCCTTAGGAAAGCCGGCTGGACAAAATGGCGGAGGACGGCCTTACAGACCGCGAAACTCAAACCAACTTTTCAATGAAAAGTTATTCTCATATTTTTCACACACACAACTTCAATCATGATACTAGTTGCATCAAAGCATTCATCCTAACAAATGACCCTTTACCATATTCAATAATTACACGTTCCTGCTGAATTTAGTAGGCGAAGTGTGCACTGAAGACTCAAGGTAGCGCGTTAAACACGCAGACCGCCGATAATCCTTAATTACTGTAGAGAAGAAACATTATTGAAAAAAATAAACATACTTAAATAAAAGCAAAACCAGAAAAAGCAGAATACTGCCAAATCCAACATAACTCTGAAAACAAAAATATGGACACTTATAATATGTATTTGTCTCTACAAAACGTTGGTTGTTCTACTTAAATGAGGTTTAGTTGTGTGTGAATAGCCTTTGCTTTGGTGTCAGAGTGAGGCAGTTACGCTGGCTACTGCGCGTGCGAGGTCGGAGTAAGAATTGATGTCTGCACACATCACTCGCTGGGTATTGGCCACCCATTCCTCGTGCACTTAGGCGTAACTTGTGAAAGTCCATAATCAGCAAACCTCATTAATAGTCATTGAGCACAACACTGCTCGGTGTCGATTCACATCACGTGGCAGGAAGCTGCTGTGAGTATGTGAAGTGCTGGGCCATCACTTGTTGTTAGTGCACGGAGGGATACGTTACTGTCGTTAATATTATTCCAGTAGCGGACGAGTAGTGCCGACGTCAGGCCTTTGTCCGATTGCGCTAGTGATATTGTCAGCTTGACTTCCTGGCTGCTACACCAATGGGCCCGCTGTCCGATACCTTGTGTATGTATTGATAGTCCGTGGACGAGGTCCATAGGTTGATAACTGGAGATAATAGAGACTATTGTAGACAGTAAATAAGTGATTGCAAAATGCTGTATTATTAACTTCACCATTTTAATAATGTTTTAATGTGTTTACTTGTGTCAGGTCTTAGTCAGATATGACTGAGCTACCGTATAACAGTAGACGGTACTACCTGCTTTCTGTTAGCGCCGAACGTTGAGCGGCGCTTAGCAAACCCGACAGCCCACATTGTGCCAACGGCTTCGGGCAGAAGAGCGCAATTGGGAGGGTACAAGCCTTACCTGGTGCGAGGAATTGCAACCTAACGACAAAATGTTATGGCAGGGCAGACCAGGCCGTATGCCTTGCTTGGCAGCTGGACTAGGATCGAAGCTCCGACAGGCGGACAGTTAGAGCATTGCTTTGCTGATCCGGCAGCTTCTGCAGCTTGTCTTGTTCCAGAATTAGAGGTGTTACCTTTCCTCTGGAGTGAACTAGGCAGGCCGGAGAGGGGTCATGCTGCATGGGCAACAAATGTTCGCTATATTTTATCCCAGGCTTTGTGCTATGGAGAGGCAAGAACTCCACCCCTGGTCTTATCCGGTCTCGGAATCAAAACGAGAGGCAACTGTTACGGGTTATAAGTCTCTGTCAATTGGCGTAGACATGGCGCACCACGCGTTGCCTCTGACGGTGGGAGACACCTACAGGTGTCACTGATCAGCTACCACCCGCCTCAAGCTGGGCAGCCCCCGGCCAATTGAGTGCTGATCCGCCACAGCCTGCCTGTTTCAATGGGTGCTTTGGGCTAGGACAAAATCTGAATCGCAGGCTGTAAAACCAATGCACCAGGTGCTAATAAAAAGAAAACAATAGAAACCTCAAGCTACGGCTTGCAACCTGGAACGTGAGAACCACGTGTCCAGGATTTTCCACTGACTTGACCAATATTGACGATGTGAGAAAAACGGCCGTGATTGCTGCCGAACTCAATCGTCTTAACATTGATATTGCTGGCCTGCAGGAGACTCACCTAGCTGAGGAAGGGTCACTCAGGGAAAACAATTACACCTTTTTTTAGAGGGCAGGCAGAAAAAAGGCAACACGGTGTGGGCTTTGCCGTCAGGAATTCGCTACTGGGAATTATTGAAATTCCAGCAGGAGGAAATGAAAGACTATTATCCCTGCGCTTGGCAACCTCTTGTGGTTTTGCCACCATTATTACTGCATATGCACCGACACTCGATTCCTCTGGTGCAATCATTCCACTCAGGCATGAAGGGTACAATCAAGTTTGATGGTGCAACTTCAGAAGAGTTTGAAATCAAGAGTCGAGTTAAGCAAGGTTGTGTACTAGCTCCTACTCTCTTTGGAATATACTTTTCACTTCTACTGAAATATGCCTTTCGTGATCAGGATGGTGGTATATACATTCACTCACGCTCAGATGGCGGCCTCTACATTGCTCAGAGATTGAAGGCCAAGACCACAATTAGGAGGGTACTGATCAGAGAGTTATTTTTTGCAGATGATAATGCAGTTGCGACCCACTCTGAGGAAGAATTACAATGTCTACTATCTGCATTCTCCAATGCTTGTTCTGAATTTGTTTTAACAATTAGCAAAATGAAGACACAGATTATGCCACAAGGTGCATATGGGGTACCATAAATCTTTATTGACGACGCCGAACTAGAGATGGTAGACCATTTTACATATCTAGGATCAATGGTAAATAGCAAATTATCCCTAGATCAGGAAATCAACATCCTGATTGGTAAGGCAGCAACAACAATGCACAGATTAAGAAAAAGAGTCTGGGAGAACAGGAAGCTTACTGCCAAAACAAAAGTCCTTGTCTATCAAGCCTGTGTCCTTAGTACTCTTCTTTATGGCAGTGAACTCTGGACAACTTACTCACACCAAGAGAAACGTTTAAACAGCTTTCATATGCGATGTCTGCGAATGGCAAACTACTGAGCGTAATCTTGCCAAGAAGTCAACGACAGCTATAAAATGCTGGTGTTGACAGCGATGTCCTGTAAAAGATATGCAATATATATATATATATATATATATATATATATATATATATATATATATATAGAGAGAGAGAGAGAGAGAGAGAGAGAGAGAGAGAGACTATAGGGAAACAAAACTCGCTTACACTCAGGAAATAAATGACCGTAGACCCCTAGGTAGACCAAGAAGACGGTGAAGAGATAATATATACATACAGACCTACAAGCACTTGGAATCAACGACTGGCAAGAGAAGGTCAACCAGAGAGACGAATGGAGGCGGATTGTATCTGCAGCTAAGAACCTCAATGGCTCGGAACGCTGAAGAAGAAGAAGAAGAATATATATATATATATATATATATATATATATATATATATATTAATTATGTGGTTGTTTCGGGATTTGAAATTTAAATATTGAGCACAACCCACTACTGGCAACGTTGATCGCATTCTGGTATGAACCTAAGGTAGACACTGTGGATAGGCCTTAGGTTCATACCAGAATGCGATCAACGTTGCCAGTAGTGAGTTGTGCTCAATATTTAAATTTCAAATCCCGAAACAACCACATAATCAATTAATTATTGCTCACTGGATTTAGGAGGCCTGGTGTTCCTTGCCAGTGAGAAGTCCTGATCGTTCGGGTACCATCGATTGACGGACGTCGGTCGCGGCGATTGGGCAATCTTGAGCATAGCCTACGATGGGTAGCGTTGTGATGTTCTGTTGTGATAATTTGGTGTGTCCAGTGTGTGCCGCGTGGTTATACAACCGCTTCACACGCGTGATCCGGGACTGTTTCCGGATCCGGTCAGGGATATGCACTACTGACGAGCTCAAATGAGGGCGAAACTCGAGTATAGTGCTTCCATATTGACGTGGATAGGCCTTAGGTTCATACCAGAATGCGATCAACGTTGCCAGTAGTGGGTTGTGCTCAATATTTAATATATATATATATATATATATATATATATATATATATATATATATATATATATATATATATATATATATATATATATATATATATATTTCTGAGGAAAATGCAAAGAATACCATGGACAGACAGAAAAACCAATGACCAAGTACTACAGGAGACAAATGAACATCGTAAACTGATTAGAGAAATTAGACGTAGACAGTCACAATTTTTTGGACATGTTATGAGAAGAAATGGATTGGAGAACTTGGAGACAACTAGCAAGATCGAAGGAAACAGACCAAGAGGCAGACCGAGAGGAAAATACCTGGATGGCTTGGCCACATGGCATTAACGAGACAGGAACACTGAGCTGATCCACGACACTGGTGATCGAGTGAAATGGCGAGTCACGACCGCCCACGCCTTCCGGCATGGCACATGATATATATATATATATATATATATATATATATATATATATATATATATATATATATATATATATATATATATATATATATATATATATATATATATATATAGCCATCTAACTAATGCATCAGAACGAAGCACAAAGCTGTACATGGGACATTGCAGACATCTTGGGAATGACGTAGCATGGGGCTGGAGAAATGGCAATTCGTAGAGAAACTTTTCTGCAGGATGTAATGTCTACAACATTCTGCACAGTTCCTGCTGCAAGGTGATGTTCGTAAACCTAAGGTATCTGACCACCTTAGTTTAGTACAGGTGAATAGGCTCACAGTGGTGCATTGTGCAAAATAAATCGCTATTCCTCTTGTTTTGTTTGTTTGTTTGTTTGTTTTTGAATAATGTTCAATCTGGCTCTAAAGAAAGTTGTAAGGAAGGTAAAGGAGGAGTTTGCTATTGGAGGAACATCCAGACTACTTGGTTATGCAGATGATATAGATATTATAGGAGTTAATGAATAAAAGACATCGGAAATATTGACTCACTTAATGGAAAAAAAGCTAAACAAATGGGGCTGGTTATCAACCAAGATAAGACAGAATATATGGTAATTTCAAGAGAAGGAACGGCTAAAAACTCTGGCCACATACAAATAGATAACATGACCATTAAAAGAACGGAAACATACAAATACCTGGGTCAACATAATAGGGAAGAAATACAAGCTAGAATCAACTCTGGAAATAAGATATACTATGCACTACAACATCTGCTAATATCAAATGCGTTATCTCGTAACACGAAGATCACAATTTACAAAACACTGATCAGACCAGTTGTACTGTATGGCTCTGAAATCTGGAGTACAACTAAAGGAGACGAAGCCTTGTTACAAACCTTTGATAACAAAGTCTTAAGACGCATCTTTGGGCCCATTAGGGATACACAAAGTGGAGGGTGGAAAAGAAGAAGCAACAAAGAGATTTATGATCTGTTTAAGTCCCCGCTAATCACTGGTATCATGAAGGCTAATAGACTACAATGGCTGGAGCATATAGAAAGAATGGAAGATAATAGGGAAACAAAACTCGCTTAAACTCAGGAAATAAATTACCGTAGACCCCGAGGTAGACCAAGAAGATGGTGGAGAGATAATATATATACAGACCTACAACCACTTGGAATCAGCGACTGGCAAGAGAAGGTCGACCAGAGAGACGAATGGAGGCGGATTGTATCTGCAGCAAAGAACCTCAATGGCTCGGAATGCTAAAGAAGAAGAAGAAGAAGAATGTTCAACGTGATTCAATAACAAGTTAAGAGAAGTCGATTGTCTTGTAAGTGTGTATTTCCTGTATGAAGATGGGGAATGCAATCTGTATCAATCAAATATTACACTCATTGCCAACATAGTTAACAACACATCTGTGTCGCAGACAGCAGAGCACATACTCCAGGATTGCCCAAACTACAACATATCCAGGCGAACCTTCTGGCCTAGAGAGACAACAGTGGAAGATAAACTCTATGGACCGCTGAATGAACTAAAAAAGACTGTTAGATTCATACAAGAGACAACATTGCAGTTATAAACATAATTTAGGCGAACGAAAGAAGAAGAAGAACACATCTGTGTTCTCTATATATCTGTGTTATACTTGCCGCTGAAAATATTGGAAACTGAATTGTTCCCTTACAACTTTCTCCAGTCTGCAACAGTGTCGTTTCTAGCAGAATAGTTGGGGGAAAAAAAGGATGTTGGTGGAAGTTACGAAAGGAAAGGTGAGGGGGGGGGGGGGGGGGGGGCTTTCTGCTGGCGTATCATTCACATTAATGTAAACAGATTTATTGACATTTAGGCTTACATCATTTATACGAGCGCTGCAGGTTACATGCACGGTTAGGGGCCGTTTACACAAACTGATGATATCAATTTCTGTCTGACTGCCAAGTACTCTCAATGACACACTGCTAGAGCTAGCTGCTGTAGAAAGAAAATCAGCAAATGTTGTTGATTAGTTGAAGGTTTGTACAGTCCCAACTTCAGTCAAGATTCAGTCATGGCATGCCGTTATAAAGATTGCAAAGTACGCAGTTTCTTAGTAAACAATATCTACCATCTGTAAGTAAAACTTAGGTGTAGGTACGCATAGACGGATCATCACCATCACGTAATAAATAGTATCATGATGAATGTTGTCTACCTCTTGCATAACGTCGCAGTCATCACAACCCGCTGGTGGTAGTGTTACTAGTGGTAGTATACTTCCCTAGGTTCCCTTGCCGTATGTATTGTTGTGTTCAGGGTCTCGATACAGTTCTGTGTCCACGGTAGACTTGATTAGTCCCTACATCACCTGCCTACCTTTTATATTATTGTTCGTTCTGTGACTGTGACGTTTGAAATGGACATCTTTTTTTCAGTTTCCTAGGTATGATCAGTTATTTAGTTAGTCGCAGTTCCAACTTCCCGGCATAGGGTTGCCCCATTATACTCCGTTTCCGTGCCAGTGAATATCACACAAAATGCTCCTCACTGCCCCATGTAAAAAGACATGATGTTGTTTATGAGTCTTAGAATTCATGTCTTCCAGAATGCCGGTATTGTTGTCTGGTTCTGGAACCACGGATCTCTAAGAAATGGTTGTGCACAATTTGTGTAAACAGTCTCGACATAGAGGAGATCATTTCGTAAATCTACCCCACCCCCCACCCCTTCCGACCATACCCATAAGGGCATACGCCCACTAACAACTCACTAACCAAATCATCGTGTCGCTATCTATCTGGTTAAGTTCCGGCCATATCCTCCCATATTATTCATTTCTGTCTCTATGTATATATGCGCCTGTCTCCCTGGCGAAGAGGTTGAGAACGATGTTCGTAATCCCGTGTATCCACGTACGAATCACAGCTGCGCGAGATTCGGCATCGGACCGCGTCGCGTTGGTTTCTGGACGAAAAGGTATGTGAGCTGTTGGTTCATAACGTAAAGCCAAACTACTGAACGTAAAACTTGCCAAGACATCAACAGCAGCTGAAAAATGCTGGTGGTGACTGCAATGTCCTGTAAATAGGATATGAAAAAAAAAATATGTATGCAATAGAAGCCAACCGCCATAAAAGTAGGTCACTATGTATGGACGTTTATACAACAGCCAGTGTTTGTTGCCACATACCAAATGAACAAGACACTTACTTATGACCTTTCCTAACCTTATTCTTACTTGCCTCAAAACAAATGTGTTAATTCTGTTTCACATCTGCTGTCTACACATACACACACACACACACACACACACACACATATATATATATATATATATATATATATATATATATATATATATATATATATATATGTACGCGCACGCATATACATGTATAATTTTAGTTTAGTTTAGTTTAGTTTAGTCGTTGGATCAACATCACGGCACACGATTTAACCCATAAGTGCTAACTCAAACCTGAGTCTGGAGAAACTCAGTTCAATGCACTAACTCCTTTGTATCGACGAGGATCCTGAAATACTTTGGGTAGATTTTTAACTCGAAATTTTGCCCGGGCATCGCCGTTAGGCTACTCTTTTTCGATTTCCAACTGCCAAGGGATTTTTTGCGTGTGCAACAATACACACGGGCGTCCGATCTCACTACCCAGAGACCAGGGGAAATTTTATTGCTGGAAGTCCAGGTGGATTTCAGTGCCTAATATAATAATTTTAGTGCCTATTCATATAAATGCATGTATTCTTATTTCACTGGGGAAGAAAACAAGTATCTGGTTACACAAAACACAAAATAAAAACAAACATATTATAGAAGGAAGCACTATAACGGAAGCAGTAGACATTTTCATAAGCCTGTGAAGCATCGCATCATTCAATGGCCAAAGATGTGTTTCTAGAGTTTATACATAAGGCTGTTTTTGTAGAGAGGTTTATAGCAGTTCTTACAAGTGAAAAAACCCCCATTAAAACGGTTGGTACATATATTTACTGGAAACGTTCCACGAAGTACTGGCTGACATAAACTTACAGAGTGCATTTTTAATGACTGTGCAGTGTTTGAAATATTGCCGTTCCAAGAGTTATATTCACCCTCTGTGGAGTTTATGCAACATAATAGGTAAATACGAAACTTGAAACGGCAATATATTCAAATACTGCACAGACATAAAAAATACAACATGTTGTTCAATAATATGTACATGTGCGTGTGATGGATTATTATGTGATATCCCTTTGCTGATATTTTATATAACACATAGACAACACTGGTAGCGGACCAGAACATAATTCTGTTTCTCTTCTTATTTTTCTGTTGCCCTCTATCTCGTATTGGGGTATAAAACATCAACCAAGTTCATCCAAACCCTCCCATCTTTAGTTATCCCATGCAGCCATGTCCACGTCCTTCCAATGTTGTTCTTTACTTTTTCTGCTTCTCTTCTCCTTGAGGTTTTAGGTCCACTCTATGTCTTTATCCCTGTGGATTCCAGACGAGCGCTTTTATGGTTATACTATTCTTGGGTTTTCTCAATGCATGACCTATCCGGCGCCAGTGTCGATTCTTTTCATGTTGGTTCATTTGAATTTGTCTAGTTTTCTTCATGAATTCCACATTGGTGATTTTGCCATAACATTTTATTCCATCTATTTGCGCAGGCAGCAATTAGTGGATGTTTATGGTATATTTTTAATCGTTTTCGTGGCTCTGTTTAGCTTTGCTAATCTCTTCCTTGAATGGTTTCTCGCAGTTGATATCTTGCTCCTATTTTGCAGTTGGATATCAGTAGTCTTCTGGGACTGGTCTGTTTAGAGGTTGCTCAAAGTATTCAGTCCATCTGTTTAATTGATCTTTAATATTAGTAAGAACATTGCCATTTCTGTTTTTGATCTGTCTATTTGGGTGGTTCACTTTCCTGCTATCTTCCTTATATTGTTGTAAAGGTTTCTGAGGTTTTCTTTCGATGCTGCAGTGTCATCTATATATTGTCTTTTATCCATCTTCATCTGATTCTTAACTTCTTTATTAGCTTCTGCATATTTTCTTGGGTTCTGGCTCTTGAAGCTCTGGAATTAAGAGAATAAGTTAAATCCGCTTTGTAAGTGTTCTCAGCGTTATCCTGCTTTAACTACCTTTACGCAAATTATTCTTTATCAGACGATACTATGTTGTAATGTATTTTGTAATTTGTGTACATTCCAGATCTTAGGATAAAAAGAAAGCAAGATCATTCGGGGTTGCTGGTCACTCTTGAGGCAACATGCACGACAAAACCCATGCGCTGCTTGTGGCCACACTTATAGCAGGTAAACCACTAGCAGGGGGAACGTAAGCAATATTCATGAAACAAAATGAAGCAAAACATGTTTGAGTGATGTCATGAAGAACATTCATGCAGTGGTAAAACTATTACAATATATACGGTAGCTTGACATATCTCCAGGAAGTTGTTTATGTTATACAGATCACAAACAGTACCGGCATTTATACTACATTTTCTTTACAATATTTCACAACGCTACACGAATTTACATTGCATTTCCTTTGCAATAGTTTCTTTTGGTTACTGCACAATTTCTCAATGTTCATACAGTCAATAGATTCATCGCAGGAAACTTAATTTTGCATCTCTTTTAACTTTATTGTTACTTTGGATTTAAACTCCTCGGCATCTTTGAATCCATGCTCTGTCAGTGCTGATTTGGGGCGAGGGAACTATAAAACAGTATTTGGCAGTGTCTGATTAGGAGCATATGAAGGATATTTCAAAGAAGTGACATTTTATGGTGTGAGGTATTACTTCAGCAGGAGAGACTGAAATAATGGCTCATTGATATGTATCATAATCCTGTTGATGAATGTACAGAAATAGCAAAAATAATCATGAAACATATGAAGAGAATCATTTAAAAAAAATAAGGGACTGTGCAAAAAGGCAAACGAAGCATGGCTTGAGGAAAACTGCATGGAAATTAAAAACCAACACAACAACCGGAATATCAAATCAATGCAAAAAAGAAGAAACGACATAACTAACAAAATAACACACGCATCGCCAGGTTGCCTAAAAACCAATGATGGCAAAATCATAAGAGAAAAATATAAGATTTTACATGCGTGGCCAGATTATGTGACAGACCTTTATGGTGATGTAAGAGATGAACGGTATGATATTCGGAATAATAATGAAGGACCATCAATTTTGAAGATGGAAGTTCAGACTGCTCTTCATTCATTCATTCACTCATTCATTCAGTAGCATGTCCTTTGCAAAACTTCGCTCCCATAACAACCTTCTGGAAAACCTCTCGATCATAAGCAAGATCATCCGCCCCATCTGCACCAAGAAACAAATGAAAACCGTAACTGATTTATTAGACGAAACAGCCTCAATCTTTTGGACACGTTATGAGAAGAAATAAAGTGGATAACTTGGTGACAACTGACAAGATTGAGGTGAAAAGAACAAGGCGAAGGCAGAGAAGTAAATATCTGGGTAGCTTGGTCACGTGGTATGGTCGATACACGAATCTAGAGCTGATCCACGACTCTAGTGATCGTGTGGGATAGTGGAACATGACTGCCCAAATTTATCGGCATTGCACATGATGCTGATCATAGAGAAACATAATACTACTGACATAAAGCAAGATGGGAGACATATTGTGAATACCTATTAACTTCACAAGCAACGAATGATGCCTTTCTTTCCATCTTTTTGTTAATATAAAGATCTATGTATCTTAGAACAGGAAGTGAGAGGAGCAGTTAATAATAATCCACTTGAAGCCATCAATACATGCCAAGATGTAGGGATGAAATGGTTGACACACATATTTAACCACGCATGGCAAGAGGGGGGAGTACCATACGAGTGACAAAGAACTGTGATTGTACGTTAACTGAAGAATACGGGTAGCAAACAAAGAGTGCATTACATATAGAAGCATATATCTACTCAGCCATGTAGGAAAAATATTTGCAAAACATTTTAGAACAAAGAACAGGATACAAGATAGAAAAGTAAGAGGATGCACCAATGTCATTTTTGCAATGAGATAGATCAGTGAAATATCTGTAGAATACAACAACGAACTAAGCGGCGTACATAGGTCAAGAAAAAAAAACAACCTTTGACCGAGTAGATCGGAATAAGCTGTGGAAAGAATTAGAAGAATGTGGTGTTAAATAGGCAGATATGTACCAAACCAGTGAATGTTCAGTATGAAAAAATGTCGACATGACAAACTGGTTCCAAGTAACACCAGACATCAGACAAGGATGTGTTTCATCACACCTTTTGTTCGTATCTTATATGTTAGTGGTTCTCAACCATGCCCATGCACCCTTTCACCATATGTCAGAATGTCATTCCCCCTTTTCCAATATTCTCAGCCTCAAACGATGCACTCAAAATAGCATGCCTATAATACAGTAAATCTATCGTTTCTTCCATATTTATACATAACGTTTACATGCATATATTAATTATGTAGCGTAGTTTTATGCATTTAATGGCAAATGAATATGTTAATGAATATTAAAACGTAAATAAAAGCATTGTTTATATTCACAATTCCCCTCCCACACAATACCCCACCCATGAACACATTCCCCCACACACACATCCCCCCAAATGCATTCCGAATACACATCCCCGCCCACACATCTCTCACATACACATCCACACACACACATCCTCACCTCTAGACACACACATTATGTGTGCTTCACATGATCACTGAAACTAATAAGAACAAACTCCCACACTTTACACACAGTTGAAACACTGAGGATTGTCGTGAGCATTCTCGCAAAAATTGTAAGAGATGGAGAAATAATTGTTCATATACATTGTGTAGCTAAAATTAGTGATGCAATTCAACTCTCTCTCTCTTTTCTCTATCTCACACACACATACACTATCACTCTCTCCAGATACATATATTTGTGCTTCATAGATTATACTAAGACATTTGATCAAATAAAACATGATGAACTAATTAAAATGTTGGAAGATATCAACATTGATGGGAAATATTTAAGAATAATAAAGGATTTATACTGGAACCAATCAGCAGCAACTAAAATGAGAAATAAAGAGTGTAGTTACGAGAGCGGTGTTTGTTATGTCACTGGATCTTCTCCCTATATAGCGAAGTAATAATGAGAGAGATCAAAGAGAAGCCAGGAATACTTATCAAAGGATACACTATAAACATTATACGCTATGCAGATGACACAGTATTGGTGGCAGATAATGCAACAGAGATACAACAATTGTTGGACATTGTTGTAACAGAGAGTGCACAGAAAGGACTCTCCTGGAATATCAAGATAACAGTAACAATGGTGATATCAAAGAAAATTGGGACACCAAAATGTGACATAGAAATAGAATGGGAAATTCTCAACCATGTGGATAATTTTAAATACCTAGGGGCACTTATAACATCAGATGGAAGATGTAAAACAGAGATTAAGAGCAGAATAGGGCAGGCAAAAGCCGCATTTCAGAAAATGAAGAGTATCTTATGCTCTTATGCAATAAGTCGCTATCAATGAATGTAAGAAAGAGAGTGCTAAAATGCTATATATAACCAGTTTTGCTGTATGGCAGTGAACCTTGGAATGTAAATGAACAAATTAGGAAGAACTTAGAAGCAACAGAGATGTGGTTTTTAAGTCGAATGTTGCGAATTCCTTGGACTGCCAGAGTAACTAACAACGATTGCCTGTAAGAGGCTAATGAAACTAGAACACTATATACAACAATAAGAAAGAGACAAACAGCTTTCTTTGGTCATGTGAGGAGAAGAGAGACTTTGGAGAACATCGTGATAACTGGAAAGAACGAGGGGAAGTGGGGCATAGGCAGACCAAGAGAAATGATGCCGGACGGATTGAGACGGTGGCATCGAGGAATATCATCAGCTGAGTTAATCCAGAACACCAAAGACCGAGATCTGCCGAGATCTGTGGGGAGCCATGAACGCGTACGCCAGGGCATGGGACTTGATGATGATGATGATGATGATGATGATGATGATGATGATGATGATGATGATGATGATGATGATGATGATGATGATTCGTTTTAACTTCTTCATAAATGAATTTGGAACGCTAAAAGTCACGATCGTCAGAAGTAGATATTGTAGGTGACGCATGGAAATTTTTTTTTTTAATGCACACACATGGGAGATAATGGATCATGTTAACACAACATAAACTAGAGAAGCACAGCAGCCAAGGTCTTGCCGGTATTTGCGGAAAACTGCAAAGAGAGAACTTGAAGTTTAAACTGTACACAACGCTCACACATAATTCAGGAAAGGGGGACGAACGCTGCAGAGCACTGAGAAATGACTCTCGTAGAAAAGGAGCCAAGGGAATGGGAAAGGTGCGCACTAATGCGAACTAAAGAGGCGCACGCATGCGCACTTTGCATTACGTTACCACACAATGTAAGTGCGAACCCAACCAAAAACTAATAACACAAACACACAAGCTAGCGAAGAGAAAACGCAGGGTGACCTCTCAGTAGAGCGGTCCTTTGCACACTGCGTTTTGTGTGATCCTGAAGCCAATTTTAGTATGCCAGTCTTAATGCCCCCTACCCCCTCACTGGAGACCCTAAAATGCCCCCTTCCCCCCGATTGAGAACCACTGCTATATTGATACAATTACTAAACAAACAGAACCCCAACCAGATTGATCTGTCATTTGCAGAATCCCAGAATTTACTGTATGAGAAAATACAGATCTCTAGCACCATATTATAATATGAAGACATTTTTTTCCGCATATCCTTTACAGGACATCGCTGTCAACATCAGCATCTGTCAGCTGATTGTTGACTTCTCGGCGAAAAGACAGAATATATGACGATTTGATTGAAGCCTGTGCAATATAATGTGAATTTAAATGGAAATACATCATAAAATGAGTTATAGAGTAGAAGTATCTGATCAGTGTGTTCACAGAGGGTCGAAGACAAATAGAAGCAAGAATACAGAAAGCAAACAACATCAGCTATCAAACAGCACATATCCTAAAATATCTAAATACCAACATGCATGCAAACCAAACGAAACTGATAAATGCATTAGTCGTCTCAGTGCTGTGTTACTAATGCCAGACGTTAACAGTTCTAGGAACACATGCATACAATAATATCATATGAGATCAAAATGCAGTTGGAAAAACAGAAACATATAGATATGCAAATGAGAAATTAAGAACAACCATGGTTATAACACCGTATTGACTTCATGGAAAGCCAAACAATTAAATGGTTCACACATTTAGTTAGAATAGAACAAGATCAACCAGCGGCAAGAGCATTATACGTTAGAACATCTGGATACAAGGTGAGAGGATGGCCCTGGAAGACTTGGCTAGGTGTACTAAACCAGACGTTAAAGAAGTCATATATGACATTAGTAAAAGCATCGAGATAAACGAGACACTGACAATTGCATCTTTTTCCTGTCTGTGACGCTTCATAACAAAACCAGTAGGAAGCAAATAAAAGCCAAGATAGTAAAATCATTGTTTCCCCATCTCTCTCTATATTGCTTCCTAAATAGGCTTATTTTTCTACTTCTTGCATTGAGGTTTCACCAAGTAATATTGTGTTGTCATTTACATGATTTATTCGCATAATATTTATCTTTGCCCTATTCAGTTTTAAACACATTGTTTGTTGACAACTCCCGTTAGGTGTATTGTGTATATTTTATATCTGATCTGTGTGTGTGGGAGAGATGGGAAATATCATCAGTGAAATTGTATCATACACAAGTTATCCCATCATGAACACTTACACATTTTAGCCCAAGATATTTACCTCCATGATATCAAGTGTTAAAAGGTTTTTTTCTTTTTCTCTAAAATGTATAATATATTTTAATTAGGTTTGCTAGTAATTTGCTTTCACTAGTATTTTCAGTTACCATGTTTATTTGTTTTAAAATTGTGTTTATTTCACCACTTAATATATTTACCTCTCTTTCCTTAGGGTATTTCAGTCAGAAAATTGCATTTGATAATTCCACATTGATATCCCCGTGTACCACTGGTGCAAGGAGTGCAGTAGACTCATATCATATTGCTGGAACCATTGAAGACAATATGACAATGGCTCTGATTCAGTTCTGGGAGAAAGTAGTGTTCATTAACGTGTTGAGAAGAACATCACCACGTCCTAAGTGGGTAAGTTTTAATCAGTTGACATCATAACTAACATGTGTCTTGTTTTTCAAGCCAGCTTAGTATATTTCATTGACATACCTATAGCTTAAACTATTCACACATGACTATGTCATTCTGAAGATGTAACATCGCTTCTGGCGATTAATATCCCTGCTTGGATCCCAGTGATGACTAAATTAAAATGTTTGTTTGTTTGTTTTGTTGTTTGTCCATCAAGAATGATGATGACCATTCATTTCATCCAGTGGGGTTGAAAGTATGGAGCCGTGAGTTCTAAGATGGCTGATAAGGCCTATTTTGGCTCGAAATGTTCTTTGACATTAAAATAATCAGATAGAAACAGCGAAGCATTTACTTGAAAGGTTATTTAGAATGAATCTGAATAGATTATCACAGGCAGAAGGAATTGAAGAAGATAGCTATCTAACAATATCGGTAGGCAATGCAGTTAAACTTGATAGGCAGTTATCCTGTCACTCTTCTACTGCGTGACTGAATACAATTGAACCCCCTCCATGTGTTTTGTTTTATGTATCGTTTTAGTTTTCTGTTTTCTGTTAATACACTGTTCCATCCACCCATCATGTGCCATGCCGGTAAGCGTGGGCGGTCATGTTCTGCCATCTCACTCGATCACCAGAGTCATGGATCAGCTCCGTGTTTCTGTTTCGACCATGCCACAAGGCCAAGCCATCCAGATACTTGCTTCTAGGTCTTCCCCGTGGTCTGTTCCCCTCGATCTTACAAGTTGTCACCAAGTTCTCCAAATCAATACACTGCTACTAAACTGGAAATGTCCTTCCCTAGTACACAAAAGACTGGGACAGTGAACAAGGTGGATGAATTTACATAGATTAACTACTTCAAGCCGGTCTCCCTGGCCAAGTATTAGCGACTTTCTCCGTAATCGCGAATACTCTCTTGAGTAACGTGACGACGGCGAGAATCGGTAGCTGTTCTAACCGCGTCGGTAACTTACGGAGTTTGTGAGCCGGTCGCTCAGAAAGCAATGACAAACTACTGAGCGCAATCTTGCCAATAAATCAACAATCACCTGAAATATGCTGATGTTGACAGCGATGTACTGTAACAGAAATGCAAACATTTATTTATTTATTTATTTATTTATTTATTTAACTACTTCAAAAGCGAAACAACAGAGTGTGCGGCACACACGAGGCATGTTGAGGACACACTAGTGAACATGGCTGGCCATCGTGGAAGAGATTGGGACCTCACCCTGTAGTATCCCAAAGACAGCAATGAGACAACAACAAAAGGAAATCAGCGATACTTGTAATTCTTGGTTACCTGGAGATGAGCCTGTTGTAAATAAGCTCAGGGAAGAGACAACTCCTATAGTGAATACGGCAGCGAATAATGACCAATGCATCTCAAATTCCTTCCAAAGGATGCATTCTGACAATACCTACATGATAAATAGAAGGATAAGTCTGAGAATTGGTATGTGGAACGTACACACCTTGTATTAAGCAGGCAAATTTTTCATCCTGATTTCGGAAGCACAATAATGAATTTCGATATGCTGGGTGTATCAGAAGCAAGACGCTAGTTATAGAAGGAGAGAAGATTATATAATTCATTAACTCGGGAGGAGATCATCACAAGAGAGGAAAATGAATTTTAATAAAAAAAATTTAGAGAAAAAATATTTGTGGATTCTGAGCTCAAGAAGATAGGATGATGCTACTAAAACTTAAGGCAAGACCGTTCGACATAATAATTATACAGATGTATGCTCCAACGACTGATTATAGTGACGAACAGCTAGAAGAACAAACACTGAAAGTTGTAAAATCATCATAGGCTCAAATTGTCATGGGAGACATGAACACATAGGTTGAAGAAACTAAATATAAGTATGACAACATTGTATGGGAACCAGAAACGACAGAGGAGACCGGCTGATAGTTTTGCGAAGAAAACCTTCCTATTATTTGTAACACATTTTTCCAACATGAACCTAGAAAACCTTTTACTTGTAAACGCCCTAGAGATAGGGCGAGAAACCAAATTGACTACATTATAATTAGAAATAGATGTAAAAACAATGTTAAAAAGGCGAAAACATACCGTGGTGCTGATATCAACTTTGACCACAATCCTGAAGTCTTAAAATAATTATAAATACAAGTTAAACATACAGGAATAAGGACAACGAAGTCACCTAAAACGGATATATCAGCATTGAAAAAACCAAAAGATAGGCAAAATGATACATGAGAGATGCCGCAGATAGGGATCACCCGCTGCATGCAGCAATGGATATGGTCAAGGGTCATAGACTAAGACGAGGCAGGTCCTGGATGGCACTGGCAGAACTTTCTATAAGGCAGGTGTGTGATCTAGAGACCATCAATCGTGAAAGAGAGTGAGTTGAAGGTCACGAAGACATCACGGACTGGCACAATGTAATAATAACACTGGGTCGTGAGTGCAGAGAATGGGCAGCGGGCCACACTGAGTTTGAAGTGCAGCTGTTGATCCAGAGCAACCAAACTATGAGTTTATAAATACACAATAATGGTTATTCATTTTTAAAATGTTCTTACAACTCTTTCATTCTTTCTTTCAGTAAATAAATGAAATGTGCATTTGATAGTATGGTGATGCAGATTTCTGTTATACTGACCTACATTTAATTAATAAATGAGGCAATGTGATATTGTGATTTGATGGTTGTGTTAAACCTGAGATGATTGACTGAGGTATGAATCAAATAGCACATACAGCTTGTAACAACACATACGGAAAACAAGCATATGTACATAACTTGCACAAACAGTTACAGTAATTTCAGAGCAGCGCTCAGTTTGAGACATTGTCAACAATCCAGACAGGGAGAAATTGTGTCTTCACCTGGTCCACCCACTAAAACCAGTGGCCCGTCTTGGGTCATTGTGGTGGCCTCTCTCAGTAAGAGATCTGGAATATCCAACTCCTATTTGTAGTTCAAATGCAAAGTGGCTAAAGAAATGTACCTGCGTCAACGGTGCCTGGAAATTGAGACAAACTATGGGCAAGATTCACACTCCATGTATCAACGAATAAATAACATAATAGGTAGGAAAGCACGAAATACAACTGGTTGTTTAAAATTGAAGAACGGTGCAATATTGATGAGACAAGATAATATAGCCAGTAAATGGACGGAATACCTGGTGTCGCAGTGGAAATTGAAGATGCACAACATCGCATAAAGAAAGGAAAGGTACCCCGTCCAGACAACATTACAGTAGAGGAACTTGAGTCTCTAGGTGATTTTGGAAAGAAGTATTGACAAAATTTCTTAGTAACATCCACACTAGCGGGTATATTCCTAGTGAACTATTAAAATTCATCTTTATAGCTCTGCCAAAGAAACCAGGCGCTTTAGAATGCGAAGAGCACAGCACAGTAAGTTTTATGAGTCACATGACAACGCTGTTACTCAGAATAATTATGAAAAGAATAAGAAACAAAATTAAACCAGAAATTAGTGATGAACAGTGTGGATTCGTGGAGGGAAAAGGTACAGACAACACTATGTATATTCTCAGGACACTATTAGAAAGAGCTGTAGAAGTAAAACCAGATATGTACTTGTGTTTCATAGACTACACAACATCATTTGACAATATAAAGCATGAAGAAATAATACAATTACTAAAGTACCTTAACATTGACGGCAAAAATCAGCGTATAATAAAGGACGTGTATTGGCATCAAATAGCAGCCATAAAAATCAACAACCTTGTAGGAACATTTCAGTGTATAAATAAGGGCGTCAGACAAGATTGTGTATTGTCTCCTGATTTGTTCTCATTGTACAGTGAATATATAATGAAATCTACAGAAAATATGCCAGGGATCCTGACTGGAGGATATAATATAAATAACTTACGTTATGCTGACGACACCGTCTTGATAGCAACAAGTCAGAACGATCTACAGGAAATGGAAGATACAACGGCTGTGGGGAGTGAAAGAATGGGACTTTGTTTGAATAATAGAAAGACACAAATGATGGTGATATCAAAGAAACAGATTGTGCCTAAATGTGCATTTAAAGTACATGACGTTATTTTGGGGCAAGTGCAGAAATTCAGATATCTAGGCACATGCATAACATCCGATGGAATATGCATCATTGAGATAAAGAGTAGAATAAGAATTTGCATATCCTTTACAGGACGTTGCAGTCAACACCAGCATTTTTTTTTTTTTTTTGCTGCTGTGTTCTCTTTTTAAGTTTACGTTCAGTAGCTTGCTATTGCTTTCTGAACGACCGGCACCAATATCATTTTGTAAAAATCCAACGCAAAGCTGTATGCTGTCAAATCGCGCGCAGCAGTGTTTCGAACACGGGTATGCGGAATCACGAACCGCGTCCAAACCACCCTCGCCACGGAGTCGGCAAAGAGCAGAATAGGACAAGTAAAAACTGCATTCTATTAAATGAAGAACGTTTTGTGCAATAACTCACTGTCCATGAAAGACAGAAAAAAAGTTATTGCATGTTAGATAGAAGAACCAGTTTTAACATATGGCTGCGAATCCTTGACAATCAGTAAATAGACGAAACAATCCCTTGAATCCTCGGAGATGTGTTTTATAGAAGAATGCTGAACATTAATAGGATAGCTTACAAGAGCAATCGGGACATTTTGAGGGACGCTGAGTCGCAAAGACAACTTATCACAAACATCAATAACACGCAGTCAGCATTTATGGCCATGTTATGAGAAGACAAAATCTGGAACATGTTGTGACCACCGGAAAGATTTGTGGAATGAGAGATAGAGGAAGACAGCATGAGAAGTTTCTTGACAGTCTTGTGTCATGGCACGGAAGGGAGTCAACACAAGAGTTGATCCATGACGTCAAAGATCGGATTTTGTGGAGAGGCATGATCTCCCACGCCACCGGCAGGCACTGGATGGTGATGATTTGTAGTTCAATTTACTTACATATATCTAACAAATAACACCTGTTATATACATCTTCTGTAAAGTAAAATAAACTGAATCTCGAGATATTCTTAACATTTTATTTATAAACATAGAATCCAATAAAATGTTGGATGTCTCAGAAATCAAGAAATTAAAGAAAATTATGATGGCACATACAGTAGTAAGTTCCTGGCCATGCAGCAGTTAGTAGATGAAGCGAGCATGGATGATCGCTGGGATCAGGCTAAAATCATCTGGAGAAAATCATGTATAGAAATCCTTATCAAAAGGAAATGAAAACACAAAGCATGGGTAATGTCAGAAACTCCTGACGTATTATGTATTTCTTGAGTACCAGTTTCATTTTATTTATCAGCAGATGATGATGTGCATATACATTTGCAAGTCTAAAGACCCTTGCATTAGGAAGAGACGATCTACATTTCGTGATGATACAAGCATCAATTAACTGGTATTTACCTCATCACAAAACAGGAAATGAAATTGATCATCAACTTCATTTTCTGTTTTGTAGTGAGGTGAAGATCATGTTAATTTATGTATTCCTTTATGTTTGTTATTGCGTAAGGGTTACGGGCGCAGTTTGTAATCCCTCACACTCGCGTTCGAAACACGGGTGATTTGGCAGCAGACAGCCTTGCGTTAGTTTTTTTGTTTTTTACTAAATGGTATGAGTGCCGGTCGTTTAGAAAGCAATGGCAAACTACTGAACGCAAACGTGCCAAGATATCACACACACACACACACACACACACACACACACACACACACGCACAAAATAACCATTGCTGGTGTTGACTGCAACGTCATATAAAGGATATGCAGCTAACGTGCTTGCTTGCTTGCTTGTGTTCGCTGGCTCTGAACACCAGAGCGAAGTCCTGTTGTCCAACACCAGTATGATGTCACACAGGACCTGAGGTTTGCATGAGTATCCGTTGTCCCATGTCTGGCTTATAGGTGTGCAGACTGGTGGTTCCTCGCCGTGCAGGCAGATACTGTCCGACTTCGGAAGAATCATCGATCTTACTACGAAGGGACCTGTTGCCCAGGACGCACGACTAGGACGTGTTAGTAGGTCTTGGCCAGTATATAACCTAGCCCTGGTGCCTTGAAAACACCTCTGCGTCCCACGTCCCCCTCTGCTTTAAACGGCTAGCATGTACTCGAGCCACCAGGGCAATCGCCGTTCAGAAAGACGGGGATACCCAGATACTGACAACAGAAGAGATGAAGTGGAGGACTGGGAAATATACTCTAATCTCCAACTACCATCTACTCAACAGAGCGGATGACAGAGTTTTTCTCTAGCAGATTGTTTACCACTTATACTCCAGACGTAGCTTTCTGCAAAGGAGACATTCACAAAATCGATCTCCATGTGCTTAAACATGTGCAATGACCAAATACCAATCAAGCTTATATGGAGTATGTTTCACAGGAGCAAAATCTTTTATCTCGCTGGAATTACTAAAGCGCTGATTGGGATAGATTTGCCATACTAACAGACAAATACTGTGACACCATAAAAACTCACCATGGCATCATGGAACAAATGGTGGAAAGTCTAAACAAAGCAATAATACAAGCGGTCATTGAGACCATTTAAAGAGGAGCGGGGAAAACTACAAACCATAAGGGACTGAAGAACTACACATTTTAGAGGACAAATGTGAAGATGCCAGGAGAACAAACAACTGAAGCGAACATCGCCCTCAAAGCCATCTTAGCAAAAAATTAAAGAATCATAAATTATACAACAATAGATTGTTGGAGGGAAAAAAACACAGAAAACCTTAACTTTGGCATGGATGGAAACAAACTATGCAATTAATGAAAGCCATGAACAAGGAAGGACTCATAAAGACACAAATAGAAATGAAACAAGCAAAAGCTTTGCTTAAAGGATAATAGCTGCAAATGCACTAATGGAACAATATGCTAGTACAAACTACATTTATATTACAACAGAATATTAGAAAGCAATCAAAGATTAACAGACGCAGCATAGTAATACAGAGTCAGCAGCAGAATATATGACGGCAAATTTTAAAATGTTAGAAATGGAACAGGCGATGAATACCCTAAAAAAGAAGTCACCAAGAAAGAATGGAATCACAAATGAAATGCTAATAAGTCAGAGTACTAAAAGAAAAAAAAAAGAAGAAACTAATAGCAGTCCTATATTACAGCTGACAGAGAGGAAAAGTCCCACATCATGGAATTAAACTATACTAATACCAGTCCCAAAGAAAGGAAAAGACCCGAAAGAACTAAATGGCTATCAACCTGTCAGTCTGCTTAGCTTTAAAAGGAAAAAAATAATGGAACGCATTATCAATGTCAGGCTAACATGGCACCTGGAAGAAAATCAACTGTTAACGCCACACCAGTAGGATTCAGAAAGTACAGATCAACTGAAGATAAAATAACCTATATAGCTCAGGAAATAAAGGATGCCTTCCAAAAGAAAACACACACACTAGCTGTCTGGATATATTTAGAAAATACATTCGATAAAGTATGGAAGGAAGGATTGAAAGTTTAACTGCAAAAACATGCAGATTTGTGGGGAAATGTACAAATGGATCAGCCATTACCTTGCGAACAGAACTGCCAGGAGAAAAGTACAAGGACAAACCAACAAAAAGATGCTGTTTAAACAGGGTGTCCATCAAGGTGTTCTTTCACCAACATTATTCCCAGCATATATAAATGGCATCACAGAAAAGTTGCCATCGAAAGTACATACATCCTCCTTTGCTGTTTACCTAGCCATATAGATATCTAAAGAATATATTAATACAGCTAACAATAGATTGCAGCAATCATTGCTACCTCTAGACAACCAGTCAAAATCATGGCTAGTGAAGATAAGAAAAATATCTAGGAGTCACCTTTTGATCGTCGCCTGACATGGAAGACATAGGTTGATTAAAATCGAAAAAGATCAGGGCGAAGAATGGCAGTCATGAGAAAGCTTGCTGGTACAACGTGTGGAGAAGATGAGAAAGTTATCAAGACGTTATATACTTGACGGGTGCGGCCAGTACTTGAATATGGAATTGCAGCTTGGAAAACATCAGCTAAGTCAAACCTTAACACAATAAATTGTCAAACATCAAAGCATACGAATCAAAACGATGTGACGATACAGAGTCACTTGGTGTGTTTTTATCCCGTCTATGGCTAGAGCTGAACTGAGTCCCACTGTTTCAGTATGGAGGTCAAGATACACACAGGTACTCGATGCTCCTCAGGATTCCGCGTTTACTCTCCCACAAGATGGGGAATGAGCTTCTATGTAACCTTCTACAGGTTTGTGGAAAGGCCCCCTGTATGTACAAGCATGGTTCAATGAATAGCTTTGCGATACATTGTACTAGATGTGGATGCAAGGAATGGAGATGGGGCCAGTGTGAACAAGGTCACACAAATGGATACATTTGAGTATAAATGGTACTTTGGATTGGAACTGGTTTAAACATTTAAGAGTGTCAAAAAACACCTTTCAAAAGATACAAGCTTGAAAAATATGTGTGTCACGTGTGTTATTTATCTGCGTCCTTTTTTCCTCATTGCTAAATGGAACAGTCATGGGGCATCCAGGAAGGCCCACTAGATAGCTAAGAATAGAGCACAGATACTAAAGCCAACTCAGACATCAAGCATTAGCCATAGAGCAATATGTTGCCACCGTGGAGTGGGGAAGAGTATAGACAACGGTACACATAGAACAGGGCAATTAGGAAAGGCTGCTGAGCCACTGTATTTTTCCAGCTTTAGGTTATTCCCTTATAATCATGTATCTTCCAATATCTGTCCCCAAATCACACGGTTTATGCGATTTTTTTCTAAAACTCTATATCATAATTTTCGACATTCTCTGTATTATGTTAAAGTAAATTTATATTGTAATATAAATAGCTTGGTTGCTACAGCCTGTATGTGGAAATCATGTTCCACATCTTATTACTTCTTCTTCTTCTACAATTATATTCAGACAATCACTGGTGAATGCTTTCTGACTTTCCAAGTGATCGAACTAATGAAATATGTTTTTGCACGTACAAAAATATGTACACCGTTTAATTTCCAAATTGTACATCATAATAATCTTTGTGGGGTACTTCATTATTAATTCACCACACACAAAAAACCGCGTATTTATTTTTAGCACTACCTAGTTCTGGTGGGATCGTCGATTTTCGGAATAGGGATATCGGGATTCACTTACATCAAAGATGAGCACAGACAAATGGGACATACACAAGATAAGACGAGTAGCACATGATGTAAATATACACCCCGATGACTGTGAGGGCTCTCCGGGCCCAGAAACATTTATTGCATCCAGCAATGGGTCTGGCAGTCCACCACACACTCAACCAGAACTGATCGACAACACATTCAATTTATATGATTCTTTATTTCGATAAATACATTACACAATAGCTCTTGCTTGCCTTCTACTTGCAAAAGCAATTATATGTCTGTATCTGTAATTAATAAATGCAGTGGCTCTTTTCAGGGCCCCCAAAATATCAAAATATGTCAGCACAGTTCAAGTATTACATACTTTATTCACAATGTCGAGTGGTTGTTTTATTTTCTTGTGTTGTTGTTGTTGTTTGTTTAATGCTCTTGATTGTGGTTTTCTTTTTTATGTGTTGTTGAAATATTCTCAGTAGCTATTTCATTTACACCTGATAATTTATTTACTCTTAAGTTTACTTATTGCAAGATGATTACCAACAACAATATCTCAGGACAAGGTTTTGATATTAGAAGGGAATGGAAAGCCACCTGATGAAGCCAACAACGTTTCTTTCTTTGGTCAATTGATAGCAGATGAAGGAAGGTGTGAGAAAGAAATAATAAAGAATAGGAATGGTTAAAAAATAAAAAAACAAACAAACAAACAATGTTCGACAACAAGAATCTGATTCTCACATCTAAACATTTTGAAATGTAAGTTGAAACAGAGTGATCAAGGGAGTTAATTTACTCCGCATTAATGTTGTGTGCAATGATTAAACCATCTGAGGATAAAATATTATCTTTAGGAATGTGGTTATACGGAAGAATTTTCCTTGTGGTAGATAGCTTCAGTCTTCAGCATTTTATGTGCTAGGGCACAAACTCCAGACCTGCTCTGTTAAGCAAACAATGGTTTCGTAGTTAACTGGAGGGTGCAGAGTCATCAATATGCTAGTGGGTTCTGCACACAGTTTCTCTGGGGCTTTGCCTGTTCCAAGAATCTCTGCCATTTTAGTTCAGGAACAGCCATGTGACCACATTCATGAAGCACACGTCTTACATGTCACTGTGCCCTTAACACTGAGCTAGGCTTGTACACCACTGAGTGGTTGTTTGTATATGGTATCATCACATTTGTTGACATAAACTCACTTCTGTTTCAGATTTGTCAGTTATTTCTGGAAATAGGGACATGTCAGCCAATTCCAGTTTCAACTACTAAATGTGAGTGTTTTTATAACACAACCACAGACCAAGCTCGCTTTACAGTAAGTGACACAGTACACGCAAATGACAGTAATGCAATAATATTTGTGAAATGGACGCACCAAAATAGAACTATTATATATTCAAGCAAGAATTACACTTTTCCAGAAATTTACGGTATGTGAAAATGGTATAATGTTATGTTACTTTAGCTATTTTATACATGTTGCAACGTCTGTCTTTTTAATTTCCCTCTTCAACCCCCACCTAATCTCTCTCTCTCTCTCTCTCTCTCTCTCTCTCTCTCTCTCTCTCTCTCTCTCTCTCTCTTGCGCGCGCTCTCTCTCTCCCCTCCCTCTCACTCTATCTCCATCTCTCTCTCTGTGTGCGTGGGGGATGTGTGGCTGAGGAACGTGTGTTTGGCTGGGTGGTTGGAGGTGTGTGGGTGGAGGAGAATATGTGGGTGAGTGATTGTTGGTGGGTAATGGGATGGGTAGAGGATATGTGAGTGGGTGGGGAGATGTGTGTAGGTGGGTGGATGTATGTGGGTGGGGAATGTGTGGGTTGGGGAATGTAGGTGTGCTTGGGGTGTGGGTGGATGGGATGTGTGGTGGGTAAGAGGTGTGTGTAGGTGTAGGGATGTGGTGGATTGGTGGGGGAATGTATGTCTGTGTGGGTTATGTGTGTGGTTGGGTGGGGGAGTTGGAGTGAATGGGGGATGTGTGGGTGGGTGGTGGATGTGTCTCATAACATAGTAATATGCATTGTTTATGTTTACAAAATTCATTTGACAATGTTTTTTCCTATGCACTTTTGATGAAAGAAAGATGAGTGATTGGAAGGGCCGAATGTAAGACGGGCCTG
The DNA here is from genome assembly GCA_014155875.1 of Cepaea nemoralis. Lineage (NCBI taxonomy): Eukaryota > Metazoa > Mollusca > Gastropoda > Stylommatophora > Helicidae > Cepaea > Cepaea nemoralis. The sequence continues at coordinate 62,791 of JACEFZ010012171.1, forward strand.
CGTGCCCAATTTGCTACCCTTTGAAAATAAAGTCTGTTCGTTCGTTCGTTCTATCTTTTGAAACTTTGAACCTCCATAGGTCGTGTGTATTATAATCATGACATGGTTTCCTATACACCGTTGCTGCAATAGACTGACTGGAGATTTTAAGTGATCACATTTGCTGTGACCTTCTTGGTGAGAAGTCCATGGACATTAAAGATTGAAGGTTTCTCTGCCTATTGTATTTCTGTTTTGGAGTAGAAGAATCCTCATAGGCAGTGTGATATCTTCCCTCCAGGAAGGCTTACACCTGCTTAGACGTATAATCCTTCAGCAACTCAGCTAGCATAATTTCTGTAGCCTGTGTATATTCCTTATTCCCTTACGACTATGAGATGGAATAATAAAGATTCAACCCTGAAGTTATCCATTGCTGGTGACTTGGGGGTCCCACAATTTTTATCAAGCCCCACAATTCCCCCTACACAATTACACACACTTTCCTTGCTGATTAAGGCCCTACTATACCGTTGTCAGAAGTCGAGTTGTCTTCCATTGGTGTTTAGTTATATGTGTAGGTTCGCATTCCTTACACTCCCACTCCAAGAGAGAAAACTCAGACACATGTCTCTTGAAATTGGATTTTTTTTTAAAAACAGTCCATGTATATTCAAGAAAATAGCCAAGAAATGGCTTGTAGTTGTAGCTGCCCAGGAGTGAGAAAGTGGAATTTAGATATGTAGAATAAAATGTTTGCATAAACACCGCATAGGGTAAGTTACCATCCTGACTTATCACCTCCTAGAAAGATATATTTGCACCCCAATAGCTATAATTTAAAGGAGCGTACAAGTATTTAAGTTACACATAAACATTTACATACAGTTAACAATATTGTGGAAGAATTATTAGTTTAAACAAACAACCACAGTGCATATTAACTTTTAATGATCGTTTCATGTCTTTAATAGTTGTCCGCCGGTCCTCCTCCTCCTGGGATTTTCTCCTTTGGGAAGTCTTAGAAAGCCCGTGAGTTTGCTGGGGTGCCAAGCCAGCTAATATACTTTTACTGCGATGTAAACACGTATCACGTTTGTGGTTATTTACAGTACTCTTGGTATCTTTTCTCATATTCCGTTTCTTTATAGGAATAGGAAGAATGAGCCTCTGCTTTTCTTTTTCAAAGTTTTCGTCTTTCTGAGCCAAGGGGATTAACAAAAGAATTATCACAAAATAAAACCTTGCGTTTACCCAGTTGATTATTATAGAGGCTTTCTGATAAAACGGACTATCTGCCAGCGACAACTATTTTAACTAACAGTAAAAACAAATCGGATGTCAAAATCCCAGGACAATATTTGTAGCTGCACGTGTACATCTGGTCGACGGATTGGGACTACTCGGTGGTGAGTGAGACGGGTCCCTGCATCGCTTTGACAGTTTGTCAACATTTGAATACAGATGGAACCCGTGGGATCATGGTGGCAAGCGGATGTCGGCCATCACATGACGGGCAAAATTAACAGTTGCAGATGTGTAGGGGAAGTGAATGAGCTGAATCATACATCGCTTTGACAGATTATAAACAAGTCGGATTGAAAGCGAAAGTACTCAGCTCGGAAGAAAACAGTCCATCTGTCATATAGTTTCCGGACATCACGCAGATTGGCAGATTGCTATTGACAACTGTTGTTGGGATCATACAGTAACTCGTTAGTTTGTTGGGGGAGTCAAAATAACTGATCACAACTTTGACATTGATGGAGCCAGGGAAAATCGATTCTTGACAATGGATGATATGTCCAAATAACACCTGTGTGGACCGGAAGAATACTGTCACGTGACCAATTTTAGGTTTTGCCAAAAACCAGGATTGGAGAGGACAGTTGAACTCAAACCTTGGATTTTAGCAGACGTGCTTCGGCGCTGTGGTTCTGATGGGAAAATGTCTACCGTGTGCGAATTGAGTTAATTTAATTTTACACGTGCCTGTCATAGCAAGAGTGGATGTAATTTGATTTAACTGCAGTGTTGCCTAAGGTAGAACCTATTATAATTAGTTCTAATTAATATAGGCTGTAGCCTTGTTAAAACTAAAGTGTGATGATTAGCACTGTTAGTGGAAAACTAGCTAGAGTAGGGAAGTGATACTTGGCTCTGTTAGTTGAAAATAGATTAGTGAAGTGTGGATAAGCTTTACTAGTTGAGAATTTAATAATGAGGGATAATTGGGATATTCCCGTAGGTGTCCCTGGTGGGCGGGGTTCCGCATTCTGTTTGTTGATTTTTTTTTATTGTCTTGGCCTGATGATAACATATGTGTTCAGTCATCTGTCCATGACAGAGTAGGTTCATTATATTTTCTGAGCGAGGCCGATGGCCACGATCATCTAATAGAGATCAGTGACGGAGAGACTATCACCGGTTGTCTGATTTATTTTACAGGTTCCTCTGGTTGAAATGAAGAACCCGGAACAACTAAAAATCCGATCCCGGATAAATTATGATGTAGAGAGATGGGCCAGCAACTTTACAACAGAGCTTATGCTAGAGGAAGATGATCAACATTGCTCAGTGGAGCTGAATGGTATATGTATCCTACAGGATAAATACCGAATGAGTTTATTTCATACCAGTTTTAACACACCAGTAGTGATGGATATTCAGTTCACTTATGACTAGAACAAAAATAAAGGACTCTATTGGAGTATTGACAATAACTGTTTAATAGTGAGAACTAGAGAACATTTAGCAAGAGACAAAAAGTCCTGTTCATAGGACAGTGTTCCATGTTTGTTTCACCGCGCCGGAATTATGAAGCCGGAGTTTCTATAAACTAATCGGAACCGTTGTGTTAGGAACAATCATAGTATTTTCCACGGATTATATATTTACATGGGATTCAGATCTCATGGTCATCAGAGTTCCTGGAGGAGGACATGTCTGGAGAGAAGGATACGACTTCGGTGAGGTCTAATGTACTGACTCGTGTGATGTCGTGTAATCCTTGTTATGATGTGTACACTATGATCCTGAACTTTGAGGACTGACACATACATTTATGTTATAATACACGCCACCCATTTTCTTCGCATACACGTCTCATATACGTTACACTTTTCTTTTAATAAATTAATCTTTGTTAATTTTTAGAAGCAAGAGTTGTTGAGTATGTTGCGTTGGGGAAGTATGAGAGGGGGCATAGTACGACAGTGAGAGAGTGATAGGAAAAGGTGTCCATAGGCTGATGGAGTGTGTTGGACGGAAGCTGGTGGATTCTCCAGGATATTGATAAGGGAAAAAATATTATAATGTGGGTGTTGACTCTCTTCACTCCAGGGACGACACTTTAAAGGAGGACGCGACAAGAATGCATGCCTCTTTATTGAGTTTCAGCTTGAGATGTTTGGTTTTCCTTAGCCGCACTGGTAGACTCCTCCACGTTCAATGTTTCCATTTGCTGTTTCCTATCGTCTCTTCTTTCGCTTCGCAACACAAGTTTACTCCGCATACTGCTTCTACTACCTATATAACTTCTTCATCGATTGCGTCCTAATCTTGTATCTCGGGTCTAATAAATACTTTTAGATCCTCTCCTGTTAAGCCGGCCATTATGCCCAACCTTCTAGTGGATACTTGAAAAAATAAGTGCGCTGATACAAGGTAACTTATTGGCTTTACTCAGACAAGTAAATATATTATTACCCTATGCAGAGCTAGTCAGATGTATACTAGAACAAGATATTGACAAAAGGAATAGACAATGTATGAGAATGATAGTGAAGTGAGTGAGAAAATATTTCAATGCAAAGCAGTGCGTCATACACTTTATTACTTAAGCATTTATTAAATTATATATGATTGGATCAACTGCTGAAAGGTGTAATCAACAAATCATCAGTTATACCAATATTATATAAATACTGATTAATGTCATGAACAAATAATACGATGATAAATCATGTAAGTTAACTCATAAGATACTATGCAATATTAACTTTTTGTCACAGGGAATCTTGGAGTTGTCGATCGATGACAGAATGTCGCGCCATACGTCTACAAGCAGCGGTCATTATTTAATGTGTTGTTGAACACGGAAAGACTGTCGCACCATACGTCTGCAGGCGGCAGCCATCCTTTGATGTGGTAGACAGGCTGTCTGGGTAAAAGTCGGCAAGATCTTTTGTTGTGGGGGAAAATTGTCTCTAGATCACAGACCGGTAAGACTTTTCGAAGTACCGGAGACAATTTCACAGATGAAAGGGACAGCCAGTCAGTTGTTTACATCGAGTTTGGAATAGGAAAGAAAAAATAACTTCTAGGCGCCTAGTGTCTAGACAGTTTCGTGACGTCATTCAGACACAATATTGAAACAGTCTGGATACACAACTTTGGGGGGAGTCGACCAAATGTTGTGAAGCAAGACGAACGTGTGTGATATTCCTAGTTTGATTCTGGAGAGAGACTGCAGTGTCTATTGTTGATTTATATCGGCGGACATTCATCCAGTGTGTGATTTCGTAGTCTCAATCTCAAACCGGAATAACTATATGGTATTTAATTTAAATAGACATAAATTAGATTATTCTTAGGAATCGAGTGTAGTAATGTGCGTTATGAGAACTATTATAAGAGCGTCGACAACAGTAGGCTGTCGCGTTGCTGAAACTAGCTTGTGTGAGATATCAATTAACTCAGTGAGTTAAGGGCAATGTAGTGGGATGATATTTAGGGAGATTGAGGATTGTTGGGGGGATAAAGGAAATGTCAAATGGTAGGATCTTCCAGTAGGGTATCTATTGGGTTTCTGCCCTTTTCCTTTAGTCTTTCCTTGTCTCACCATGACTCAGGCGGATTTGATGAGCTCCTCGGCCTTATGACAGAGTCTTGTTCTCTGTTATATATATGAGTGCTGCCGTCGGCCTATACTCACCTAATAAAGGTTAGAATCGGGTTGCTCTTACCAGGTGTGTTCTCTCTACAACAGGTTCCGCTATATTTTATCACAAGCTAGAAGAAAAGTCATGGCTCGAGCATTGAAGGCAGAGTTTACTAAGAGGTTTTTGCACTGGGCCCATAACCCAGAGGGTCTGCAGGAACCTGGCTCTGCTGAGCGGGAAACGATGATTATATAAGTGTGTTTCCTAAGTGATAGTTTACATCACTGTAAAATAAAGACACTGAAAATACAACCAGTACCAGGGACACTAGTAGAGATATAGATACCTGGAACATTAACATTGTGTGTTACAATTGTTGAATTCGTATGAGAATTTAAACACTAACAGTTAGTTTCAAAGTGACAGTAAACATTTTTGGACTATACTAGAATTTTCTGAACACAGAACTTGAAGGGACATAGTAGTTACATTGTGTGTGTCAAATTGATGGTCAATATTGGACTATATCCACTATTGGTGACCAGTCATTCAGATTGTCCAAGAGCTATTGGAGGAAGTCGACACTTGGCCGGAGAGACACATCATTTGGGTGAGGTCTTCTGTCCTTGATATATGGTGCTGTTGTGTGGCCAGTACAGTGATGAAACAGACTTTGCTCCTGAGCTATTCGGTCTGATTCTGCAAACACACTAGATTATACGACAGACATTCTACACATACACTTTGCACATACCTGACATTTTTCTTTATTAAATTAATTTGGCATTTTGTTAGAAGCTAGTGTTGTGTAATATGTTTTGGAAACGAATGAGAGGGGGCATGGTCATGTGGTATAAGAGAGAGAGAGAGAGAGAGAGAGAGAGAGAGAGGAGAGAGAGAGAGAGAGAGAGATCCAGGGACTGACGGGGTGTTGTGGACAGAAAGCTAGGGGATCCTCAAGATAATGATATAGGGTTAAAATAATGTGGGTGTTGATTCACCTCACCCCAGGGACAACACTTATTACGACATTACTGGGGGGCTCGACACGGGATCCCCCGATACGGGATCTCTCGACAAGGGATCTCTCGACACGGGATTGTGTTATCATATTAATGAGGATCCAGTTAGGGTGAATGTGGATAGAAGTTAAGACACATATCTTATCTGTTCACACTTCACAAGTCTACATAGGTCTTTGGTCCTAATTCTACTCTTGTCATTGAGAGATTGTTTTGTGTTGTGCTGTGTGGTGTTAAATATATAGATAATTTTAAATAGTGAATATCTATATATTGTTTGAAGAAATTTACACTCAACCTGCTGACTCACCTCTCTGAAATATGGCCACTCCTAAACTAGATATGGCAGAACTAAGGGCAAAGGGGGGGGGGGGGGAGAAGGAATCGGCTTGTCGGTGTCAGAATCTCGAACCGAGATGCAGGAACATCGTTACGCCCGCCAGGCGAATAGTCCCCAACCGGGATACAGGGACGTCGTTACGCCAGCCAGGCGAGTATTAGTTACCTGCCCGCAGGTTGCTGGCTGACGCGATAGCCAGCGGTCAGGCAAGGACAAAGCAAGGCGCACGCGGTCTTCGTGACGTCAATCCACAGAGGGCAAGCGCTTTGTGAGAAACAGACAGACAGCTTCGGTACTCGGACCAGACAGGACGTGTGGGTAGAGAAAGGCTTTGTGTTCTGTGCCCGAAAGTCGAGTCCTTGTACATCTTGTGAGATAGACTGTAAAACTGTGGGTTGTCTGTAAGTGTATTGATGCATTGTATATGTATTGTAATGATCATCACATGCCAAACTAGATCGTGTTGCATGTGATTTGTAAATAAATCCATTGAACTTCGTGTCGTTGTGTCTCAAGTCCAATCATGTTGTACTTGTACTTGTCTCACATGTGTTAGGTATAACGAGCCAGGTCTAAGACCCTGACATGTGTGAACGTGGGGGCTCGTCCGGCTTTAAATGAAGTGGTGGCTTCGTCCGGCTTTAAATGAACGTGGTTGTAATTAATTAAGATTTGAACTTAGATTTGTGAACGTTAGGACTTTTGGGGTTTCCAAAAAAACTTTAATGTACATAATTTTTGACTGTAAAG
>JACEFZ010012172.1:0-50936 GCA_014155875.1 Cepaea nemoralis
TGGTGGTTGAATCTGGACCACTGTCTTGTTGGTGATTGAATCTGGACCACTGTTTTGTTGGTGATTGAATCTAGAACACTGTCTTGTTGGTGATTGAATCTGGACCACTGTTTTGTTGGTGATTGAATCTAGAACACTGTCTTGTTGGTGATTGAATCTGGACCACTGTTTTGTTGGTGATTGAATCTAGAACACTGTCTTGTTGGTGATTGAATCTGGACCACTGTTTTGTTGGTGATTGAATCTGGACCACTGTTTTGTTGGTGATTGAATCTAGAACACTGTCTTGTTGGTGATTGAATCTGGACCACTGTTTTGTTGGTGATTGAATCTAGAACACTGTCTTGTTGGTGATTGAATCTGGACCACTGTTTTGTTGGTGATTGAATCTAGAACACTGTCTTGTTGGTGATTGAATCTGGACCACTGTTTTGTTGGTGATTGAATCTAGAACACTGTCTTGTTGGTGATTGAATCTGGACCACTGTTTTGTTGGTGATTGAATCTAGAACACTGTCTTGTTGGTGATTGAATCTGGACCACTGTTTTGTTGGTGATTGAATCTAGAACACTGTCTTGTTGGTGATTGAATCTGGACCACTGTTTTGTTGGTGATTGAATCTAGAACACTGTCTTGTTGGTGATTGAATCTGGACCACTGTTTTGTTGGTGATTGAATCTAGAACACTGTCTTGCTGGTGATTGAATCTGGACCACTGTCTTGGCAGGCAAGTGAACTAACCCTATTCCACCACAGCTTTGGTGTACCACACTAGTATCTAATTTTAAAAGTGGAAGTTTCATTGCGAACATCAAACAGTGTTCCTCACACTGGTTCATCTAAGGGAAGATTTGCTATATTTTGGCTGATGAAAACAACAATTCACACAGACTGTAGAAAAGTCTTGAATTTTTAATAAACTCTGAACATTTGATGTTAAAGCAGCAATGTGAACTTTAAGTTCCACGCACCAACATTACAAAAATCAAATAAATTACTGTTTTCATGGCCCATTTTGTATAACTTAAGGTGACACAAAATTTCAAAAATAATTATTCATTTGCTTTGGTCTTATTGTCATGAATACAGTGATACATGACTGATAAGGTGCTTGTTCATAAACAAAAAAGTTACAGCGATGTAAGAGTTAGGACTCAAAGTTATAACAGTGTTGAATTTGCATTTTCCTCTTTATCCCTATTATTTATATTATTTACACACATTTATTTCTCAGTTTAGAACTGACAGACTTGTACGAGGTTCCACTGTTATTGTATCTTTCCAGAGCTATCCAACTATGCAGGTTTCATAATTTAAAACAAATGACAACTTTACTAAAGTATCTACTCCCTTTATGGAATTTTTGTACTGAGTGGTTTGCATGCTTGTCTGCTGAGCAGGGGGTCATGTGTTTGAATTCCCACTGAGACAGATTTATAAAACTTGCCTGGCTCCAGACTGACCCACCAAAAGATGGGCAACAGGAATTGTCCAGGGAAGTAAAAGTGGGTGGAATGATATGACCACATCACCCAAAGATTGCCGGTTCCATGATGAAGGGGTTACATATGCAGTTCGTAATTCTGCACACCATGTTTGAAACACAGCTGAGGACGATTTGGCAGCAGGCAGCTTTTCGTTGTTTTTTTATGAAATGGTATGGGTGCCGGTCGTTCAGTGGCAAAAAATTGAAGGTAAACTTGCCCAGGAATCACGAACAGCCAAAACATGCTGGGGTTGACAGCTACGTCCTGCAAAGGATATGACGATATGCAACACTATTAACTTCCCTCCCTACACCAGTCACTGTCAGTTGGACCTAAAGGATCGGTTGGACTTACTTAAAAGTTGACTTCTAGTTCAGAAAGCAAACTACTGAACGTAAAATTGCCCAGTAAATCACCCTGGGGTTGGGGATTTGTCGCAACATCCTGCAAAGGAGTTGCATTTCTAAACTCTGCTCTGGGCCCTTGGTAGGAAAACTGCATTTTCAAAGTCAAAGTTTTGAACTAATTAAATTTAATTAGTAATTAATAGTTATCGATCTCCTCAACAGTTTTTGTTACGTTGCACACATTATTACAACTGTAAGAATATAACACTGTGCAATGTTAAAATAAACTGAAACAACTTCTGGTTGCCCTTATATACCTGTCATTCTGTAACTATGAACCCGTGGTGATCACATCATCCCTCCCTCTAGCAGCGCGTAGACTGCTCCTCTACCTCCATGTCAATAGAGAACACGGGTTGCCAGACAGGCTTACAATGTTGTTACTTACCCATGTATGATACTTTGAAAGCAAATGCAATATGTTATTTAGGAGAAGAAGATTTGTATATATAGAGTGCTGGTTACTCATATACACACCAAATACAGTTAGTTTACTTCTTTAAGAAAACAAAATAGAACGAAATCATTATTGTTCATGTAATATTGGCCTTTCTAGACATAACATCCTGTCGCTTCCTGTCGTGAACAAAAACATGTCGTTTGGTAAACAAAAGCCCCTAAACCAGTAACAATATCTTGAAAAAGGAAACTCCAGGCAATTTATTTATAAATCTCAACATAACTTGGTCGCCAGCGGAGGTGGTCTTCCGGTAACGGCTCTTGCCGCTGGGGAACCTTGAACCCTTAAATAAGAAAAGCAATCCGTCAATCAGTAACTTAGACTTGGAGGAGAGACCGTAAAGAACAGATTTGATGCATTGTTGTGTGACTCGTTGTCCGATATGGAAATATTATTTCAAGATGTCAATGACCAATGGGATATTAAATCGGTCGATCGTGCTGTAGAAACAACTGTCTCAAAAGTAAAGACGATGGGACGTAAGAAATGGATGATGGAAGACATCTTAAAACTTATGGGGAAAAGTAGAAATAAAGATATATATGAAAAATGAAGAGATTTACAGGAAAATTAGGAAATTGTGTACAGATGCAAAAGAAGCATGGCTTGAGTGAGGGGAACTGTAAACCAACACAACACCCGGAATACAAAATTAATTCACAACAAAATTAATGACATCACTAACAAAACAACACACACTGACACTTCAACAGGTTGCCAAAAAACCAAAGTTGGCAAAATCATAATAGAAAAAGATCACATTCTTTTACCCATCACATGGGTGGTAGGATTATGTGAAAGACTTTTATGATGATTCAAGAGAAGAACAGTATGATATTCGGAATAATAATGGATCATCAATTTTTAAGATGGAAATTTAGAATGCTCTTAACCATATTCTTATATAAATTGGTAAGACCCCGGGTCCAGAAAAAATCGTAACAGAAATGATCAATACCTTAGAAGACTATAGAATAGACCAGATCACCAGACTGGTGAACACAATATATGATACTGCAGATAAACCTCCTGAATTATGTAATTCTATACATATTATATTGCAATCCCGTAGAAATTAAAAGCCTTGGAATGTGATCAACATCAAACAATTAGTATAATGAGCCACATCACAAAGATTTTGCTAAGAATCATCCTGCAAAGAGTTAGGAAGGAAATACAACCTGAAATAGGAGAAAAACAATGTGGGCTCGTAGAAGGCAAGGGTAATAGTAAATGCTGTGTATATGCTGAGAACATTAATTGAACGTTCTATAGAAATAGATAAAGACCTACAAATTGATGGGGCAGACATTAGACTTGTAACAACATACATTGGAACAAAAAGCTGTCATAAAGATTGATAATGGAGTAGGTCACTATCAGCCAATTAATAGAGGTGTGTAACAGAGATGTGCAATGTCTCCAGACCAATAAATTGATGTCAACTGCAATAAGAAAAATAGTATTGAAGTGCTACATAGAACCTGTACTTCTGTATGGATATGTAGCGTGGACAATGAACAGACAAACCGAAAAACATATAATGGTTGTAAAAATGTGGTTTCTGAGAAAAATGCAAAATTAAAAAAAAATACTGTGGACGGACAGAACCAATGAACCGGCCCTACAAGAAACAAATTAAAACCGTAAACTGAAATTAGATGTAGACAGTCACAAGTGTTTGCGACACGTTATGAGAAGAAATACAGAGGATTTGGTGACAACTGGCAAGAATGAGGGGAATAGAACAAGCGGAAGGCAGAGAAGTAAATACCTGGATGTCTTGGCCACGTGATATGGTCGAGACAAGGACACAGAGCTGAGTCACAACTCTGGTGATCGTGTAAGATGGCGAAACATGGCCGCCCACGTTTATCAACAAGACGCATGATGATGATATGGAATTTAAACTACTAGTCAAGATCACAATATACAAAACACTGATTAGACCAGTTGTGCTGTATGGCTCTGAAACATGGAGTACAACTAAAGGAGACGAAGCCTCGTTACAAACCTTTGAGAACAAAGTCTTAAGACGCATCTTTGGGCCCATTAGGGATACACAAAGTGGAGAGTGGAAAAGAAGAAGCAACAAAGATATTTATGATCTAAGTCCCCGCTAATGACTGGTATCATGAAGACTAATAGACTGCAATGGCTGGGGCATATAGAAAGAATGGAAGATAATAGGGAAACAAAACTCGCTTACACTCAAGAAATAAATGACCGTAGACCCCGAGGTAGACCAAGAAGACGGTGGTGAGATAATATATACAGACCTACAAGCACTAGGAATCAGTGACTGGCAAGAGAAGGTCAACCAGAGAGACGAATGGAGACGGCTTGTATCTGCAGCAAAGAACCTCAATGGCTCGGAATGCTGAAGAAGTCAAGTCAAGGATGAAAAGTCAACATTTTAGTCCAATTGACTGGTGTAGGAGTTGAACCCGCTGCCTCAATATCAACACTCGGTAGTTTAAGAACGAATGGTCTTATCCATTTGGTCATACTGACCTTCTAACTGGTTTAGTAAGAACATAAATGGAACATTACAGATCAGTAGTTCCTTGCAGAAAAGGCAGAGGTTGCCAACACCAAGGCAGACACAGACACATTCATCTCATCTCATCTCATCTCATCATGTTCCTCTTATACCTTGCGGTGTCGAGGTGAAGTATAAACATCGTGAGAGTGTCCGATTATGGGCTTCATGTATCGATATTCCCATGGGCTCTGTTATTCCCTGTTTCCATCGTTTACGTGGTCGGCCTCTTCTGCTGCTTCCCTCTGGTCTGTACATCATTGCTTGTTATGGTATACTGTTAGTTGGTAACCTACTTGCATTGCCAAACCATTTGACTTGCTGCCTTCTAATAAAATATAGCGCTGCCATAACCACCACTTTAGTCCTGATTTCTTCATTTTTGATCATATCTCTTTTTGATACATTGAGTATTCTTCGCAGGAATCTCATTTCTGTTGTTGTGATTTTTCTTTTCTCATTTTCTGTCATTGTCCAGGTTTGGCGTTGATAACATAGAGTTGGTAGGAAGATTGTGCTGTAAAGTGCTTTCTTAGTAGTTATTGATATGTTTGTTCTTTTGTATTGGTGCCATTTGTCCAATGAGTTGGTTTGCCTTATTGTGTCTATTTTCGGTCTTATCTTCTGCTTTGCCATTTGATGATATTATACTTCCTAGGTACTTGAAACTCTTTACTTGTTTCAAGGGATGTTTATTTAGGTGAATTGTTGTTGTTTTTTCTTCTTTAGTTATAGTCATTACCTCTGTTTTACATATGCTAATTTTCATGTTATGTTCCCTACACATTTCGTTTAGACTATTCTTGTGGTCTTGTAATTCGGATTTTTCTATTAGTGTTTGGTACTTCGCAAACAGGAGTTCTCTAATGGTGTAATTTGCAGATGGTTCTTCTTCAGTGTTCTCGTCATGCGGTGTTCTTGCGGTCTCTGTTTGGCTGGTTTCTTTACATATGTTGTCTATATATGTTATGAACAAGAGAGGGGACAGGACACAACCTTGTCGTACTCCAGATCTTATGGTGAAGGGTTCCGAGTATCCTGCAGTTGCTCTCACTATGCATTCACTGTTGTTGTATAAGCTTCTACATTGTGTTTAAGAATATACGAGGCAGAGGTTTTGGCAAGGGACCGAGAGTTTTTCCATAGTTTTATAATGTGGGAGGGGGGGGGGGGGGGGGGGGTTAACGACCAGATACATGAATACCAGTGGATTTTATAAGAATGTTAGTGATCAGAATATCCTCACCGCACATCGAACCAGTCAGTCCATAAATGCGTACTTATATCCCCTCTTGACAGAACATATTTAGAAAATTTAGAAATCTTTACTCCAGATGAAACAACTGATCCACAGGAAATAAATGAACTTCTATTTGCAGACGATCATGCCTGTTTTACAGCGATGAGGACAGACTACAAAATCATATTAATAATCGAGTTCAACATGCAGCAGATACAATATGAGTATAAATACAGCCAAAACCGAAGTAATGCGAGTTAGCAGAACGCCGGGCGCACTAAGTACACAGATAAATAGCACAACTCTGAAACAAGTTAAGAATTCAAATATCTTGGAGTAGCTAGTGCTAGTCACAGAAGATGGTAGATTGGACAGAGAAATCGAAATCAGATATCAAAAAGCTAGTGCACTTACATATCAACTATCACCCTTACTGAAACATCCAAATATACCCATGTCCGCAAAACGACAGATAATAAACAGCATGTTCACACCACCTTATGCTACCAATCTCAAACTTGGACTTTCTCCAAATCACACTCTCGCAAAATCAACATCTGCGAGATGCGATGCTTGAGGAGAGCTGTCAACTTAACAATTCGAGACCGAGTAAGAAATGATGTTAGCAGACAGACAGTGGGATCAACACCTTGTGCCACGTTTATTGAAAGACAGAAGATCAAATGGTTTGACCATGTCATTAGAATGCAACACCAGCAACTACCATCACTGGCCTTACATCAAAGATCATCTGCAACGAGATCAAGAGGACGTCCAAGAAGAAAATGGAGTGACGACATCAGAAGACATTGTACAACCACACGGAATGACACTATCCAGTGCCGTCCACCGGGCGCTGGAACGCAAATTATTCCTCCCTACGACGCTTGACGGCAGAAGTGGAAGATGATGATGATGATCCCCTCTTCAGCATCTCTTTACGAGTGAAGCGGTTGATGATACCAGTTTTGTATGTGTTGACTAATCTTCTCCCCCACCCTCCCGCATAGTTCATCTATCTGGTCTGTTCCAAGGACTGGTGCTTTCACGCATCGAGTATGCCATGGCCATCCTCACTGTCAGCCCTACACAGATTGGAAGACTTGAAAAGGTACAAAACGAAGCCATGCGTCATCATTTCGGGCTGCACGAGAGACACCAGCTGTGTAGCGATGAGATAACTCCTTGACTTCCCGACAATGGAACCACAGGATCAAGATCTGGAGAGCTCGTGCATACTTGAAAATAAGTGCGGATGAGCGGCACCCTCTGCATGAAGATATATTCAGAGAAAAGGGCAACAGGCTAAAGAGGGGAAAATCATGGATGGGTCGGGCGGAAGATATCATCAGACAGGTCTGCAGTCCTACCAGTATCAACCCCGGCAAGGAATGGGTGCCTGTGCCTCCAGCTTTTAAGTGCACCTTCTGCATTATCACAGACAGACGGTGCAGAGAATAGAACCCTGCCACTGTCAATGCAGAGGTCAACGCGCTCATCAATGAACACGCAGACAACCCCGAAGTACTTATATATACAGATGGATCTATTGTAGAGAAGTGCATGGGCATTTAAAGCCCGTTCAGCGGGCCGAACCGTTCAAGAATCCAGCGGTGCCCACACTATGCCCACGAGCAGCATGACGATGGAAGTGATGGCAGTAACACAGGCTTTCATATGGCTGGAATCACAGCATTATACCAACATGTGTGTACTAAGTGATTCAATGAGCATGATTCGGAAGGTTGAAGCTGGATCTGTACGTAGACAGTGGACTGAGTCGCTGAGGAAGTCTGTTGTCCGTAAAGTCACCATCTTCGTCCCGGGACATGCGGGAGTCGAGGGAAATGAACGAGCTGACAAACTGGCTGGCTCTGCACCCCCTGCAGATGGCCAGCCCATGGATAGTGCCGATGTTATTAACGTCCTTAAAGATATGTCGAGAACAGAAGACTTTGACGTCAGTGAATCCACATCGCTGTCCAGGATGAAAGTCTTGGGAGTAAGAATTGGTAGGGCCAGACACGAGAGGTACATCGGGAAAACGCGGTGCCTCGTTAACCAACACAGAACTGGCACTATTAGCCACCGGATGCTGATGCATATGTTGGGGGGGGGGGGAGAGAAGGGGAATCTGAGCACCTATGGGCCTGTCCGGAGTGCAATGAAGACGCCCCAACAGACAACTGATCATCTATCTGGATTTACAGTAATATCTATATAAAACACAAAGTATGTGTGTATGTATGTATGTATGTATGTATGTATGTATGTATGTATGTATGTATGTGTGCGTGCGTGCGGGCGGGCGTCCGTCTGTGCGTTCGTCCGTCCCTCCCTCCGTCCCTCCCTCCATCCGTCCGTCCGTCCCTCCGTCCGTCCGTCCATCCCTCCGTCCATCCCTCCGTCCGTCCGTCCATCCGTTCTTTATGCGTTCGTGAACGGTCTATCCGATTGAGATGAAATTTTCTACATGTTTTCTTTTCATTCCCGTGCAACCAACTTTCATAGTTTGGTAGTGTACAATCAGCTATTTATTTACTACAATTTAATTTTGTAATTACATGACTTAACATAAGAAAAGTTATATAAAGGGAGATGACTTTTAGTAGCATTGCTATATCTTAGGTTAAGTCCCTTGGCTATAGATAGATAGATAGATAGATAGATAGATAGATAGAAAGGGTGGGATAGACGGAGGGAGAGACGAACGGACGGGCAGGCAGGCAGACAGACAGACAGACGGGTCGTCAGACAGACAGACAGTCGGGAACGGGAACTTATATGACTACTTATATGAATTAAATGAGATGCTCCCTATTAGGGACTGGGCGAAGCCGGGCCCGGTCAGACAGATAGACAGACAGACAGACAGATAGATAGATAGATAGATAGACAGACAGACAGACAGACAGATAGATAGATAGATAGATAGATAGTCGAGAACGGGAACGGGAGCTTATATGACTACTTATATGAATTAAATGAGATGCTCCCCACAAAGGACTGGGTGAAGCCGGGCCGGGTCAGACAGACAGACAGATAGACAGACAGATAGACAGATAGATAGTCGGGAACGGGAGCTTATATAACTACTAATAAGAATTAAATGAGATGCTCCCCACCAGGAGCTGGGCGAAGCCGGGCCGGGTCAGACAGACAGACAAGCAGACAGACAGACAGACAGACAGATAGATAGATAGATAGATAGATAGATAGATAGATCCCCTCCAGGGCCTGGGCGAAGCCGGGCCGGGTCAGCTAGTACTATAATAAAGGACCTTTTACCTCGCCTTAGGGGCGAATTTGGTATATGGTGCGAGCCCATAATTTTAGACCAGTCAGTACTCGATGGATGATGTAAGTATCATGCCGAATACATTATATTAATTTCCAGGGCTTCAATTTCACTTCGCTGTTCTGATTGCTTGTCACTATTCTGCACCATATAGTTGTGTTGAGTGTATGTAACAATTTTCAACAGCCCCCCCCCCCCACCCCCCCCCCCCCCATATCTTCTGTATTCTCCTGTTGGTTTATGTTTCACTTTAACCAATTAGTGCTCTATTACGCAAATTGGTATCAATTTAGAACAGGAAAGTTAACAATAATGTTAATGTCCGAATATAACTCGGAAGCGACAAGTAATATGTGTTTTCACTTGTTATAATCCCCCCACCCACCCACCCACACACACACACACACACACACACACACACACACACACACACATATATATATATATATATATATATATATATATATATATATATATATATATATATATATATATATTTACACACACACACACACACACACAAGACAATGTATTATGTAGGGATGTATTTTGTGCCGTCGATAACGTTCCATCCGATTGAGATGAAATTTTCTACATGTTTTCTTTTCATTCCCGTGCAGCCAACTGTCATAGTTTGTTAGTGTACAATCAGCTATTTACTTACTAAAATTTAATATTTTAATTTACATTATCATTTATATATAGCGAGGGGATTTAACGTAAGAAAAGTTATTTCAAGGGGCATAACTTTTAATAGCATTGCTATATATTTTATGTATAGATTGTTGCATTAATTTCAAAGGTTTATAAACTCTTTGTCTACAGTTATTTACAGGCACATGCGTTATAATAAATAATGATATAATCTTTAAGGCATTTTCAAAGTTTTCATAAAAATAATGCATCTATTTAAATAGTGAAAATTTTCTAACTCATCTTTTTATGTTTAAAGAAGTTATCTACAGTCATGTAGGTGATTAAAAACAGTTTTAATTAAAAAAATAATGGATGGTGTGTGGAAGGACATTTTAAAGTTAATTTTTTGTTTGTTATATGAATTTAATGAGGCTCTCCCCGCCAGGAGCTGGGCGAAGCCGTGCCGGGTCAGATAGAAAGACAGACAGATAGTCGGGAACGGGAGCTTATATGACTACTTATATGAGCTAAATGAGATGCTCCCCACCAGAGGCTTGGCGAAGCCGGGCCGGGTCAGACAGACAGACAGACAGACAGACAGACAGATAGTCGGGAACGGAAGCTTATATGACTACTTATACGAATTAAATGAGATGCTACCCACCAGAGCATGGGCGATGTCGGGCCGGGTCGGACAGATAGATAGACAGATAGACAGACAAACTGATAGTCGGGAACGGGAGCTTATATGACTACTTATATGAATTAAATGAGATGCTCCCCACCGGGGACTGGGTGAAGCCGGGCCGGGTCAGACAGACAGACAGATAGTCGGGAACGGGAACGGGAGCTTATATGACTACTTATATGAATTAAATGAGATGCTCCCCACCAGGGACTGGGTGAAGCCGGGCCGGATCAGACATACAGACAGACAGATAGACAGACAGATAGTCGGGAACGGGAACGGGAGCTTATATGACTACTTATATGAATTAAATGAGATGCTCTCCACCAGGAGCTGGGAGAAGCCGGGCCGGGTCAGACAGACAGCAGATCCCCGCCAGGGGTTGGGCGAATCCGGGCCGGGTCAACTTGTATATATATATATTCTACTGAAATTTGCCTTTCGTTATCAGGATGGTGGTATATACATTCACTCACTCTCAGATGGCGGCCTTTACAATGCTCAGAGATTGAAGGCCAAAACCAAAATTAGACAGGATACTGATCATGAGTTGCTTTTTTGCAGATGTTGCTGCAATTACGACGCACTCTGAGAACAATTACAACGTTTACTATCTGCATTCTCCAATGCTTGTTCTGAACTTGCTTTAACAATTAGCAAAAAGAAGACACAGATTATGTCACAAGGTGAACATGGGGTACCATCAATCTTTACTCACGACGCCGAACTGGAGATAGTAGATCATTTTACATATCTAGGATCAGAGGTAAATAGCAAATTATCCCTAGATCATGAAATCAACATCGGGATTTGTAAGGCAGCAACAACAATGAACAGGTTAACAAAAAGTCTGGGAGAACAGAAAGCTTACTGCCAAAACGTTTAAACAGCTTTCATATGCGGTTTCTGCGAAGAATACTTCGTATTAAGTGGCAAGACAAAATCAGAAACACTGAAGTATTGGAAAGATCAGGGTGTGTGACGGTTTGTTCCATGCTCAGTTTTCGTATACTAAGATGGATTGGACACGTTAGGAGGATGGATGATGGTAGAATACCACAGAACATCTCTTTTGCTGAATTACAGATGGGTAAGAGATCTCAAGGTCGGCCTCTACTAAGATACAATGATGTGTGTATAAGAGTCATGACTGATGCAGGCATTGACATTTTTTTTACACACACACACACGCGCGCGCGCGCGCGAGTGAGCCGCGGTAGTGTAGCGGCTAGACGCTAATCTCCCTACCTTGCTCCCGACACGACCATACCTAAAATTTGTAACAGGAAATGTCTTAGAAATTAAAGACGGCCGGCGTGATATCGACATCACCCACTGAGTGCAATTTTTGTTTTCCGCATATCCTTTACAGGACATCGCTGTCAACAGCAGCATCTTACCGATGTCGTTGATTTCTTGGCAAGATTACACTCAGTAGTTTGCCATTGATTTCTGAGCGACCGGCTCACTTATCCCATAAGTTACCAACGAGGCGAGAACCGCTTCCAATTTTCCCGCGCTGCGTTACCCTACATGGATAAACGGGATTACGAAGAAAGTCGTTTAACTACTAGGCCAGGGAGACCGGCAGAGTGCAGTTTGGTCTATAAAAATATGTGTCTAGCTCAGAGGTTCTCAACCGGTGGGGAATTCCCCCGGGGGGGGGGGGGGGGAATTTTAGTGTTTCCAGAGGGGAATTAAGATTATTTCAAGATCGCGTTAATACAAGAACCGATTACTTGATATTGTTTTTCCCTTCATACTTTACGGTTCTGTACGTCTCACCCTTCTAAAATTCAATTTGTAAAGTAAGTAGACCCACAAATCATGTTTTATGTGAATGTCTAGACTTGTTTTAGTATGTGCTATTAAATTTAGCTTTCATTATTACGTATACTGTGTAGGGACAGGGGCGGGATTTTAAGGTAGGAAATACGAAAGGGGGTAATGACGTTCTGAAAACATGGTGAAGGGGGGCACGGGCCAAATTTTTAGGTAGGAAATATGAAAGGGGGGGGGGGGGGGGGGGGGGGGAATGACGTTCTGAAAATATCGTGAAGGGGGCACGGGCCAAAAAAGGTTGAGAACCACTGGTCTAGCTCTTTGTGCCGACCTCCATTAATCTCATTGTTTCCCTTTGAAAATAAATTGAGCGAGTTACTGCCCTTCATGAAATAATACCCTACTATCACTTCCTGTAGTTAGCAAAAATGTCGTCCCTTGGTAAACAAAAGTCCTCGAACTTGGAGAAATCTCTGGGCAAGGGGAAACCTGAGGCAAGTGATATAGAAGCAGTACGCAGGCATTCTCGTTAACTAGTTGTTTTATTGCATGTAAATCTAGTTTCAATAGTAATGCAAGTTTAAGTGCAGAAAACGATAATGTTTTCTAATGTGTTAGCTACCGCCTACTCAACTCAGGCTACTGAGCTACTCTCTCACCAACTGACTCTGACTGCCCCTGGTGGCTCAGTGGCGATCAGAGTTCGGTACATTACTTCATTACTACATATTGTCATCAATACTACAACTACTACATCTTCTTTTTGATCTCTATTCCCCCATTTTGGGCACAGGCCCTCGACCAACTCACCCCCAAGGCCTGCTATTTTTAGCAATTCCATCATGTAGTTAGAAAATAGATTTGTCCATCCCATATCGTTCATTTCTGTTTATTAACTTGGGTAGTTACTAATTAGACCACCACAGTTAGATAAGCCTTGAAAAACCAAATCCAGTGGCACCTCAATGATGACTGTATGTCAATTCTAAGCAGAGGTATTCACATTTGAGTGACAGGATCTTGAACCAACAAATTCCAACAATTCTGATCTCTGAGCAGCTTTGCTTTGTGGCCCAGTCAAAGTGAGAGCTGAAATTATCAAAATTTTTCTTCTTACTACTATAATATTTTTGTTTCTAAACGAAAATCTTAGCAACCATGATCATTGTGGTCTTGGTAGCGAAGCCTAACTGATCATGTCATCTACTTTTAGATATCATGTGTCACAACCTAATTAGCAATTTTTTAAAACTCAGGCGTAGTCCATACACACTAATTCTAGTAGTGCTGGACTGAATTTTGCAAGCGGATTAGCGTTACCTATTAACAGTGTCCCTCACCTTCAAGCGAACCCACTCTGACAATAGTCAAGGATGAGAGGTCAACATTTTAGTCCAACTGTTCGGTGTAGGGGTTGAACCCCTTACCTCGACATCAGCACTCTGGATGTTCAAGAACATGTGTTCTTATCCATTCAGCCATGCTGACCTACTAATTAGCAATTAAAAATAGTCACTAATTAATTAATTACTTCATTAATTAACCTGTCCATTATTAATGTTAGGTTTGAAACCAGGCAAGATGTATATTCTATTGCTCTTTCTTATAGAGCAGAAAGAATTGATCTAGTCTAGCCAAGACGTATAGAATAGATCCTCTGTCTGTATATGACATACTCTATTTGATACTGTTAAACCCATCACCTCTTCAACAATAACAATAACCACAATGACAACAATCATAATAACAACACTCACTGGTTGCTGAGGATGGGGACGGAGCGCTTATGGGAATGTCCCGAATGCTGTGATGTCGGTTCCTAAATCAATCAATCAATCAATCAATCACAGTGACAACTAACGCAACAACTGACTGTGGTTTTATCTACCACAATTAACTGTTGTTTTGATGTTTTATTTATTTATTTGACGTGCTTCTAGCTTTGAACTTGAGCGTAGTCCAGACATGTGCTACAACTACTTGTAGTTGCTGTAACTAGAGAGTGTGTTTGTGTTTGTGTTTGTGTGTATGATAGCTTTCCCTATTACCAGTATCCCCGCCATCATTATTCCTCTAGTCTTCGACGTCTGAGGTGCTTGTAATATACATCCCCAAGTCAGGGACAAGATGTCAACATTTAAGTCCAACAGACCAGCTTGTGAAACAAACATACTACACCATGGTTAATGTCACAATCCCCTGAAACAGATTAAGATTGGCCATTGTCTAAGGTCCCGATAATTTCCAAATATCACTGAGTAGTGCAGGTATAACGACACAGATCATTACTTAATCAACAGCTATGAGTCACTGGAGAAAACTTATGTTGCTCACACAAATTCGTTTAATCATAGATGAACACAATGACAAGCAGAACACTATTCCAGGAAGTTTAGTATAAATAATCCATCATCGTTAGGAATTACTTTTCTCTATAACATTTCCTTCTCTAGGCCTCCTTCAACTCGTGCACATAGACAGTTACGCCCGGCTTTCCAACAGCCGGCTAGAACCACTCAACATAATCCACTAGCTTGGCTGGTGTTTCACACACCTTAGCCCAAGACTCAATACACCAAGTTCAGACCCCCACTGTCTGGCTCAAAAACTCAACTCCCCGTAATTTTCCCAGCTACATCGTTTTATCCCCTCTTCGCGGACCTATCACGAACCACACCATTTAACATCTAACCCTTTTCAACATCAATCTACATTCCACCACCATTACCTTTCTAGGTTCCCTTAACCTATTAGTTTCCAATCGCGTTCTACCTTTCCATCGGTGATTTAAATCTAGACAACCTTACCATTGTTTTGGGCTTCCCCCAATTAGCATGACGATTTATATCCTGAGTCCGTGTCTAAACCATCATCTAGTCTGGGACTATCTCCGTTTGTTGAAAATGTGTAATTAACCTACTTGGCCTCACATCTGTATACTTTTCTGACCCAGTTACCCCTACCAGTATAATAACATTCCTAGCTAGTCCGTTAACCTCCCAATTTGCATAAACCTACGCATGTTACAGTTAAAATAGAAAGTTTAAGCATTAAACCTCGCAGCCACACCAACCTCTTATAATTAATCTTAGCAGTACACAAGGCTGCCACTAGGTTGACATATGTCATATCTAATGTTCGCTCCCGCAGTGCATTTTCTTATACAGTCAATACGCCACATCAGCACTATAACATTTTCTTCTGTACAGCTGAACCCTGGTTGCATGTCACTTGTCTGCAGCTGTATATTATTTAACTGGAAGTATTAGTGTCACTTGTCTGCAGCTGTATATTATTTAACTGGAAGTAATAGTTTCACTTGTCTGCAGCTGTATATTATTTAACTGGAAGTAATAGTTTCACTTGTCTGCAGCTGTATATTATTTAACTGGAAGTAATAGTGTCACTTGTCTGCAGCTGTATATTATTTAACTGGAAGTATTAGTGTCACTTGTCTGCAGCTGTATATTATTTAACTGGAAGTATTAGTGTCACTTGTCTGCAGCTGTATATTATTTAACTGGAAGTATTAGTGTCACTTGTCTGCAGCTGTATATTATTTAACTGGAAGTATTAGTGTCACTTGTCTGCAGCTGTATATTATTTAACTGGAAGTAATAGTTTCACTTGTCTGCAGCTGTATATTATTTAACTGGAAGTAATAGTTTCACTTGTCTGCAGCTGTATATTATTTAACTGGAAGTATTAGTGTCACTTGTCTGCAGCTGTATATTATTTAACTGGAAGTATTAGTGTCACTTGTCTGCAGCTGTATATTATTTAACTGGAAGTAATAGTTTCACTTGTCTGCAGCTGTATATTATTTAACTGGAAGTAATAGTTTCACTTGTCTGCAGCTGTATATTATTTAACTGGAAGTAATAGTTTCACTTGTCTGCAGCTGTATATTATTTAACTGGAAGTAATAGTTTCACTTGTCTGCAGCTGTATATTATTTAACTGGAAGTAATAGTTTCACTTGTCTGTAGCTTTATGTGATTTAACTGGAAGTAATAGTGTCACTTGTCTGTAGCTTTATGTGATTTAACTGGAAGTAATAGTGTCACTTGTCTGTAGCTTTATGTGATTTAACTGGAAGTAATAGTGTCACTTGTCTGTAGCTTTATATGATTTAACTTTAAGTAATAGTGTCGCTTGTCTGTAGTTTTATGTGATTTAACTGGAAGTAATTGTGTCACTTGTCTGCAGCTGTATATTATTTAACTGGAAGTAATAGTGTCACTTGTCTGTAGCTTTATGTGATTTAACTGGAAGTAATAGTGTCACTTGTCTGTAGCTTTATGTGATTTAACTGGAAGTAATAGTGTCACTTGTCTGTAGTTTTATGTGATTTAACTGGAAGTAATAGTGTCACTTGTCTGCAGCTGTATATTATTTAACTGGCAGTAATAGTGTCACTTGTCTGTAGCTTTATATGATTTAACTGGAAGTAATAGTGTCACTTGTCTGCAGCTGTATATTATTTAACTGGAAGTAATAGTGTCACTTGTCTGCAGCTGTATATTATTTAACTGGAAGTAATAGTGTCACTTGTCTGTAGCTTTATGTGATTTAACTGGAAGTAATAGTGTCACTTGTCTGTAGCTTTATGTGATTTAACTGGAAGCAATAGTGTCACTTGTCTGTAGTTTTATGTGATTTAACTGGAAGTAATAGTGTCACTTGTCTGTAGCTTTATATGATTTAACTTTAAGTAATAGTGTCGCTTGTCTGTAGTTTTATGTGATTTAACTGGAAGTAATTGTGTCACTTGTCTGCAGCTGTATATTATTTAACTGGAAGTAATAGTGTCACTTGTCTGTAGCTTTATGTGATTTAACTGGAAGTAATAGTGTCACTTGTCTGTAGCTTTATGTGATTTAACTGGAAGTAATAGTGTCACTTGTCTGTAGTTTTATGTGATTTAACTGGAAGTAATAGTGTCACTTGTCTGTAGTTTTATGTGATTTAACTGGAAGTAATAGTGTCACTTGTCTGCAGCTGTATATTATTTAACTGGCAGTAATAGTGTCACTTGTCTGTAGCTTTATATGATTTAACTGGAAGTAATAGTGTCACTTGTCTGCAGCTGTATATTATTTAACTGGAAGTAATAGTGTCACTTGTCTGCAGCTGTATATTATTTAACTGGAAGTAATAGTGTCACTTGTCTGCAGCTGTATATTATTTAACTGGAAGTAATAGTGTCACTTGCCTGTAGTTTTATGTGATTTAACTGGAAGTAATAGTGTCACTTGTCTGTAGCTTTATATGATTTAACTGGAAGTAATAGTGTCACTTGTCTGTAGCTTTATATGATTTAACTTTAAGTAATAGTGTCGCTTGTCTGTAGCTTTATATGATTTAACTGGAAGTAATAGTGTCACTTGTCTGTAGCTTTATATTATTTAACTGGAAGTAATAGTGTCACTTGTCTGTAGCTTTATGTGATTTAACTGGAAGTAATAGTGTCACTTGTCTGTAGTTTTATGTGATTTAACTGGAAGTAATAGTGTCACTTGTCTGTAGTTTTATGTGATTTAACTGGAAGTAATAGTGTCACTTGTCTGTAGCTTTATATGATTTAACTGGAAGTAATAGTGTCACTTGTCTGTAGTTTTATATGATTTAACTGCAAGTAATAGTGTCACTTGTCTGTAGCTTTATATGATTTAACTTTAAGTAATAGTGTCACTCATTGCAACATACGCCTGTGAGACCTGGACACTTACTAAACAAGCTGAACAGCGCATAAATGCCTTTGAATATAAATGTTATAGACGAGTTCTAAGAATATCTTGGATAAAGAAAAGAACAAATGCATCAATACTTCAAGAGCTGAATATTGAAGAAGGCTGGCTATTAAAAACAATAAAACAAAGAAAATTGAAATATTTTGGTCACTTGAAACGTCATGAAAGTTTGGAGAGAACAATAATGGAGGGGCATATGCCTGGGAAGAGAGGAAGAGGAAGGCCAAAGAGAAGATGGGTGCAGGATGTGGCGGATGATCTCCACATGGGTGTATCGGACGCGGGACTTGCTTATGATCGAGAGGTTTTCCGAAAAATTGTTATGGGAGCGAGGTTCTGCAAAGGACATGCTAGTGAATGAATGAATGAATAGTGTCACTTGTCTGTAGTTTTATATGATTTAACTGGAAGTAATAGTGTCACGTGTCTGTAGTTGTATATTTTTTAACTGGAAGTAATAGTGTCACTTGTCTGTAGCTTTATATTATTTAACTGGAAGTAATAGTGTCACTTGTCTGTAGTCTGTAGTTTTATATGATTTAACTGGAAGTAATAGTGTCACGTGTCTGTAGCTGTATATTATTTAACTGGAAGTAATAGTGTCACTTGTCTGTAGTCTGTAGCTTTATATTATTTAACTGGAAGTAATAGTGTCACTTGTCTGTAGCTGTATATTATTTAACTGGAAGTAATAGTGTCACTTGTCTGTAGTCTGTAGCTTTATATTATTTAACTGGAAGTAATAGTGTCACTTGTCTGTAGCTTTACATTATTTCTTCTTCTTCTGCGTTCATCTGGAGTTTTTTTCCGGATGTGATTGCGTTGTCCCTGTTTACAGCGGAGCTGCGTTCTTGCACCGTTAGGCAGACTCATCCGACTTCTGCGGGCATTTGTTGACCGGGTTAACCTTCCCGGGGCTTTACATTATTTAACTGGAAGTAATAGTGTCACTTGTCTGTAGCTTTATATGATTTAACTTGAAGTAATAGTGAATTTTTATCTGGATGTTTCAGGTCAACGTTGCCACGTTTGCCCTGCTCTTCTCTGAGATTGTTCAGTACTCCCAGAACCGAGTTCATACTGTCCCAGAGCTACAAACCAAGTACGTTCTCAATTAAAGATATTTATGTCTTAGTCTGGCTTTTTATGAACTTGCTGACTGGCCCAAAGACCGTGTATTTCATATGTGTCAAACTCATGGCCCGCGGGCTACATCTGGCCTGCTGTACAATCATATCAGGCCTGTGAGGTCTGAACCGACGTACAAATATATTCGGCCCAAGAGATAATTTTAGGCAAAAAATATTTTTTATGGTCACGATATGACGTGCAAATCAAATTCCCTAATTAGCAGCCTTCTGAATGATAGGCTACCTGAGAGCGTTCTCGCTTCGATTAGAATAAGTAAAAGTAAAAGTTGTGTAGTGAGTCTGTGTTCGTCGTTATAGTTACCTAGCAATGTTCAAATACTCGTTTTGGATTGGCGCATAAAAAATGAAAGTAGTGTAATGCCCGGATATTAATCACCTATTCCCACTACGACTAACCTGATATAAATCAAGCGTCTGTCGGTAGATGCACAATCTTTTAAAATCAAAACTAGCCCTTAAAATGGCCAAGAGAAAAATTGATTCTGAAAACAGAGCCTTTCAAAGCCGCTGAGAGGCTAAATATATGTTTACTGATATTGGCGGTAAACCCGTGTGTCTGATTTATGGAGATAATTTGGCTGTGATCAAAGAATATAATCTGAGATGGCACTATGAGACTAAACATCAAGACAAGTTAAACAGCATGAATGCATAGCAGAAGCTACAGAATGTAGAAGAATTGAAGAGGCATCTAACATCACAGCAGGTGTTTTTCACCAAAGCAAAATCACAAACTGGTTGATTTGATTGATTTAGGAATCGACATCACAGCATTCGGGGCATTCCCATAAGCGCTCCGTCCCCATCCTCAGCAGCCAGCGAAGAGTTCCAACACCAATAGTACCAGTAGCAATCTGATTATATGTCCGTCTCGCCTTTCCTCTGAGCGTTGAGCATCGGCCAGATCCCCTCGTCACTCCTCGCTGTCTCATTCTTGCCAGACCATGGTAATCCATTTGCTCCTCCGAGGTGTACACGTGCTCCCACAAGGCCGCAACCACGTCTGCCTTGTCATGTATCAATACTCCACCAAGTTCTGCAGAGCCAGCCAATCTGTCCGCCTGTTCATTTCCCAGCACACCGGCATGCCCAGGAGAAAAGATCCAGGCGATACTTGTCACCCGTGACCTCCGAAGCGAAGCAAGCCACTCCGCACGAAGCCTACCTGTCCTCACCCTTGTCAGCATGCTTTCTGAGTCAGTTACAATCACGATGTGTGTGTGTCGTATTCTCCATCCAGCGGAGAGCCGCAGTGACTGCCTCCACCTCCATTCTTAAGCTGGATGTTGTGGTATCATATGCCAGGCTCTCCTGCACCAAACGTCGACCATTAGCTTTGGCTATGAACCCCCAGCCACTTCTCTCACCTCTTGACACCGAACCATCTGTGTAGATAATCACATCACCCGAGTGAGCATTGTCCAGAATTAGTTGCTGGATTTCCACTTCCGTGGCCCCTGCTGGCCACTCCCTGCACTCCCGGCTTAATGTGATTATAACTCTGCACAAGTCTGACTGCTCCGCTGGCACTCTGACCCACTCCTCTCCTCGCCTAATGTTCTCCAAGGGGCACACCTGTCTGATCATATCCTCCGCCTGAGCCATCCATGATTTCCCTCTTATCAGTCGCTGACCCTTAACTGCGTCCAGCGCCTCATGCAGTGGGTGGTCTGTGTCTGCAGCTACTTTGAGGTATGCCTTCACCTGCATCACTTTGAGCCTACCAGCAACAGTCGGCAGACCAAGGATGTAACGCATACACACTACTGGGGTGTCTCTGGTGCATCCCAGAATGACCCGCATAGCTTCGTTCTGTATGCGCTCTAACTTCACCAGCTGACTCTCTGAGACAGTGAGCAGTCCTAGTCCATAATCAATAATCATAAACTGATGCTGCAGTCAAAGCAAGTTTTATTGTGTCAGAGGAGATCGCAAAATCAGGCTGACCATTTACAGAAGGAGAGTTTCTGAAGCGCTGCATGATGAAAGTGTGTGACGTCTTGTGTTCAGACAAAAAGCAGATGTGTGCAAAGCTAAGCCTTAGCAGAAATACGGTTGTTGATCGGGTTTGTGAGATGGTCACTAATTTGAAAACACAGCTGATCGAAAAAGGCAAAGACTTTGTTGTATTTTCCCTTGCTGTCGATGAAAGTAATAACATGACTGATACTGCACACTCGCCATCTTCGTCCATGGAGTGGACTCCAGTTTGAATGTTACAAAAGAAATATTGGACATGAAATCCACGCATGGGACAACGACAGGAAAAGACATTTTTGACAACGTATGTCAAAGATGAACCAACATGAACCTGTCTTGAGACAAACTCGTTGGACTGACAACAAATGGAGCATCGGCAATGTGTGGCGAAAAAAGTGGACTAGTTGGAAGGATGCGGTTAAAGATGCAGGAGAACTGTACTGATGAATTGATAGTATATCACTGTATCATACACCAAGGATCACTGTGTGTAAAGTTCTCAACATGGAAGATGTAATGAGCATTGTAACACAAACCGTCAACTTTATCAGAGCCAAAGGTTTAAATCACCGCCAATTTCAATCTTTTTTGCAGGAAATAGAGTCGCGTTCAGTGACATGCCTTATCATACAGAGGTGCGGTGGCTAAGTCGGGGAAAAGTTCTCAGTAGATTTTTCCAGCTGATCGAGGAAATCTGTCAATTCATGGACAGTAAAGGAAAAGATTCCACAGTTTTTCGGGATAAAAAGTGGAAATGTGAGTTGGCGTTTCTGTCTGATATAACCACTCATCTCAACGACTTGAACCTGCAGCTCCAGGGACGGGATCACATTATCACTGATATGCATGATGCAGTGAAGGCATTTCAAGTGAAGCTGCGCTTATGGGAGACACAAATGCACCAATGCAACCTGTCTCACTTTTCTTGTTGCCAGGCAATGTTAAACCAAGTCAACGCTATGGTGTTTCCCAATGCAGACTTTGCTGAAAAACTTAGCTTACTTCGCGTCGAGTTCACACAGCGCTTTAGTGACTTTGAAGCACAGAAAAGTAATTTCGAGCTGTTTCATAATCCATTTGCCATAGATGTGGAAACTGCAACTGTAAATTTGCAGATGGTGTTAATAGAGCTGCAGTGTAATGGGACACTAAAGGCAAAGTACGACACTGTGGGGCCTGCACAGTTCACTCGTTTCATTCCTGAAGAGATGCCCCGGCTTCGTCTACATGCGGCTCGAACCTTGAGCATGTTTGGTAGCACATATCTGTGTGAGCAGCTGTTTTCTGTGATGAAGATTAACAAAACATCACACAGGAGTCGTCTCACTGATGAACACTTGCAGTCCATCATGAGAATCTCAATGACACAAAACATTACTTCCAACATAAACGAACTTGTAGCCAAGAAAAGATGCCAAACATTGTGCTCTGACGAAATTGACATAAGAGTGAAAATGTGTATACCAATGATGTTTTATTATTAAAACTTTTTTCTGTTTTAATTTATATTAATGTTTGAAAAAGGTTTAATTTTCGGCTTATTGAATGTTTATCCTGTCCGGCCTGCAACCTTACGTGTGATTTGAGTTTTGGCCTCCTGAGCGATTGAGTTTGACACCCCTGGTGTATTTGAATCACAGTCGAACACTGACCTGGGTTCCCATTTGACGCAGCCTCACATGGGTACCACCAGGAGATGTCCAGGGATGTAACAGTCAAGGTGGCTGCTGGGATATTAACCACATCACCGACTGTGTTCTGATTGGTCTGTAGAAATATGGGGCTAGCACCATGTACCCAGTATACCTTAAGGCACACAAAAGGGTCCTTTTTTGTACATTTTACTGACTCTTTCATCTGTTTGTGTAGAGCTGTCCTGAGGTCTTATTTTTATTTTGACATTGTTACACATTGGATTGATTTCCTGGAATAACATCCATGAGATGCTTCACGTTTCATATGTGACAATGGGTGTACTGGTTTTTGTGGAGCACCATTTGGTGGAATGCCTCCAACTCCAGAACTGTTATTGCTAGAGTAAATTGAGGCCTTCTCATGTGTGTGTCCAAATATTATTTAGCTTCCGTCGGTTGGCCTCAGGCCTCTTCACTGCATCAAGTAGTTGGCATAGATACTACATTCTTCAAGACTGCACCAATTGCATATTAAGGGGCACTTATTGGCCTTTTGAAACACCTGTGAATGTTAAGCTTTGTGATTACAGAGAATTGCTAAACCCTGTCCTGTTCATTCAGGAGACATTTGATATCCGTTGCTAACAGAACTATCTCAAGTATTGGCTTGTTCAAAACTGCTGAGATTTTACCGCTTTTTTCCCCCATTGGTTTCAATATCTTTCAGTGGCAAACTACTGAACATGAACTTGCCCAGGAATCACAAACAGCCAAAAAATGCTGGGGTTGACAGCTAAGTCCTGTAAGGGATATGCAACTAACTTTAACTTCAATGTCATACTATTTATGCTGTTTATATCCTTTACTCAGGAGCCATGGTGGCATAGTTGTTAGTCTGAATGCCTGCTAAGACAGTGGTTCTGGTTTAATCCCCAGCAGAGCCAGATTATTTTTTCCAACCTGTGCGGCCTCATCAAAAGGGGTACCATAGATTGTCTCTCAGAATGTTTATGCTACATTTAAGTTCAAAAGCCCTGATTATAAATTGATTTTCTTAATAAAGTATATCTCTCATTGGTGATCTGCATAATTTACTATTAGCGAATTAGTCAATAGCAGTTATTTTTGCACATTTCACATGCATTCATAATGCATATATTGTTACAATAACGAAGACACAAACCATATATAGTACGATTTATTGCCTGGCACATTTCGCTGCATCTCGTCAACTATGCCACCATGGCATATATTCTTGTAGTTGTTTAAGATGAATCTGATTAAAGATATGTGAATGAAATCATGTATACAAGAATCGAGATAAGAAGAACGGAATGTTAAGCAGGCCTGCAAGCCAAATTCTTAAACCTTTGAAAATAAAATTTGCACCTTTGTTCTATACCGGTGACAATTTAATGAATGTTGTCAAGCACTTCTCTAAACACAAACCATTGTCCACATGTAAACCAACAATTGGCATTACCACATGGAAAAAAAAACCTTACCCATTTCAACATAAACATCCATGACTGATTGTCTACCATTCTATACAGTGCTTTTCTTCAGTTATACTATCAGCATATCATGCTTCCTGACTTTGCTTCCTGACTTTTTCTTGCTGCTCTTGATCTATGTGTGTCATGCTGTCCTTAAGCTTCTCTCTGTGACAAAAGAAGTGGCAGGAAATGTTCCTTGCAACAAGCACGTGTTTATGTGTTTCAAAGACAAGCTGTGTTTTCCACCTATCTTTAATTGTGTATTTTCTGTCTTCTTCATTGATAGATTGTCTGAGCTGGGACAGCATGTTGGATCACACATGCTGGATGTGCTGTTCTTGCGAGAGAAAGGCTACAAGCGGGAAATCAAACTGCTGAGCATGCTGATTTTTATTAAGTCCACCTTCTGGAAGGTAGGCTATTGTTTGTTGGGTTTTACATTGTCTTTTTCTTCTTTCTTCCATCTCCATTTGGAGCATAGGTCCTCATCAAACTTAATGCCAAGGCCTTTGTAGACTTATTCATGATTGGTTGAACTTCAACCGATAGTTTTCTTTTACGGGTTGAGATGGCCATTCTCATACCAATCCCCTTTAGTCACTGCTTACGGTGGGTTACAGTGTGGCTATTGTTTGCTTGGGCTGTGGTGACACATGTTACATTTTACTGTAACTTTTTCGGTCTCGGAAGACTGGGCTCACTTAAGTAGCACCCTGGCATTTGCATATTCCTCATGTTGGACTGGCAGTGCATGGTTCCGTCACCCTGCTACTGAGTGAGTGTGTGGTGCGACACTGTGAGCTATGAATTTCATGTGGAATGCTTTTACATCTGTCCGCGGTTGTTTGTAGCATGAACTGCATGTTCAAAATGATGGCGGCTGGCTGTTGCTGAATTGACTGGTTTGCCTTTTTGGTTCACGGGTGCATTTTTCAGAAGACTCCTGGGACTCGTCGTTGGAGCTACAGAGTTCGTGCTTTATGCTGCATTTTCTGCGGAAAGAGACCGAGCCATATGGGATAAAACCCAGGTCAATGAAGTCTTTCTGGTGACTGCCGATTCCATCGACTATGAACTGTATTTTTCATGGAGGACTTTTGTGTTGGCATTCTGACGGCGGCATTATGCATTGTGTACCTGTGCGAGCTGTGGGCTTGCCAAGACTCCTGTCTTTCCACTTTTCACATGGGGCAGTAAGGAGCATTTTGTGTGATATTCACTGGCACAGGAACAGAGCATAATGGGGACCACCCATTGCCGTGAAGTTTGAACCGCAACTAACTAAGTAGCACCTAGAAGATCAAGGAGTGGGCGCGCCGGTGTAATAACTAAGAGGTTGTGCTGATAATGTTATGAGCACAGTCAGATGGGGCTTCAACACATGTGGTCGTCCTCGCTAAGAGAGGGACAGACTGGCCCCTCATTCCTCTGTGCACTGAGTTCTACACAATGTGATGGTCCTAGCATATCACAGCTTTTGTTGTTTTAGAAAATCAAGAGAATTGTGCCTGGACATGGTTTACTCTCTTCCATTGTGTTAGAATTAAATTGTAAAAAGACTCAGGTTATGGTCGTCACTAGGAAGGAAGAAGTGCCACAATGTAATATACAAGTAAATGGAAATATTCTTCAACAAGTGAATCGGTACAATTATCTTGGAACAGTCATAACATCTGATGGGAGATGCCTTGAAGAGATTAGAACAAGAATCGCCATGGCAAAAGTAGCCTTTAGCAAGATGAAAAACATTCTGTCCAATAAAAAGATGTCAATTGAAACGAGAAAAAGAGTGTTGAGGGGATACATAGAGCCTGTTCTTTTGTATGGATGTGAAACTTTGACAATGAGCAGTCATGCTGAAAAACATCTGATGGCTGCAGAAATGTGGTTTCTGAGGAAAATGCAAAGAATACCATGGACAGACAGAAAACCAATGACCAAGTACTACAAGAGACAAATGAACATCGTAAACTGATTAGAGAAATTAGACGTAGACAGTCAAAATATTTTGGACATGTTATGAGAAGAAATGGATTGGAGAACTTGGTGACAACTGGCAAGATCGAAGGGAACAGACCAAGAGGAAGACTGAGAAGAAAATACCTGGATGGCTTGGCCACATGGCATGGACGAGACAGGAACACTGAGCTGATCCACGACACTGGTGATCGAGTGAAATGGCGAGTCATGACCGCCCACGCTTTCCGGCATGGCACATGATTGATTGATTGATTGATTGTTACACTGTAAAATATTATATTGTACATAGATAACATGGTTGCACACTTGAAACAAGGTAGTCTGAACACAACATTATGCTAAATAGTAAAAAACAACAGAAAGATGTGACTTAGCTGATCATTGCCTCTTATGCACCTGTTATGCATCATCATCATTATGTGCCCTTTCAACCGATGTAGGTGTTCATGTCTCTCCACAGATCTCAGGCCTTGGTGCTCTGGATCAAATCTGCTGATGATATTCTTCCACACCACTAACTCAGTCCGTCCAGTATCTATTCTCTCAGTCTTCCTCTGCCTCTTCTTCCACTTATCTTTCCAGTTGTCAAGATATTATGCAATGCTTCTCTTCTCATTATACGACCAAAGAATAATGTTTGTCTCTTCTTATAGTTCATGTGATGATGAGAAACAGACGTAGTGGTTGGGGTTTAATCATGAAGGCTAATGGAAGATGTTTGAACATGGAGAGTCTGCATATGTGACTATGACCTCCAGCATGAGAATGGAGTTGGAAGCAGTCACATTGGCATTCCGTTGGTTAGAGGAGACCATTGCAACACACATTGCATTCATTACGGACTCAAGGAGTATGCTTAGTAAAGTGGAGAAAGGAATGTTTCTTGTGGAATGATTATCCTCACTTCAGAGGTCACATATTAAGAGAATAGTATGGATTTTTTGCCCTGTTAGTAGTATGACTTTTCACTGGCTGTTGAACGAGGGGATGGAGCACGTATGGGAATGTCCTAAATGTAGTGATGTTGGTTCTTAGCTCAACTTGACTCATATCAACTATATCCGCAGAAGTCGGATGTGTCGGCCTAACGGCGCAAGAACGCAGCTCTGCTGTAAACAGGCACAACGCAATCACATCCGGAAAAAAAAAACTCCGGATGAACGAAGAAGAAGATATCAACTATATATAATATTCTACATTCATTAGCCTCTTGAAAGTAGAACATTATATACATCTATAAGAAAGAGACAAACCACTTAAAAAAAAAAAAAATTAGGGCATAGCTGCATGTAATTGGCTGGTTTAAGCAGTATCATGTGGCACATACTTTTCAAATGTTGCATGATACTTTCACTAGATTGGTCTGTGTGTAAAGCTTACTTGCCTTGTGATTGGATGGTGCAGTTTGCTAGTGTCAGTTACAGAGTACAGAAAGTCATAATAAACCTTGCGATAGAAATGTTTGTTGGTATATATCTATGATCATCTCCCAGCATACTAAATGAAGTCATATAATATTTTCCTCTGATGGATACCATCAAGTATAGACAACTTTCTATTGGAGGATCTTATATGGATCTACACTTCAAGTCATGCTGGGGTCTGAGGTAATGAGTGAGCAGATCTGTTGGTTTCAAGAGTGCCAGCAGGTAGAACACTCATGGAAAAAGCAGAATACAGAAGACTATGTATGAATGACTACTAGATAGAAGCATAGAAATAGTTATTTATAGACTTTCAAATTAAAGAGTTAAGTGAGGGTCTGGAAGAGAGATGTGTATGAGAGGACACATTCGACATGCTTACAACCAGAGTGTCAGTGGAGTGGTTAGCATCTACACACTGCAACAATTTACATGCATATCCCACAAACTAATATATGCTATTATTTGCAAATGATGTGACATGAAGTTTATTGGACAGACTGGTTTAGCTGACCGGTTTAGGGAACACCTTAGGGATACTATTCAAAACTCTTGACAACCTGTCCCTAACCATTTCAATTCTTCTGGCCACAATGGAGGCGGCGATGTATGGGTCACAGCATTGAAGCCATGCTTGTCTAACAACTTCATTAGACTTAACATTGAAAGCCAGTTAATCAACTCTCTGGGATGCATCTATTCAGCAGGAATCAACACTGTTGTAGATGCAACTGTATAACTCTGCTGACTTCCCTCTATATATTCATATCTGACTGATTGCACACCTTTGGCCTCACATTTCTTATTTGGCACTTTTATCAGCTGAATTAGACTCAACTTTTGTGGGATAAAAAGCACCTTTTAAAACTGAACTGAACTCAACTTTTGTACCTTCTTGACATTGAAGGAATTGTGTTTTAATATTATTTTTTTAAATTTCATGTTTTTCTTTAGATCTGTTTCATCCCTTATGAAGATGTGTATAATCAAAATGTCATTTGTTGGGTCCTAGAATACTTATTTTTATTTTATTATTATTTTTTTGTTTTTGGATTTTCTCTATTTTTGAGATTTTCACTCTGTGATTTATGATCACCATTATGGAGTCCATTATAAGGTATGTACGCTGTGTCCGTGTTTAGTATGTCTCATCTTGTCACAGGAGCTACACATACCTAACTGTTTGTATTTCCTATTGCAACATTTGGTGTGAGAGATTGATCGTATGCCTGGAATGTTATGGTATTGATTCTTAATCTGTCAGTCAATCAATCCTTTGACAAGATGTTTCATAGCATCTTCTGAAATTCGTTATTCTGCTCTTAATCCGTCATATATTTTGCATTTGATGTTATATCCCCCCAAATATTGATGTTTTGTTTACCTGTAGCATTTTTCCTTTTATTTAACCCCACCACTGCCTATCCATTTAAATTTGATGTTTTTTTACTTTTGTAGGTGGATTTTATATTTTTATTTAAAAGGGTACAAGGGAAGAGTAAAGGAATTGGTCAGTCCAAAAATTATGCCATTTAAATAATGAAGCCACAGGATTTTGAGTTGGCCCATGTTATAACATGTGTATATGCATTTATTTCTAGCAAAACATTCTAGGCAGCAGATGCACTGTGAAAACATATCCGCTTTTCAATATTGAGCAAGATTTATTACTAAACCATCTTTGCTTAACTATTTCTCCAAGTATGATAGAAATAGTATCATTGAGTCTTTTCTGTTGCAGATTGTGTTTTGAAGAGGCTGACAAAAGTAGAGCAAGCAAACGATGATGAAAAAAATGTATCCATTTATTGTCTTATTGTCATTGTCTCGATAAACTGTATAGTTATTGAGAGGAAACTGTTTTAAACTTGCATCATTCATTCATTAATTTTGTGTAATCATCTACCCTGGGGTATAGGGATACCTGACATTTTGTATCCATCATCTACCTTCTGTTTGAGATCATCTGTACAATACTTGTGGCTAAATCTGGCCTTGTTGAGGAGGTTTGTGCTTTCTAACCACCAGTACGGGCTGTTATTGATCACACTTCTTGACCAGTGGTGGTATGGTTGATTTGTTCTGACCATTACAATTTGGGAGTTGATCTCATCATCATCATCATCATCATGTGCCTTGCAAAGTGGCATTAGTGTTCATATCACTTCACAGATCTCAGTCCTTGGAGTTGATCTCTTCTTCTTCTCCTCGTCTTCTTCTTCGTTCTCAGCTTCTTCTTCTTCATGTTCTTCTTCAGCTTTTCATCTCCCAGTGTGAATAGTCCCTAACCAACTCACACAGGGTGTCCTTTGTACAGTTGTTCATGATGGTTTGGCTTTTACGGCTAAATATTTCTATTGGATGAGATAGCCAGTCTCACGCCAACCCTCTCTAGTCACTTCTTACGACATGCCAGGTTACTAGTCTTTGCTTCCCTTATAAGTGCCAGTAACACATGGGCCTGGGGTTGATCTGGTCTTATAAAATAGGTACCAGCGATCTGGAACAATACATTATGAATGAGGGGAGTCTCTATGGCGAAGCCGTCTGCCTCGCACTCCAAAGGTTGTGGGTTCAATTCCGGGCTACATCTTTTGGTTCATGAGTGCATTTTTCTTGGAGACTCTTAGGGGTCACCGCTGGAGCTATGGAGTTCTGCTTTGTGCAATGCTTTCTGCAGTACCATCCTGTGGAAAGAGGCCGAGCCATATGGGATAAAACCCGGGGCAGTGAAGTTGATCCTCTCGACTTTTAAGACTTAAGACTGTTTTTTTTAAATTATGAATGAGTCAAAACAAAAACAAAGCAATCCAACACAGAAAAAAATTGATCAAAGAGCACCCTATGTTGGTGAAGAAAAACACATGAACATATCTAGAAAGAAATAGCCAGGTAATCGTATTCAGACTGAGAACAGGGCACTTCAATTTCATGGTCACCTGATCATAATCATCATAATCTGCGATTATAGTTCGCCATCCCATATGATCACCAGAATTTTGGCTCAGGTCTGTGTGTTTTGTCCCAATTTTATCATATGGCTAGCCATCTAGATATTTATTTCTCTGCCTTTACCTTCCTCTTTTCCTATCAGTTTTGCCAGTTGTCACTAAGTTTTTACTTTTATTTCGCCTCATAACATACCCATATAAAATCTTGACTGTCTACACCTAATTTCTCTAATCAGTTTGTTTTCATTTGTTTCTTGTAGGACTTGCTCATTGGTTTTTCTGTCCATCCATAATATTCTGTGCATTTTCCTCAGAAACAAAATTTCCACTGCCATTAGATGCTTCTCAGCTTGTCTGCTTAGTGTCCATATTTCACATGCTTATAACAGCATAGGTTATATAAAACACTTCAACACTCTTTTTCTCACTGCTGTTGAGCCCATTTATTGGTATGTTTTCCATCTTACACCTGATCACTAGTTCAAAAATAAGACCTTGTCCTGAGTGTATGTGTAAGCAATCAGAGTTAACAATAGATTGTGTTTAGGATTATGATCTGTTAGAATAAATTTCTGAGACATCAGTTAAAGACTAATTGAGATCAGTTATTGGTAGAGTATTTTGTTTAGATCTACACAGAACTCTGTGAGAACATTTCTGAAACATTAGTTAAAGACTAATTGAGATGAGTGGGATGCAGCGGTGTTTCCAAGGGACCAGGACCAGGTTTTATACTGGCCAAAACCTACTAACACGTCCTAGTCATGCGTCCTGGGCCACAGGTCCCTTCAGGGTCCTGGCTAACATAGCAGGATCGCTGATTCTTCCGAAGTCGGAGAGTATCTGCCTGCATGGCGAGGAACCACCAGTCTGCACACCATTAAGCCAGACATGGGACAATGGATGCTCACACAAACCTCAGTCCGGTATGACATCACACTGATGTTGGACAACAGGATGTCTTCACCCGACATACAGGACTTCACGCTGGAGTTCACAGCCAGCGAACGCAAGCAAGCAATTGAGATGAGTTAATAGTAGATCATTTTGTTTAGGATTGTGATCTGTACAGAACTCAGTGAGAACATTTCTGAGACATCAGTTAAAGACTAATGGAGATGAGTTAACAGTAGATAATTTTGTTTAAGATTGTAATCTACACAGAACTCAGTGAGAACATTTCTGAAACATCAGTTTAAAAAAAACTGCATGGAGATCTCAATGAGCTCAAAACAACATTCTTCTCTTCTTTCTTCTTTGCGTTCATCCGGAGTGATTTTTTCAGATGTGATTGCGGTGTGTCTGGTTAGGCACCCTCGGGTCGAAACCCTCAGGCCAACACATCCGACTTTTAGCGTGCATTTTTGGCCAGGTTAGCAATCCTGGGAGACTCTCACTTTTATGGTACCGTCCACATCTCAGCTGGTCTAGTTGGAACAGTCGAAGACTACACGGTCATCCCTCAAGTGAAGGCAGGGACAGTCCATAGCATTTTCCGCCATCCTGGGTGGCTTCCATAATTGCAGAGCCGGCACATAACGCTCTGGTGCTGGGTTTACCGAGGGAATCGTCACGTCCTGCTCATGGCTGTTTTAATTCCTCACTTCAATATATTGGGCATTTCGCTCGCCCTGGGCCGTTCCTGCACAAACCAGTCAGCTCTGCGGTTGGTTTCCACTAAGCGAGTTTTTGGACATGTGCTTGTCCCTGTACCCATCAGAGCTGTTCCAGGCACGGCGGACATTCGGAAAACTACCTAGTCAGAGCTGTTCCGAACAAGAGCGGCATTCGGAAACTAGGTAGTCAGAGCTGTTCCTAGCACGGGAGACATTCGGACGAGACATTTCACTCGGACGTAAAAGCGTAGTGTCAATTTTTAGTTTGCCACCCGTAGGACGACACTTCCGACTTCCGGCGGGCATTTTTTAGTGAGGTTAGCCTTCCTCTGGTTTCGAGACACGTTAGACTGTTGTAATGTCACCCACATCTCAGCTGGTCAAGATAGAACGATCAACGATATCGTGGTCTGCCCTCAAGGGAAGGCAGGGGCAGACCCTGGGCATTATCTCGCTATCCAAGGAGGCTTCCATAATTGCAGAGCCGGCACATATTGCTCTGAGACTGGGCTCACCCAAGGAGTTTCCACGTCCTGCTCATGGCTGCTTTAGTTCCTCACTTCCATGTGTTGGGCATCCCACTTGCCACTGATCGCTCAATCACACACCAGGAGCGGTCAGACTGCGAGTGACATCCACTCGGTAAGCTTTTGCTTGTGACTTCAGACCACGCAATAGGTTCGCTCGCCGTGCGTTCCATTTCGCGTTGATGAGACATTCTTCCACTTTTGTCTACACTCTCTATGAGTTAGATACAGACAGTTTCCGTAACCCTTCGACTGGGGCACTTTTCTGACTTTTTTGTACTCGCTCACGAGGTAGGCTACATGTGCTGCCGGCTCAGCACCTTACCTTCGTGCAGCAGTGAACGGGAAACGGCCAGGCCCCTTCATCCGGGAAACTCTCATATCCCCCAGCTGGGAGCCTTCGAACATGTATCAGACCTGAGCATGTAGCTTGCTCAGTATCATGTTTCTATTTTCCGGTAGACGGGTATCAGCCTGGCTCTAAGATCCGAGGGTTTGTGGCTTAGAGGCGTTCAGCCACAGCCCTCGACAGGGAGCCTTAAGAGCTTTGTCCGGACCAAGAAATTCTGCCTTTGTGCACCTCATTTAAATTTTGACTGCTATCCTCAGTCTATGCCTGCAGAGCAGCAGGTTGTGTCTCTCTTAGTCTGGTCCCTATCCCATAAGCTGACCGATATGTAATTTTTCACCCATCGGCAAGCAAAATGGGGTCTATGGGACACGCAAGCTCCCCCACCACGTCAAGGTGGAGACACATCGGGGGAGCAAAACAACATTCAAGTTCATATCTGAAACAAGATTCAAAGTGTGAGGAGAAATAGTAGAAAAAGATCCCCACGTTTAATTTGGCCTGGCTCCAGTGCTTTATTGACAGTCAGTTTTTGAATTGTGATTTCAGGATCATTTGTTACTTGAAAGATCATCACATACACTCGTATTGGTTTCACATTTGTTGTTTTTAAACCTGCCTCTTTAGGTGCATTTCATCTGGATTCTTTCGGTGCTGTGTTATTAACACTGGCATAGAAGTTTGTGAAAGCACTTTTTTTCTAGTTTGTTATTACAGTATCGCAATTATCATCCTCTGGGGATATTGGATTAATTTTCTTCTTACTCTCTTCGTGATTATGCTGGAGTTGCCAAACGTTCTATCAATTTCTTTTCATGTTTATTTTCAAGTAAGTTTATATCTCCAAGCCTGCTGCATGTTTCATGATGTTATATACCTCAGTTTTGCTATCCACCTGTTGTAATCAGTCTTATCTTAGATATTGGTGTAAGTTTCAGTATTTTTTCTGGTCTGTCTCCTCTGTTTGTCCATGTCAATAAGGTCAGTAATGTTTGAATTTGTGACCTTTTTTTCTTGGAAGGTTATATTCCATTCACCAATGAGGTAGTCAGCGGGTGGGTTGGTGTAACTGTTAAGAAGTTGACAATGACTTGAGCTTGGTCGGACAAAGATTTGATTCCTGGGCTCACCGCTCATTGCCGGAGGGAGAGACTGGTCACCCATTTCTCCATGCATTCACACCTACAAAATGTGAAGACACTATCACATGACAGATACTCAAGCAGGTTCCTGCTTCGAGACTTTGTTTTGAATGGTGTCTTCTACGCCACACAGTCATAGGCACTCGCACCATCTCGTCTCTGACCTGTGTGCAGAACCAGATTGTCAGGTGTCTGTGTGGATGTCAAACAGCTACCAACATGGAGCCACTCGGCATCAGGGAGAACTGGCTGAAACTGAAAAAATATATGTGAAATTAAGAATCAAAATATTGGGCTCGGGCATTCCCACATGTGTTCCGTCCCCTTCTCCAGTAGCCAAGGAAAAGTTCCCATGCTGATGCTACCATGCTGATGGAAGCCTGATTGAATGTCTGCCTGCATATTCCTCTATGGGTTGAGTGTTGTAGACCCTTTGCTCACTCCCCAGTGAATCAGCCTTTCCAGGTGTGGGTCCTTTCTTTATTTTGCTGTCCTTTCCACTTGGAGCCAAAGAGAGCCTTCACCACCTTAGTCTCATCATAGTCTTGCTCATAACACAAAGGAGCAACAACAACCAGTCTATCAGCCTGCTAATTTTCTTGCTTACCTGCATGACTTGGGCAGAAAATGAAGGTGAATAATGAGACAAGAGACAGAACAAAGTAATTACAATGGAAGTCTGCCAAAGATTTTGGTAAAGAAGAAATTGACTAACCAACTAACAGTATACCACATTAAGCAATGATGTACAGACCAGATGGAAGCAGAGGAAGAGACCCTCGACATAAACGATGGACAGAGGGAATAGGCAGAGTCCATGGGAATATCGATACATGAAGCCCATAATCGGGCACTCTCACAATGTTTATACTTCACCTTAACACCGCAAGGTACAAGAGGAACATGATGAGATGAGATGAAATTGACAGGTACTGTCTCCCACAAGGGAGAGAAATCAGATTGTTCTGGACCAAACAAACCTGAGAGAATGTGTAAAACTATCCAAGTGCTAAAATGAAACAGTTGCAGCACATTATGATTGTAGTAAAACATGCTGATTACTACAAACATGCTGCATTTCATGTTTGTATTCCAGACTATTAACTGGGACAGGGCTGCTATATTTGTTATGTTTACATGCCAAGTTACAGTTGCATTCAGTATGTGAACGTGACAGGGTTGTTATTCTCATGTTTATTCATTGTGCTTGTGGACCACACTGCCAAAAACATACTTTTGTACTCGGTGTTTGTATTCAGATTTCTCTCTGGTAATTGTACTCCAGCCGGCTTCCTGGCCTAGAGGTTAGCGACTTTTCTCCGTAATCTCGTATACTCCATAATACTTCCCGTAAGTAACGTGACGATGGTGAGAATCACAGTGGTTTGAATCGCGTCGGTAACTTACCGGGTATGTGAGCCGGCCGCTCAGAAAGCAATGGCAAACTACTGAGCGTAACCTTGCCGAGAAATCAACAATCAGCTGAAAGATGCTGATGTTGACAGCGATGTCCTATAAAGGATATGCAAACATTTAATTGTACTCCAAGTTCTATCAGGTATTTATATTCCCAAGTTGTATCTGATGTTTGTATTCCCAAGTTGTATCTGATGTTTGTATTCCCAAGTTGTATCTGGTGTTTGTATTCCCAAGTTGTATCTGGTGTTTGTATTCCCAAGTTGAATCTGATGTTTGTATTCCCAAGTTGTATCTGGTGTTTGTATTCCCAAGTTGTATCTGGTGTTTGTATTCCCAAGTTGAATCTGATGTTTGTATTCCCAAGTTGTATCTAGTGTTTGTATTCCCAAGTTGAATCTGATGTTTGTATTCCCAAGTTGAATCTGATGTTTGTATTCCCAAGTTGTATCTAGTGTTTGTATTCCCAAGTTGTATCCGGTGTTTGCATTCCCAAGTTGTATCTAGTGTTTGTATTCCCAAGTTGTATCTGGTGTTTGTATTCCCAAGTTGTATCTGATGTTTGTATTCCCAAGTTGTATCAGGTGTTTGTATTCCCAAGTTGTATCTGATGTTTGTATTCCCAAGTTGTATCTGATGTTTGTATTTCCAAGTTGTATCTGGTGTTTGTATTCCCAAGTTGTATCTGGTGTTTGTATTCCCAAGTTGTATCTGGTGTTTGTATTCCCAAGTTGTATCTGGTGTTTGTATTCCCAAGTTGTATCTGGTGTTTGTATTCCCAAGTTGTATCTGGTGTTTGTATTCCCAAGTTGTATCTGGTGTTTGTATTCCCAAGTTGTATCTGGTGTTTGTATTCCCAAGTTGAATCTGATGTTTGTATTCCCAAGTTGTATCTGGTGTTTGTATTCCCAAGTTGTATCTGGTGTTTGTATTCCCAAGTTGTATCTGATGTTTGTATTCCCAAGTTGTATCTGGTGTTTGTATTCCCAAGTTCTATCAGGTGTTTGTATTCCCAAGTTGTATCTGATGTTTGTATTCTCAAGTTGTATCTGATGTTTGTATTCCCAAGTTGTATCTGATGTTTGTATTCCCAAATTGTATAAGGTATTTGTATTCACAAGTTGTATCTGATGTTTGTATTTCCAAGTTGTATCTGATGTTTGTATTTCCAAGCTGTATCTGATGTTTGTATTCCCAAGTTGTATAAGGTGTTTGTATTCCCAAGTTGTATAAGGTGTTTGTATTCTAAAGTTGTATTTGATGTTTGTATTCCAGGTTCTCTCAGGTGTTTGTATTCTAAAATGTGGGGCTACTATCACATACTGAACATGCCTCAAGGCTTGGAAAAGGGTCCTTCCTATATTTTCACCACTCATATTTACCCAATATTGGTACAGCTCAGTGAAGCAGCACAGGATATACTAAGTATGATTTCTTTTTCCTGTCAAGAGGAGCAAGCAAAGGATTTTGACAAACTCCTCAACCCATAGAGGAATATGCAGGTGGATGTTCAGTCAGGCTGCCACTAGTACTTTCAGCATGGGAACTTATTGCCAACTCCTGAAGAAGAGGATGGTGCTTGCATGGGAATGCCCCGAATGCAAATATGTTGATTCTTAATTTCATAGTACAGTACCACAGCTCAGTGATTAGCACAGCTCAGTTAATTAGCACAGTGTAGTAATTAGTACAGCTCAGGTAATTTCAAACACAAAGAAACTAATCTTCCTTAATCTGAAACAAGATTACATTATTGAGAAGGAGCCTTTAGTGAACAAGTTTATCTCTGTACCAAAGGACAAAGGTATATTTTCTTATGTAACAGTTTGTGGTTAATATAAGTGTCTGTTAATAAT
The DNA here is from genome assembly GCA_014155875.1 of Cepaea nemoralis. Taxonomy (NCBI): domain Eukaryota; kingdom Metazoa; phylum Mollusca; class Gastropoda; order Stylommatophora; family Helicidae; genus Cepaea; species Cepaea nemoralis. The sequence goes on from JACEFZ010012172.1 coordinate 37,817, forward strand.
GATAAACACATTTATGTCTTGTTATTTTTCAGTAGCAGTTGTATTATCCAGTAGTCTTTACAATTTGTCCTGTTCTTTGAAACTTAAAATCTAGACTTTAAGACTAGACTTTAAGTTTCAATAACAGGACAAATGGGTGATCAGAGACAAGTTGGTAGTATCATGAAAATGTTTAAGGTGCAGTGGTAAGAGAATTACTGATATCTATGAGATCCGAACATTGAAGAAAATTGATTCATAAACCATGTCATGGCACGGAAACTGAAATATGTTGGCCAGGTGAAACATCAGAGCGGCTGGGAGAGAACAGTTATGGGAGGCATGGCTTCTGGGAGGAAAGACAGGGGTCGACCGGCAAGTATATTGACACAGGATCTTGCACATACCTTAGGTATGAGGTGGGAAAGCTGGCAAAGATCGAGACAGTTTTCAGGCGGCTGTGATGAGAGCGATGTTCTGCAAGGGACCTACTGCATGATGATGATGATGATGATGATGATTATGAAGGAAAGCATTTGTTAAAAAATAAAAGAAGCGTAATCTTAAAAAAAATCCACATTGTTTACAAAAGAAAACTGTCACATTACACCAATTTTTATTTTAGTCTTCTAGTGGTTAAAAATTTGCTCACTTTGAAGCCCAGTGTAGTCCACTCTGGACAGATTTTTGTGTGTGGGCTAGCTTTCCCTATTACCAGTGTTACTTGTTATTTATTCCCCCAAGTCAAAGAATTTTGTTGGTAGTTCCATACTATTGGTGCTGATAGTGAACTGTGTTAATTTGGCATCCTTTAGTTTGGTAGAACTGGGGAAACATCCATGTTTATATTTGATTAGTTTAAAATAAAATAATTTTAAACTACTTTTTCATGTTTTTTAATTTAAATTTCATATTCTTCTTGCCCTTATTTCTTTTTCTTCATATGCCCATTTTCTGCAGGATTTCTTCAATGTCTATTTTGTTTCTGAATTGGACGCTTTGTTACTTGCTATTCACTACTACTATTTACATGTTTGTTACTTTAAGTATATTTATATATGACATATATTTGTCACTGTTATAAAACTATACAAATATTATCATGCTGATATATAAACTACTTGATTATGTTTTGTTGTTGTTGTGCAGGAAGCTTGAACTGTGCAGCATTTACAGCTGGTATTCTTGAGGCGGTGCTAAATGGTGCTAACTTTGTAAGTTGATTTCTTCATGTGCATGAGCTGTATTGTTTAACTCCATTGTTCCATCTTCCTCCTTAAGATGCTTCATCTGCTGTGTTAAAATGCTGAAGTTTGAAGTTACCTAAGGAAACAGTGGATCAAATAGTTCAATCATGGTAATAAGAACATCAGCCAATACAGCCCTTCAGAGGGCAATGCAGTTTCATTACAGTGCATGATAGAATGAGTCCGACCAGGAAAATAATGGGTAGAGAATGCTGCCGAATCTACAGAATCACTAGACACGAAGTACATGGGAAGATGAATATACTTTGATGCATAAATGTCTTACAAAAAACAGGAAAAGAAGAAACTAAAAGAAATAGTGCAAAGGTAGGTCAGCATGGCTGAATGGATAAGAACGCGTGTTCTTAAACATCCGGTGTGCTGATGCTGAGGTAAGGGGTTCGAACACCTACATTGGACAGTTGGACAAAAATGTTGATCTATTGTCCTTGACTTGAGGGTGTAAATTACAAGTACCTCTGAAGTCGAAGTGATGGCGAGGGACACTGTTAATAGGGAAAGCTAATCCATGTGCAAAATTCAATCCAGCACCACTAGAAGAAGTGTGTATGAACTATGCTTCAGTTCAGCGAGTGAGCGAGAAAACAAAATATAGAGCAAAGACTAGGAAACAAGATGGCTTAGTGGATAATATTATACTGGCTAGCAACCACAGTGAACTAGACTTAAACCTCAGTCACAGTAATTTTATTGTCCACATGCATTGGTAAGAATGGCCCTGCCTTTTAGAATGGGTACCATAATGTTCTCTTGGAAGACAAAGTGATGAGGAAGTGAAGTGGTCATTAATGGGTATAATAGTTTAATCAACGGATTAACATCATGGCACACGGATGTAACCCATAAGAGCTCCATTCTACTCCTAACTCAAGCCTGAATCCAGAGAATCTCAGCTCAATGCACGAACTCCGTAGCACTGGTGAGGATCCTGAAATACTTTGGGTAGATTTTTAACTCAAAATTTTTCCAAAGCAGCGCCAGTAGGCTACCTTTTTTCAATTTCTAACTGCCAAGGGATTTTTTTACGTGCGCAACAATACACACGGGCGTCTGATCTCACTACCCAGAGACCAGGGGAAATGTTCTTACTAGAAGTCCACGTGAAAAAATCCCGACCCTCACCGGGGTTTGAACCTGGGACCTCCAGCACTCAAGGCGGACACCATACCTCGAGACCACTCTGCCTGATCGGTATAATGTGACTAACTAGCAGACTTGAAGTCTTGTCACTTCAGCATAATGTGACTAACTAGTAGACTTGAAGACTTGTCACTTCGGTATAATGTGACTAACTAGTAAACTTGAAGACTTGTCACTTCGGTATAATGTGACTAACTAGTAAACTTGAAGACTTGTCACTTCACACACATCTGGCAGTGTTTCCTATAGGATTATGTCACTAACTAGTAGACTTGAAGACTTGTCACTTCTGCATAATGTGACTAACTAGTAGACTTGAAGACTTGTCACTTCACACATCTGGCAGTGTTTGCTATAGGATTATGTGACTAACTAGTAGACTTGAAGACTTGTCACTTCGGTATAATGTGACTAACTAGTGGACTATAAGACTTGTCACTTCACACATCTGGCAGTGTTTGCCATAGGATTATCCACAACACATTTAAAAAAAAATAAGTCTCCTAGCAAGAAACTGCTGTGGATATGTGAAGTGTTAAGACAATCACATTTTCTTTACACCTCTATGGAGGATTAGGTGCCCAGTCTTTCCCTGCTGTTGTGAGTGGCCCCTCATCCAACCTCGCTCATGATATTGTCAGCAGCAACTTCCTTACCATCTTGAAAGTCAGAAAGAGTTCTTGCATGTTACATAGAATCAGTTTTAACATACTACTGCTGCAAATCCTGGACAATTAGTAAATAGGCAAAAAAATCCCTGGAAGCCTTGGAGTTGAGGTTTTATAGAAGAATGCTGAAAATTAATTGGACAGCCAAAATGAGCAATCTGGACGTTTTGAGGGAAGCTGAGTCGCAAAGACAACTTATCACAAACATCAGAAAGAGGCAGTCATTGTTTTTTGGCCACGTTATGAGAAGACAAAAACTGGAACATGTTGTGACAACCGGAAAGATTTGTGGAAAGAGAGATAGAGGAAGAGAGAAGATTCTTAACAGTCCATGGCACGAAAAGGGAGTCAACACATGAATTGATCCATGACGTCGGAGATCGTAATTTTTGGAGAGGCATGATCGCCCAAGCCAGCCGGCAAGGCACTGAATGGTGATGGTGAAATGTTTTAATACTTGATGCTTTTTAGCTGATGTGATTTATACAGATCATGTCCTTGCAGAAAATGGTAAATTGTAATTTGCATTTAACAATGAATTCAGCTGTCAGTTTTTGAAAATGTTTACCCAGAATTTCTATTCTTGTTTTTTTTTCTAGCCAGCCAAAGTCACAGTTCACTGGCACAAAGGGACAACTTTTATGATTAAGTTTGACGAGTCTGTGATCACCAGAGACAAATTAATTGAGGGTCGATGATCATGTTGATGGATTAAACAGACATCCTGATTAACATTAATTGTCATTTTTATTTCACAAAAACGTCGATGTTAGATAGCTATTAATATTTTAGGAAACTGATTGAATTGATTTGTATTATTTGTCACACAAGATTTCAGTGTTATGGGTATCTTTCATCGTGAAAATGGAAACCAGACACACAGGTCAATGATTTGGTTTTTCAATAGAGAGTCAGAGAGAGAGAGAGGGACAGAGAGAGAGATAACTCATATAGGTGTGTTCACAGTTGGAAACCTGTCATGCTTGTTCTGTGGTGGAGTTAATATTCCTCACATGAGAGAGAGAGACAGAGAGAGAGAGACAGAGAGAGAGACAGAGAGAGAGAGAGAGAACACCTATATGGGTGTGTTCACATTTGGAAGCCTCTTGTCGTGTTTGTTATATGGTGGAGTTTATATCCCTCAGTCGCACGAGACAGACAGAGAGAGAGAGAGATGTATGTTGAAGCAGTGTTCAACAACAAAAGCATATAATTTTTAAACAATAAGTACCATAGCATAAATCTGCTTGATGACCATCACATTTTGTAGGCCTGAATGCCCGAAGGAATAGGTGGCCAGTCATTTCTCACTTAGACATTGAGTGACATTGTCCAACTTTGCTCATGGCAATATTAACGCAATCTCCTAATGATTCCACTAAGACACCCAATCATGGAATACCAACAGATGATTTGTTGATGGTAATTAAAACCAGCTTTATCTTCAAGATGATTTCTTGAGTAGGTGTGGTAAATTAGGTTGGTTGTTTGGTTACAAACACTCTGAAAGAACAGTGTTAATCTGACTGTAAGTCTGATGCTTCGACGTTCAGGTTGTGCAGTATTTGCATCTATCAGGTGGTGTACAGACTTTCCTTCCTGCCCAGTACTGATTCAATGGGAATTGTGTTGGAGAGCTTTTCTTCCCCTCTCCAAGCTCTGAAACCAGTGTGGGGAGCAAGACTGGTATTGAAACCTCACATCTGTGGAATGGAATGAATGGCAATCCTTGGAACACTGGCTAGACTGGGGACTCGGTTTATGGATAGACCACATCACAAAGAAGTGCCATCAAGTCTAGGTCAGTGTGGAACAAGGTCGTGGTTTTGCTATCAACAGCACGTGAAGTTAGTATAAACACAAAGTTTGTTCTATACCAAACAACTTGTTATGGATTTGACATGTGTGTAGTTTAGTCGATGGATCAACATCACGGCACACGGGTGTAACCCATAAGTGCTCTGTTCTCCTTCTAACTCAAACCTGAGCTCCGTAGCACCGGCGAGGATCCTGAAATACTTTGGGTAGATTTTTAACTCGAAATTTTGCCCGGGCAGCGTCGTTAGGCTACTCTTTTTTGATTTCCAACTGTCAAGGGATTTTTTACGTGTGCAACAATACACACGGGCTTCCGATCTCACTACCCAGAGACCAGGGGACATTTTATTACTAGAAGTCCACGTGAAAAAAATCCCAGTCTTCACTGGGGCTTGAACCCGGGACCTCCAGCACTCGAAGGCAGACACCATACCTCGAGACCACGCAGTCCCCCCATGTGTGACATGTGTGAACTCAGTTATTACAGTCCTGGTTTTTTATGTCTGTGTTGTTAATGTCCGTTGCTGGTACTGATAGTGTTGGCTGGGAAGGAAAATTGTGTTGAACAATAAAGTTTTTGTTTTCTAGTGTCATGTGTATTCATCATCAGTTTTGTGACATATGCCCGAAGATTTGCTTTGCCACATCAGTCTTCGGTGTTCGCTTTGCATTTATTTCTATTTCCTTTCCTGCTAATTTCACGACATAAGGTTATTTTTTTTCCAACATTAATTTGCATATAGTTTAAGCACATAAATGATATATTATGTGTGTCTCTGTGCACATGCACTTGCGTGCACGCACAATTATAATGGATGATACCAGTGTAGCACCAGCAACAAATACATACATGTGTGTGTTTTTTAAAAAATTTTCTTCTTGTTGCTGATGATATACAGGTGTTATTTATCATTTCTGTCAGGTTGTAGGTTTTCTGCATTGCAAGAAGTACATTTACTCACAGAGTCAAACACTTAGTGTTATTTGAAAGTAACAAACACATTAAAGAAGTATGATTTATTTGAACAATCTCTGTATTGTTATTCTTTTATACATATTCGTCGGGGCGGATTCACATTTGTAAACATGATCTGGTCTCGCAGGTCGGCTCAACTTAAAGTGGATACCGGGAAATGTATAGGAAATTAAAGGCGGGTGGTGTGATATTGACGGCATCACCCATTAAATGCTGTTTGGTGTATACAAAAATGGGTCTAGCACTGCATGCCCTATTGTAAATGGAACCGTGACGATTTACCTACTGTATGTAAATGGAATAAACAATGTTTGGTCTTTTTCTTCTTTATCAGCTTCATTTACCTGTTCTTCTAATTTTTTTTCTTCTTTGTTTCCTTTTCTTAATTGTTTCTTCTTAATTTTTCTTCTTCTTCTTCTTCTTCTTCGTTCTCTTATCTTTGCATTAAAATATCAAGATGAAGGGATAAACATTGCATTACTTTAAGGCTCTTTTGTTGTCCAATGACACATTTCCATTTTAAGGATTTGTTGTCTTTTCAGACATCTGATATCACAAGATAACCCCATCATAATGAGGGGACATATTCAATACAGTATATTCCCTTAATGAATTTACACACAGAAGACACAAACAATATGGTGCACGATTTATTGCCTGGCATATTTTGCTGCATCCTGCCAGCTGCATACAGCAGTTATATATCATGTGGAGTGATGAGACATATGCTGGGGGTTTACGCCAGTGAAATGTAGACTCGCACCAGTACAGGTCGAGGCCTAAATGTGGTCACTAATAACGACAGAGGAAGACAAAAGGAAGACTGATAAAGAGAGGAAGGACGTGGATGGCACAAGTAGAAAGTGCTATCTATCGAGGAGATTGCCTTAGACAAATACACATTGAACAAGAGTGGACTGACAGCAGGAGGACCACAGTCAAATACACATAGAACAAGAATGGACTGACAGCCGGAGGACCTCAGACAAACACACATAGAGGAAGAGTGGACTGACAGCGGGAGGACCTCAAATACACATATAGCAAGAGTGGACTGACAGCAGGAGGACCACAGTCAAATACACATAGAACAAGAATGGACTGACAGCCGGAGGACCTCAGACAAACACACATAGAGGAAGAGTGGACTGACAGCGGGAGGACCTCAAATACACATATAGCAAGAGTGGACTGACAGCGGGAGGACCACAGACAAATACACATAGAGGAAGAGTGGACTGACAGCGGGAGGACCACAGACAAATACACATAGAGGAAGAGTGGACTGACAGCGGGAGGACCACAGACAAATACACATAGACCAAGAATGGACTGACAGTGGGAGGACCTCAGACAAATACACATTGAGCAAGAATGGACTGACAGCGGGAGGACCACAGACAAATACACATTGAGCAAGATTGGACTGACAGCGGGAGGACCACAGACAAATACACATTGAGCAAGAGTGGACTGACAGCGGGAGGACCAAAGACAAATACACACAGAACAAGAATGGACTGACAGTGGGAGGACCTCAGACAAACACACATAGAGGAAGAGTGGACTGACAGCGGGAGGACCTCAAATACACATAGAGCAAGAGTGGACTGACAGCAGGAGGACCTCAAATACACATAGAGCAAGAGTGGACTGACAGTGGGAGGACCTCAGACAAACACACATAGAGGAAGAGTGGACTGACAGTGGGAGGACCTCAAATACACATAGAGCAAGAGTGGACTGACAGTGGGAGGACCTCAGACAAAACACACATAGAGCAAGAGTGGACTGACAGCGGGAGGACCGCAGACAAATACACATTGAGCAAGAGTGGACTGACAGCGGGAGGACCTCAGACAAACACACATAGACCAAGAATGGACTGACAGCGGGAGGACCTCAGACAAATACATGTAGAGGAAGAGTGGACTGACAGCGGGAGGACCGCAGACAAATACACAAAGAACAAGAATGGACTGACAGCGGGAGGACCTCAGACAAATACACGTAGAGGAAGAGTGGACTGACAGTGGGAGGACCGCAGACAAATACACGTAGAGGAAGAGTGGACTGACAGCAGGAGGACCGCAGACAAATACACATAGAGGAAGAGTGGACTGACAGCGGGAGGACCGCAGACAAATACACATTGAGCAAGAGTGGACTGACAGCGGGAGGACCTCAGACAAATACACATAGAGGAAGAGTGGACTGACAGTGGGAGGACCTCAAATACACATAGAGCAAGAGTGGACTGACAGCGGGAGGACCGCAGACAAATACACAGAACAAGAATGGACTGACAGCGGGAGGACCTCAGACAAATACATGTAGAGGAAGAGTGGACTGACAGTGGGAGGACCACAGACAAATACACATTGAGCAAGAGTGGACTGACAGCGGGAGGACCACAGACAAATACACATTGAGCAAGATTGGACTGACAGCGGGAGGACCACAGACAAATACACATTGAGCAAGAGTGGACTGACAGCGGGAGGACCAAAGACAAATACACACAGAACAAGAATGGACTGACAGTGGGAGGACCTCAGACAAACACACATAGAGGAAGAGTGGACTGACAGCGGGAGGACCTCAAATACACATAGAGCAAGAGTGGACTGACAGCAGGAGGACCTCAAATACACATAGAGCAAGAGTGGACTGACAGTGGGAGGACCTCAGACAAACACACATAGAGGAAGAGTGGACTGACAGCGGGAGGACCTCAAATACACATAGAGCAAGAGTGGACTGACAGTGGGAGGACCTCAGACAAACACACATAGAGCAAGAGTGGACTGACAGCGGGAGGACCGCAGACAAATACACATTGAGCAAGAGTGGACTGACAGCGGGAGGACCTCAGACAAACACAGATAGACCAAGAATGGACTGACAGCGGGAGGACCTCAGACAAATACATGTAGAGGAAGAGTGGACTGACAGTGGGAGGACCGCAGACAAATACACAAAGAACAAGAATGGACTGACAGCGGGAGGACCTCAGACAAATACACGTAGAGGAAGAGTGGACTGACAGTGGGAGGACCGCAGACAAATACACGTAGAGGAAGAGTGGACTGACAGCAGGAGGACCGCAGACAAATACACATAGAGGAAGAGTGGACTGACAGCGGGAGGACCGCAGACAAATACACATTGAGCAAGAGTGGACTGACAGCGGGAGGACCTCAGACAAATACACATAGAGGAAGAGTGGACTGACAGTGGGAGGACCTCAAATACACATAGAGCAAGAGTGGACTGACAGCGGGAGGACCGCAGACAAATACACAGAACAAGAATGGACTGACAGCGGGAGGACCTCAGACAAATACACGTAGAGGAAGAGTGGACTGACAGTGGGAGGACCGCAGACAAATACACATAGAGGAAGAGTGGACTGACAGCGGGAGGACCGCAGACAAATACACATTGAGCAAGAGTGGACTGACAGCGGGAGGACCTCAGACAAATACACATAGAGGAAGAGTGGACTGACAGTGGGAGGACCTCAAATACACATAGAGTAAGAGTGGACTGACAGAGGGAGGACCTCAGATATACAGAGCAAGAGTGGACTGACAGCGCGAGGACCTCAAATATACAGAGCAAGAGTGGACTGACAGCGGGAGGACCTCAAATACACATAGAGCAAGAGTGGACTGACAGCGGGAGGACCACAGACAAATACTCATAGACCAAGAATGGACTGACAGTGGGAGGACCTCAGACAAATACACATTGAGCAAGAGTGGACTGACAGCGGGAGGACCTCAGACAAATACACATTGAGCAAGAGTGGACTGACAGCGGGAGGACCACAGACAAATACACATTGAGCAAGAGTGGACTGACAGCGGGAGGACCAAAGACAAATACACACAGAACAAGAATGGACTGACAGTGGGAGGACCTTAGACAAACACACATAGAGCAAGAGTGGACTGACAGTGGGAGGACCTCAAATACACATAGAGCAAGAGTGGACTGACAGCGGGAGGACCACAGACAAATACACATAGAGCAAGAGTGGACTGACAGCGGGAGGACCACAGACAAATACACAGACCAAGAATGGACTGACAGTGGGAGGACCTCAGACAAACACACATAGAGGAAGAGTGGACTGACAGCGGGAGGACCACAGACAAATACACATTGAGCAAGAGTGGACTGACAGCGGGAGGACCAAAGATAAATACACATAGAGGAAGAGTGGACTGACAGCGGGAGGACCTCAGACAAATACACATAGAGCAAGAGTGGACTGACAGCGGGAGGACCTCGGACAAACACACACAGAGGAAGAGTGGACTGACAGCGGGAGGACCTCAAATACACATAGAGCAAGAGTGGACTGACAGCGGGAGGACCTCAGACAAATACACACAGAGGAAGAGTGGACTGACAGCGGGAGGACCACAGACAAATACACATAGAGCAAGAGTGGACTGACAGCGGGAGGACCTCAGACAAACACACATAGAGCAAGAATGGACTGACAGCGGGAGGACCTCAGACAAATACACAGAGCAAGAGTGGACTGACAGCAGGAGGACCACAGACAAATACACATAGACCAAGAATGGACTGACAGCTGGAGGACCTCAGACAAATACACAGAGCAAGAGTGGACTGACAGCGGGAGGACCTCAAATACACATAGAGCAAGAGTGGACTGACAGCGGGAGGACCTCAGACAAACACACATAGAGGAAGAGTGGACTGACAGCGGGAGGACCTCAGACAAACACACATAGAGGAAGAGTGGACTGACAGCGGGAGGACCTCAGACAAACACACATAGAGGAAGAGTGGACTGACAGAGGGAGGACCTCAGATATACAGAGCAAGAGTGGACTGACAGTGCGAGGACCTCAAATATACAGAGCAAGAGTGGACTGACAGCGGGAGGACTACAGACAAATACACATTGAGCAAGAGTGGATTAACAGCGACAGGACAAGGGCAAGCTTTCCTCGGGTTATGAGAATATGAAGTGTGGCGTAATGGACGGAGACTTTGACGTGCAACGGTTGATAGACGCGGAGAGAGAGAGAGAGAGAGAGAGAGAGAGAGAGAGAGAGAGGCTGGGGATTATCAGCCAGAGTCAAGAGGAAAGTCGTTACTGAGAAAATTGGAATCTATACATTCGTCACGTCAGGTATGAGGGTGGAAGTGACTGCCGTCAAAGAAGCTTTCAAATGGATAACAGGTACTCGAGTCACCAAAGCAAGCACGGTCTCTGATTTTCTATTCGCATTACGTGAATTGTTTCTGATGTTCTCTCCGCATTACGTGAATTGTTTGTGCTGTTCTGTCGGCATTACGTGAATTATCTGTGATTTTCTTTCGGCATTACGTGAATTATCTGTGATTTATTGTCCGCATTACGTGAATTATTTGTGATTTTCTGTCTCCATTACGCGAATTGTTTGTAATTTTCGTTGGCTTTAAACTCAGGCGATGTCCACACACATGATACCACTTCTAGTGCACTGGACTGAAGTTTGTGTGTGGATTAGCTTTCCTTATTATCAGCACCCCTCGCCATCAAACGAATCCACTGCGACTTCTGAGGTACTTATAATTTACTTCCCCATGTCAAGGACAAGAAGTCAACATTTTAGTCCAATTGACTGGTGATGGGGTTGAACCCGCTACCTCGGCATCAGCACACGTAAAGTTTAAGAGCGAGGGCTTTTATCCAGTTGGCCATGCTGACCTGATAATCGACACATGTGGAGTGGGTGGGTACCGAGTATAGGTGCCGCTCTTGCAGGAAGTAAATGGGTACACTGCGCGGGACATGTTGGAATGTGGGATAGTCTGCAACATGTCTCAGAGTTTGTCTGTATTCATTGATTCAGCTCCATGGAGCCTGCTCCGCGGCGAAGAATTTACGGACGCGGTTTGTGATCCCATATAGGCTACCTGCGTTCGAAACACATCTGCGCGCGATTTGGCAGCAGACCACGTTGCGTTTTTTTTTTTTTTTTTTTAACGAATTGGTATGGGTGCCGGTCGTTCAGAAAGCTATGGCAAACTGCTGAACGTAAACTTGCCGAGAGATCACAACAGGAAAAAATGCTGGTGTTGACTGCGATGTCATGTAAAAGATATGCAACTAACTTTATTTAAGCTCCATGGGATAATTAATCGTCTTAAGCGACTTCCCGTATCTGCCATGAGCTAATATACAGTAGTTTTCCATCCTCAACCCCCACCCCCCTTAATTTGAAATATAATGCAACGTATCTTCTACCATAGTACATAAATAAACACACATGGTATTATTTGGCGCTCACAGAAGGAGAAGAAGGAAATAGAGACTAGAAGACGCACTAGACAACATAAAATTTGAAAGCTATAGTTACCGACCGGGATCGAACAACTGTACTTCGACGCACGACCAACTAGACGCCCAAAAAAATGTGTCTTCATTATGTAATGTGGTTGATGTAATTGTCTTAGTGGCCCCAACGGTTGTCCCCATTGATTTCTACCTTAGTAACAATTTTAAAATCATAACCGTGACACACCCCCTACTTCCCATTTTATGTCATCCATTTTAATTTGGTCCAAACCTACTGTTTGCTTGGCACTGACTCTGTGAAGCATCACAGAGGTTGGGAAAGAACAATGATGGAAGGCATGTTCCAGGATGAAGACGATCCCTGGACATAGCGGACAGCTTGACATGAACGTGAGGTAGGAGAACTGGCACGAGATCGACAATCTTCTCGGCAGGCCGTGATGAGGGCGACGTTCTGACTAGGAGCCACTACACCATGACAAGTGATTCGAGGCAAGTGTTTAGACCATTTCCCTACACTGTTTGTCCTGGATATAGTTGTATCTCTTTCTATAGCCAAGTATGACACCAAAATAGTGTTGGAAATAGCGTATCATACGGCTTAAGCCCGGGAAGGTTAACCCGGTCAACAAATGCCCGCAGAAGTCGGATGTGTCGGCCTAACGGCGCAAGATCGCCGCTCTGCTGTAAAAAGGCACAACGCAATCACGTCCGGAAAAAAACTCCGGATGAACGCAGCAGAAGCAGAAGAATTCTGCTTAAGCAGTATATGAAAATCCAGTCAGAGATAGACAGGTATATTATGATAGACAGATTAAGAGAGAGAGACGAGAGAGAGAGGAGAAGGGGAGATAAAAAAAAGAGAGGCGGGAAAAGAGCCGACCCGGGAAAAAGGACCCCAAGGGAAAAAAAAAACACGGCCCCCCCGTCCCTGAGATTTTGA
>JACEFZ010012173.1:0-31371 GCA_014155875.1 Cepaea nemoralis
TTTGAATTCCCCTTCAAACCCCAAAAAAGTAATTTTCCCCCAATTGCCCACGGGGTTGGGGAAACGTAATTTTTATTTTTGACTTGCTCAAAATTTAAAACATACCCCTTTTTCAAAACCCAAAAACCATCGGGATTTTACAATTGGACTTGCTCTAAAGAACATATATCTCCTACCCACATTCTGAACGTAAAAGTTGCCCTGCTCTAAAAGAACATATTCTCCCCCTTTAACCGGGGCCTCCAAAACCCCCCCACATTATGCACGTAATATATTGACTTGCTCTAAAAGAACATATATCTCCTACCCACATTCTGAACGTAACAAGTTGACCTGCTCTAAAAGAACATATATCTCCTACCCACATTCTGAACGTAACAAGTTGACCTGCTCTAAAAGAACATATATCTCCTACCCACATTCTGAACGTAACAAGTTGACCTGCTCTAAAAGAACATATATCTCCTACCCACATTCTGAACGTAACAAGTTGACCTGCTCCAAAAGAACATCATCTCCTGCCCACATTTTGCCCGTAACAAGTTGATCTGCTCTAAAAGAACATGCATCTCCTACCCACATTCTGAACGTAACAAGTTGACCTGCTCTAAAAGAACTTGTATCTCTTGCTCACATTCTTCAACTTGCATTTTGACTTCCCCCAAAATAACATGTAATTCCCGCTCACACTGCTGATATGACTGTTTTGTCCTCATATGTCAGGATATTGTACTTCCGTTGCTGTTTTGTCTAGGAATTTCCCTAGATATCTGAAGTGGAGTTGTTGTTGTTGTTTTTTCGAGTGATGTTGAAAAAAGCATTGTGGCAACAGCGATTCCTATTTTCGAGTCTTATTATTGTTTTGATTCCCAGTACAGGTGACCCATGCGTCAGACATATTTTCCATCTTAGTCTGTTTTTGAAGGTCATAATTACATATTCATAATTACATATTCAGTTGTACTTTGTTCAAAGTGTTCTTGTATTCAATTACAATTATTTTGAACTCTATCACTTGCTAGGTAACTATCAAAGCTACTGAAACAGCAAGAGAAATAAATTCACATGTATTCATCGGTACTTATATTAAGGAAAGGGGTAAATTATGGATAAGAGAACACATCAGACAATATAAAACATAGAAATCCCGAAGTGTCAGTAGCTTTCAAAGTTTATTTTGTCTGGTATGTCCAATGATCCCTACGCTCTTCCTTTCCTGACAATGAGTGTCGTCAAAACCTGGGAACTGATTGCTCTTAGATTAAGTGGGTGTTCAGTGAATGTCTCTGCACAAATGATGGTCTCTATTGTTTCTTATTTATAGCCTTTCTGTATATGCCATTGCTGCTTTTTTTTCCAGCTACTTCTTAGTCTTCTTCTTTCTCCGCGCATCCCTTATTGGGGCACACCAAACCAAGTCCAAGCCGTCCTGTCATTAGTTACCTCAAGCAACTCCGTCCATGTTCTCCCTATAATATCAATGTATGTCTCTACGTCTCTTCGCCGTGTGTTTTTGGGTTTTCCTCTGTTTGTTTGACCTTGTAGACTCCAGACAAATGCCTTCTGTTTATTATATTCTCAGATTGTCTCAATGTATGTCCTATCCCGGGCCAGTTTTTCTTCACTTTTTGACTCACTTGTATCTGTCTAATTCTCTTTATGAGAGCGCACCAATTAATGAATTGATGTAGTTTATTCTTAATGGTTTTAGTCGTTCTCCATATTTTGATCTATACAGTAGTATTAATTTAACGTTAGAAAAGTAAACAGGTGTAGTGCAGAATGAGGCTTAGATATTAACATCCAAAAAACGAAAACTATGATAATTAGCAGTGAAAAGGAAAAGTCATCAATGAACATCACAATAAACGGGGAAATACTAGAACAAGTAATACGTTTCTCCTATCTTGGACATATAATAACATATGATGTCAGAAGTGAAATATAAATCAAAAATAGAATAGGAATGGCCAAAAATGTTTTCAACGACATGGAATCAGTATTAACATCTAGAGAGATTAACAACGCATTAATAATGAGAATTGTCAAATGCTACGTATATTCAACACTACTGTATGGCGCGAACGCCTGGATATTAAACAAGTAACTAGAAAGTCGAATAGAGGTACTGGAGATGTGGATATGCAGACGAATAGGTCGTATTTCATGGAAACAGAAACAACTGAATACAGAGGTTCTAGAAACAGTGGGAATAAAGAGAGAGTTGATGAAAGACATAAAGAGGAGACAATTGAAATATTTCGGCCACGTTAAAAGACATGATACTCTTATAACAACCATACTGGAGGGCAAGGTTGAGGACAAGGGAGCAAGAGGTAGACAACGATATAAGTGGGAAGATAACATCAAGAGATGGACGAACAGAATGTACAGTCAGGGCGAGAGACAGACAGTGTTGGAGATCCATTGCAGCCAACCTTCATTATGGAGACGGCACCTGATTGATTGAGAATTAAATATTCTAAGTTTGATGCTGTTCATGTCTTTTGACTTCCACATACTTCCTAGCGCTATAAAAGTTCCATTTGTTTTTTTTTGTATTCTTGTTTTCATATCTTTACCTCTTGTCCGATTTGTATCTAGGTTGTTACCTGGATAGTTGTATGATTCCGTCACTTAAAGTCAGGTTTCACCAGTAGAAATCGGGCTAACATTTCTCCTCTTCCTCCTATTCCTCCTGCTCCTACTCCTCATACTTCTTCTTCTTCTTCTTCTTCTTCTTCTTCTTCTTCTTCTTCTTCTTCTTCTTCTTCTTCTTCTTCTTCTTCTTCTTCTATCTTTTATCTCCCATTGGGGCTCACCCAAACCACACCAAGACGACCTATCTCTTGTTATCTCCCGCAGCCGCTCCCTCCATGTCCTCCCATTATCATTCACCTCTGTCTGTAATTCTCTTCTCCGTAAGTTCTTAGATTTCCTGCTATTTCGTTTGCCTTGTGAGTTCCAGACAAGAGAGTTCCTAGTTCAGTGGTTCTCAACCTTTGTTGGCCCATGCACCCTTTCACCATATGTCAGAATGTCATTCCCCCCTTTCCATAGATGACATAGTCTACTACACCGATGGGTCAGTGGTGAGAAACAGACGTAGTGGCTGGGGCTTTATTGCAAAGGCTAATGGGCGAGTCTTGAAAAAGGAGAGTCTGGCATATGAGACTACGACCTCCAGCATGACAATGGAGGTGGAGGCAGTAACAGCGGCATTCCGGTGGCTAGAGGAGACTACTGCAACACACGTTGTATTCATTGCGGATTCAAAGAGTATGCTTAGCAAGGTGGAGAAAGGAATGTTTCGTGTGGAATGGCTCTCGTCGCTTCAGAGGTCACAGATTGTGAGAATTGTATGGATATTTTGCCCTGGCCATGCGGGTGTACGAGGGAATGAACAGGCTGATAGGCTAAACAGGGAGGGCACCTCTTGGTGGTATTTTGCCTATGGACAAGGGGGGGGGTGGTCGTGTGTTTGTGGGACCAGGTGGAGAAGGCGGAGGAACAGATTGAGAACCCATATGTGGAAAGAATGAGATTGCGGGGAATCGGCAGGGGTTCTGGAAAAATCTCAAAACTGAGAGGGAAGACATGGAGAACTTTTAATCAGATAGCGATGGGAACGATTAGTAGTATGAATCTTCGCTGGCTGTTGAACGAGGAGACGGAGCACGTATGGGAATGTCCGGAGTGCAGTGATGTCGGTTCTTAACTCAACTCAACTCAACTCAACTCGCCCCTTTCCAGCGAACGAAAGAAGAAGAATTACCCCCTTTCCAAAATTGCCAGCCTCAAAAGATGCATTCAAAATAACATTCTTATAATACTGAAAATCATTATTTTCTTCCATATTTGTACATAACCTTTTCATGCATAGAGTAATTTCATAGTGTAGTAAAACGTCAAAGAATTATTTAATATACGACACCAGAATGCCAGAAAATGGTGCTTCGTCAAACAAAACGCTCAAAAGAAAATCAGGATATTGTGCCTGAAGCCATTTTGAGTCTGCCAATCTGTGGTCTTAACCCCCCCCCCCCCCCCCCCGAAACCCTAACACACACCCCCCCCCCCCCCCCCCTTGTGGAGAATTCCCCATTAGTTGACAACCACTGGTCTGGTTGTAATGTCCTCGGATGTGTCCTATCCAATTTCATCGTCTTTTGTTCACCTCTTGATTCACAGGGATTTATTTAGTTCTCTCCATTAGCTCAGCTTTGGTAATTCTGTCAAAGTAGGTTATTGCAACTATCCTGTGCAGCCAACAATTGTTGAGTGTTTGTAGTTTATTATGAATTCATTTAGTTGTTCTCCGTGTCTCTGACCCATTTTTGTTTTTGTTCGCTCGCTTTTAACGTCGTCGCTAGAGCTACGGAGTTCGTGCTTTGTGCGACGCTTTCTGCGCTGCGGAAAGAGACCGAGCCATATGGCATAAAACCCAGTGCAATGAAGTCGACCCTGTCGACTTTTAAGTGACTTTAAGTGTAATTTCTGTCTGCGGCGCCAATCCACATATGCACATGACTGATTCGCCAATCTTGAATTTTGTATACATGTGGTTGGGTAATCTATTGTATCCTGTACTCAGGCGCAGAATAATTATTTCTTATGGTCTGTCCATGACTTCAGTTGCCTTCACGTTTTGTTACTTCGATACAACGTCGTATGACAGGATTTCCTAGCTATAACCCAGGTAATACCATTATTCTGATCAGTCTCTGCTAGTCTGAGCCTGTGTAGTTTTCTTGTTCTGTTTATTCTCCCAAACTTTACACTCATGGATTTTCTTTGTACTTAGTGTTCCAGTTTCTAGATTTACTATTACACTGTGAACTTTATCTTCTTCTTTCATTCACTACTTGGTTGTCTGATTTGTTGTATGTGATAATTTGGAGAAATCCATTATCCAAGCTACATGAGCGTGTGGCTTATTCATGTACAGGAGATACATTTAGATTCATCCTGTATGATGTTAAACATTGGGGAGACTTACTACTTAGGAGAAATTCCTGAGAGCTACCAGACTAACTAACTAACTAAGGCCCTAACTAACTAACTAACTAACTAACATAATTTAAAAATTATATACGTGGTGTGTCGTAAGAGACAATATGGCATTGCGATTGTGTCTTTCTCCACGTCGTCTTAATAGTGCTACTTCTGGGAAATCCGCCATATTTCCTTAATGTGTTCAATGGCAGAGCTAAAATGCGCTTTTTGCGTATTGAATGACAGGTTTATGTAGAAGTTTTACATCGTGCAAAAGGCTACCTTCACAGTGGCAAGTCTTGTTCTAATCTCTTCAAGGCATCTCCCATCTAATGTTATGACTATAGTACGACAGAGTATTATATTAATATAAAAAAATAGCACTTCAGAGTACTGACTTCAATAATATGAATACTATGGCAGTACATAGCACTGTCTTGTATTAAGCTGAAAACTACAGCACTACAAACTATAGAACTGTTACGTATTAATATGAAAACACTGAAATTCACTATAACAAATGGACACATAAATGGGAAAATAGAACAAGGACAGCAATGGGAACAAATATACCATGATTATCTAGCATCTCAGCAGGGAGGAACACCACACAAAGCAATAACCATCCGTAAAGAATACAAGTAGTGAAGAAGCACCCCAGTATTCACCAGGGATGAAGAGGATGCACTGTGCTCTGTGGTACACCATGAACATACATATCCCCCACATACAGTGACATTTACATTTTAAAAAAGGTGTTGGCAAGACAGAAACTGGGGCTGGGGCATATAGAAAGAATGGGGCATATAGAAAGAATGGAAGACAATAGGGAAACAAAACTCGCTTACACTCAGGAAATAAATGACAGTAACCCCAAGGTAGACCAAGAAGACGGTGGATAGATAATATATATATATACAGACCTACAAGCACTTGGAATCAACGACTGGCAAGAGAATGTCAACCAAAGAGACGAATGGAGACAGATTGTATCTGCAGCAAAAAACCTCAATGGCTCGGAACGCTGAAGAAGAAGTTGGCAAGACAGAAACTAAGCATGGCCTATAACTACAGTAAAGATACATTCAATGTGTAACAATATTTTGATTTTCTGTACAGAGTTCTGAGAACTCAAGGTGGAAATAACCAAATGCAAACTTCCAAAATGGACAAATTTAAGCCTGCAACTTTCCCAAGGTAATATGCAGGTTACAATCTGGCAAAATCAATACATATCTTCACAAATGGACAATCAAGCAGTATCAGTGTGTTCTGAAACCACAAGTATATTGGATATTCATGCTGATGATGAACATTTTTGTAGAGGAGCTCGGTACACTATCACACCAGCTCTGGCTGCAGTAGATGATCTGTTCATGTGTGTGGCCAGAAACAGACTACCTGGTTCATACTGGGTGTCCCCTAACATCTGGATGTTGCAATCAATTGCTAAGTTTCCTTAGAAGACTGTCTATCCTGAGTGTCAACATCTTAAACAATGTATGTGACATAACATGTTTAAACTGTCTGTGTGATATATAACAACCCCGTATATTCAGATCTGGGAGTTGTGCTGGCATTAAACTCGCGCCGTGCTGACTGTGGGGTGAGTGGTTCAACCCCTACTTCCGCCGTGCTGAAGGTGGGGTGAGTGGTTCAACCCCTACACCAGCATTAAAGTGGACTTAAACATTCACCTCTCGTTCAGAAAGCAATAGCAAAGTATTGAACATAACGTTTAGTTTAGTTTAGTTTAGTTTAATTTAGTTTACACGATTTATTGCCTGGCATATTTCGCTGCATCTCGTCAGGTACATACTGCAGAAATCACACAACTTACGTGAATTAATTAGATAAATCCTTCAAACTGAAATATACACATGTTCGCACAGTAATGTCGATTTGTCTACCACGGTAATTTTAAACTGACTAACATGTCTTTCTGCTTACACAAGGACGGCTTACGAAGGTTGATTAGTATAGCTTCAGCAAACTTTAACAATCGACTACTTTGAGTAGAGTAGACTACTTTGAGCTTTTTATAAGTCTGGTTGAAATGTCGCCACAATTTTTCCCATTTGGCTAACAAATTTTATTACTTGACCAAGATTTTTACCCTTCATTCTCTCACCATATGCCAAGTATATACACCGTATATATGTCACATAGTTCCTGTTATGTCTAATATGGCACATAGTTCGAGCTCTGTCTAATATGTCACATATTTCCTGCTCTGTCTAATATGTCACATGGTTCCCGCTCTGTCTAATATGTCACATGGTTCCCGCTCTGTCTAATATGTCACATGGTTCCCGCTCTGTCTAATGTGTTACAATTGGCCGATTAGTGCCTACTTCACACATCTTAGGACGTGTGTTACTTGGCCGACTGGTGTCTACTTCACACAATTTCGGGCGTGAGTTACTTGGCCGATTGGTGCCCACCTCACACAACTTGGGACGAGTTGCTTGGCCGTCTTGTGTCTACGTAACACACTTTGGGACGTGTGTTACTTGGCCGACTAGTGTCCGTATCACACATTTTCGGACGTGTTTCTTCGCAGACTGGTGGCCACCTCACATCTTGGGACGTGTTACTTGGCCGATTGGTGCCCATCTCACTCCTCTTGGGAAGTATGCTACTTGGCAATCTTCTCCTTACTTGACTAAATAACATTGTGTCTTTCTCCCAGTCATATATAATGTCCTACTTTCATTAGCATCAGGCGGCACCGTAAAGGGGCGGCATAAGCAGCGAAGGAGGGGCGGCATTTCGAAGACTTGCATCATTAAGGGGCGGCATTTCGAAGACTTGCATCGTACTGAGAAAATATACCTCACGACTCTGCTGATACCGAGATAGCGGGTTCAATCCCTATACGGGACTAAAATGTTGACTTCTCTTCCTTGACTTGGGGGTGTAAATTACAAGTACCTCAGAAGTCGGAATAAGTTCGCCAGGTGGCAAGGGACACTGGTAACATGGGAAGCTAATACACACGCAAAATTCAGTCCAGTGCACTAGACGAGGTAGCGTGTGTTTGGACTACACTTGAGTTCAAGACAAGCGAACCAAAACCAAACAAAATGTTTTGTTGTCTAGTCTAGAGCACTCTAATGTCTACTCCTTTGTCTCGTCTTCTTCTTTGTTCCTTGTTTATACTTCTATATAAGTGTCAATCAATGCTTGTGACATTGTTCACGTACTGTCATAGTAGCCTCAATGGTTCCCCGGTAATCTATATTTCCATGTACTACATTCGTCTCAGGAACAACATCTCCGTTGCTTCCAAGCACTCGCTAATTTGTTCATTTATGCTCTATATGACATAGAATGTATGCTTCACTGCCATTGCATAATATTAAACGACTTTCTCCGTAATCCCGTTTATCCACCTGGGGTAACGCAGCGCGCGAGAATTGGAAGCGATTCTTCCGCCGCGTTGGTAACTTACGGGATAAATGAGCCGGCCGCTCTGAAAGTAATGGCAAACTACTGAGCGTAATCTTGCCAAAATATCAACGACAGCGGTAAAAATACTGGTGTTGACAGCGATGTCCTGTAAATATGCGGGGGGGGGGAAGATTTCATTACTCTCTTTCTGTGATAGTAACTTACCGCATAACATATTTTTCATTTTATGAAATGTAGCTTTTGCTTGATCTACTCTGCTCTTACTATGGGTTGTATGTATATCGTTCATCTGATGGTATAATTTCTCCAGAGATTTGAGTTTCTCAACTTAGTTAAGCGTTTTCCCTTCCGTATATCACATATTGGTGTTATTTTCTTGCATAAAAAATTGCGCATGTCTCTTTTTACATGAATATGCAACCAGCTCCAGATCGCCGCGTGCTTCGCAACTGCGAGCGCTAACAAGACAAGTCACGCGAACCGTTCAAGACGCCTGATACGGAGGAGGAAAATGGCACGTGGCAAGACCAATACCAAGAAACAACAGACACAGAAGATGTACAGCGTGGGAGCCACTAGACCCATAAAGAAGACGACCGTGGAGAATCTACCTGCGAGCTGTAACAAAGAACCTGAACATACAAATACTACTGAAGCTACCACGAGGAAGATTGACGTCAGCCCACCACAGACAAGAACCAAGACAGCTGAGAAGAAGGAGGAGAAAGACACCAGAGTCGGAAACACCGACTCAAAGAGTTAGATGGGTTGTCAAACGTATTCAAGTGGAGCTGTCAGACGAAGAAATCATGAAGCAGCTACAAGAATAGAATCTTCACATTTGAATCTTGAAGGCGGAGCGGATTCTAACGTACTCTCAACACACAAAGTAGTCGATTGTTAAAGTTTGCTGAAGCTATTCTAATCAACCTTCGTAAGCCGTCCTTGTGTAATCAGAAAGACATGTTAGTCAGTTTAAAATTACCGTGGTAGACAATCGACATTACTGTGCGAACATGTGTATATTTCAGTTTGAAGGATTTATCTAATTAATTCACGTAAGTTGTGTGATTTCTGCAGTATGTACCTGACGAGATGCAGCGAAATATGCCAGGTAACAAATCGTGCAATCTATTGTTTGTGTCTTCGTTATTCAAATTCATCACGGGAAAACATTGTTTTGAATTTCTGAAACGTCGCCTTCCATTACCAACTGTGATGCGATTAGATGGATTACTCAAGCTGAAGTGTAAAATATCGCTACAGGATTGTCGATTGAGATTTCTCGAGGAATGCCTAAAGACGGGAATATTCCCTCACCGGTATTTCAGATCTCTCAGGGCGGACAGAATATGTCCAACAAGAAAAAACCTGAGACGACTGACAAAAAACCAGATAGAAGAAACCCAGTCTAAACTGGCCAACTTGAAGCGCACACACAGTTCTGCCTACTACGTCACCCAGGAATTGAGCTTGTATGGCTACTTGAAGTTCACCAAATTCTGTACAGAAACAGTGTACAAGGTGAAAATCGCAGAGAATGCTCGCCTCAACAAATCACTGAGCACTGAAAAGATAACTACGTCAGTACTAGACAACCCAGAGAAGTATGTGAGGAACTTATCGTCGTACGTACTCAACAACATTGAAACGGAGGCCCTTGCATACGGATTAAAATTCTGCATAAAGCCCAAACACATTAACCGTGTTGAGTCGCAAGCACAATTTGAAATGTTGTTTGATCAAGTCTCCAAGTTATCACCTACTTCTGCTGAGTCAGTCGGGTGGCTGAAGGCCAAACTGGTAGATTTAGAACACCAGTATCGCACAACCCCCTCTAAACAGACATGTCCGCTGACCAACGAACACCTTACTGCCTTAAAAGCGTTAAAGGCCAACAAAACCCTTGTAATATTGAAACCTGACAAAGGGAGTGGTGCAGTACTGATGGACATATCAGACTACCAGAGAAAAATGGATGATATATTATCAGACGCATCTAAATTCAGAGTAGAGCAAACAGTCAACAAGTCGGAGGACCTGGATGCAAAAATGAGGAAAGAAATCCAGTCACTTGTGAATGCAGGACTCATCAGTGAGGCCACTGCAAAAACGCTCACACCGCGTGGCTCCCAAACACCTCAGATGTACGGTCTACCCAAGCTTCACAAGCCCGGCATCCCACTAAGACCGATCCTTTCCATGGTTAACTCGGCACAACACCGAATGGCGAGATGGCTAGCTGAAATTTTAAAGCCAGTACGACAGTCCTTCGATCCAAGAACACTCAGGGATACATTCGAACTGGTGGAATTATTGGATACTATGGACATAAACAACAAACACATGGCATGCATGGATATTGCCTCTTTATTCACCAACGTTCCATTAGATGAGACCGTGAATATAATAAGCGAACGCATTAGAGACAAACAACTAAAACTAGGCATACCATCAGCTATTCTAGAGAGGCTATTAAAATTATGTACTGCCAACATACAATTCAACTTTCTAAACAAGTCATATCGCCAAATTGACGGAGTGGCCATGGGGAGCCCACTTGGACCTATTCTAGCGGACATCTTCATGGCACACTTAGAAGAAAAGAGATCCTCAGAAATCAATAACTTGGCCTTTTACCGTCGTTACGTGGACGATATACTAATTATCACCACAGACGAGCTACAAGCAACGTCGTTCCAGGCCACAATGAACGAGACACATATAAACATCTCTTTATCTATGGAACACGAACACAACGAAGCGTTGCCGTTTCTAGATATCCTAATGAGACGTAGAGCAGATGGCACAATTCAAAGATCGGTGTACCGCAAAGAAACATGGACTGGCCAATACTTAAATTTTCAGAGCTTCGCACCTGTCCAGTACAAACGGGGCTTAGTACGGACCCTGTTTGACCGTGCTAGGAAGATATGCACCCAGGACACACTGACAGAGGAATTTAAAACTCTGAAGAATGCCTTAAACCTGAATGGGTACTCCACAGGATTTATAAAGCGCCACTGCCAACAGCCCAAACCGAAATCAGAAGTAACTACAGTCCCTAAACTCAAAGTATTCATCCAGCTAACCTTCCGAGGAGATGACGTAATGCAACGTCTGCGGGACCGGCTCACCACAGCAGTCGAGCGAACATTCTGTGCTGCAGCTCTAGTCATCAGGTACAGAAACACACCGATCCCAGTCCCAGCAGTAAAAGAACCTGTAGCTTTGTACGCCAAATCAAATTGTATTTACCAATTTACATGCAGATGCGAGGCCATCTACATAGGCAGAACTGAGCGACAGTTACATTGCAGGGTTTCGGAACATATTCCGAATTGGTTGGACAAGATACTACACACAGAAGATGGTAGCCTAGGCAGGCCGACACACCGGAAAAGTCTGGCTTCATCGGTCGGGAGACACTGTGCTCGAGAGTGGTCACGTGGTTGAAAGAGACAGTGCCTTCCGTGTGTTGTTCAACACACAAAGTAGTCGATTGTTAAAGTTTGCTGAAGTTATTCTAATCAACCTTCGTAAGCCGTCCTTGTGTAAGCAGAAAGACATGTTAGTCAGTTTAAAATTACCGTGGTAGACAATCGACATTACTGTGCGAACATGTGTATATTTCAGTTTGAAGGATTTATCTAATTAATTCACGTAAGTTGTGTGATTTCTGCAGTATGTACCTGACGAGATGCAGCGAAATATGCCAGGCAATAAATCGTGCAATCTATTGTTTGTGTCTTCGTTATTCAAGTACTCAAAGATCCCTACCACGCTGGCGGTGGTGACGACTGAGGGCAGCGAGATACCTCGCCAGGTATCGATAAACCAGAAAATACAACAGCCTGAAGGAGTCATACCGAGGATTACTCAATGTTCGAGATGCCGGAGTGCCAGCCACAGCAGAGCACCATGTCGCAGTAAGTTGGAAATATGCCGATACTGCGCCGATCACCACGCCTTCAAGGAATGTCCGCTGGCCAAGCTGGACACGGTTTAGTTTAGTTTAGTCGATAGATCAACATCACGGCACACGGGTGTAACCCATAAGTGCTCCGTTCTTCTCCTAACTCAAACCTGAGTCTGAGAAACCTAACTCAAGCCTGAGTTTGGAGAAACTCAGCTCAGTGCACGAACTCCGTAGCACGGCGAGGATCCTGAAATACTTTGGTAAGATTTTTTTTAACTCGAAATTTTTCCCGGGCAGCGCCGTTAGGCTACTCTTTTTCGATTTCCAGCTGCCAAGGGATTTTTTACGTGCGCAACAATACACACGGGCGTCCGATCTCACTACCCAGAGACCAGGGGAAATTTTATTACTAGAAGTCCACATGAAAGAAATCCCGGTCCACACGAGGGCTTGAACCCAGGACCTCCAGCACTCGAGGCGGACACCATACCTCGAGACCACGCCGCTGGACACGGGCTTTCGATCAACAAACAAATTTTGTTGCGTATCCCTTGCGGGACGTTGCAGTCAACACCAGTATTTTCAGCTGCTGTTGATGTACTAGGCAAGTGTTACGTTCAGTAGTTTGCCATTGCTTTCTGAACGACCGGTCTCTATACCTTTTTCGAAAATACGAGCACCGCCGTGTTTCGAACTCGGGTATACGGGCTCACAAACCGCGTTCGCAAGCCCTTCAGCCACAGAGACGGGTTGCTTTCGATCACCCAACAACAAAAGAAAGTGCGCCAACTGCCTGGACAAGCATTATAAGGACTTATAAGGCAACCAGTCAAGCCAGACGAACCAGCAGCCTTCACTAACAAAAGAAACCACCACAGGAGACGGGAACAAAGGACAGTCGCCGACCAATCCCCTAGCTAATGTCACAGACACAAATGCTTACACAACTAGTCCGAGATAGGACTTACTCGTAAGAGCGTACAAGACAAGAAACAGGGTTAAAATACCCACAAAAACCACGGATCTCAACAACAACCAAAGCTGAGGAAGCAGGTTTAACGAGACCGAATTTGGAATTTTTGTTTTGAAAATTGGAATTGGAACGAGATTGATTGGAATTGGGTTAACGAGACCGAATTTTGAATTTTTGTTTTGAAAATTGGAATTGGAATTGGAATCCCAGATTGTATTGACTTCGGGATTCACTAGCCAATTTGTATGTTTAATATTAATACTTTACACACAAACAAAATATACTTACGCGCACATGACACATAAGTGAATTGGTACAGTTATCTCCGAACAGTCATAACATCTGATGGGAGATGCCTTGAAGAGATTAGAACAAGAATCGCCATGGTGAAAGTAGCCTTTAGCAAGATGAAAAACATACTGACCAATAAAAAGATGTCAACTGAAACGAGAAAAAGAGTGTTGAGGTGCTACATAGAACCTGTACTTTTGCATGGATGTGAAGCGTGGACAATGAGCAGTCAGGCTGAAAAACATCTGGTGGCTGTGGAAATGTGGTTTCATAGGAGAATGCAAAGAATACCATGGACAGACAGAAAAACCAATGACCAAGTACTTTTTTTTTTGTTCACATACCCTTTTACAGGACATCGCTGTCAACATCAGCATCTTTCAGCTGATTGTTGATTTCTTGGCAAGATTACGCTTAGTAGTTTGCCATTGCTTTCTGAGCTACCGGCTCACATGCCCCGTAAGTTACCGACACGGAGAGAACCGACACCGATTCTCACGCACGTCACGTTTCTCACGACAGTATACGTGATTAAGGCGAAAGTCGCTAACACCTAGGCCAGGGAGACCGGCTAATAAGTACTACAAAAAAAAACAAATGAAAATCGTAAACTGATTAGAGAAATTAGACGTAGACAGTCTCAATGTTTTGGTCACGTTATGAGAAGAAAAATAAATTGGAGAACTTGGTGACAACTGGCAAGATCGGAGAACAAGGGGAGGACAGAGAAGTAAATACCTGGATGGCTTGACCATGTGGCATGGTCGAGGCAAGAACGCTGAGGTGATCCACGACTCTGGTGATCGCGTGAGATGGCGAAACATGACCGCCCACACTTAAAGGCATGGCGCATGACGATGATGACACATACACGACATCTAACATCTATCAATCACTAGTATCAGAGATTTCAGATGTAACTCATAACAACTTTGCTTATATGTATTACAGTGCTGACGAAGGCCCTGACCGTAACGTCCATTCAGTTTCTTGAGATTGTCCTCATGTTAGTTAGTTAGTCTTTCCTCTTGAGACTAAGTCGGCGCATAGGGCAGAAGTCATGGCTCTCCATGTCTGGCGGTTCGCTGCTACCTGTTGTAGATCTTGGATGTTTACTTGGCCGTTGAATGAGCCTTCTCTGATGATGGTTCTACGCAGGGTCTCTCTTGGTCTTCCTCCTGTGCAGCTGACAAACTGCACTCCTCGTTGATTTACTCTTAATTTTCAATAGCATTTTTTTTTTTTTTTTTTGCGCTCGCTCGCTTTGAACTCAAGCGTAGGCCATACACACTATGTATAGTAGTGATGGGCTGAATTTTGCGTGTGAATTAGTTTTCCCTACTAACAGTGTCCCTCGCCATCAGGCGAACCCACTCCGACATCAGAGGTACTTGTAGTTTACGTGCTTAAATTCAAGGATGGAATGGCATATTCTATGGCCCGGAACTGCTTGCAAGGGAACGACGGGAAAACATTTACTCTATCCAATCAGAAGCGTCCTCTCATGCGCGCTGTTTAAATGAGTGGATTTATCAACAATGGTTGATGTTCTTCAAGTTCGAGAATTGTTGTTCTTGTTTGCTTGAAATTATTGTTTCTGAATTTTGTTGGATCAGTCATGGATGGAATTAAGTATGTAATCTTTTTGTTGTGAAGTGTACATTTGAACACACATGTGACGCAATTTTGATTGGTGTTTTTGTACAATTTTTGGCCGTCGGCAGGCTGCGTGCCGTAAAAATTATTTAATTATTCATTTCATTTATTCACCATCAAAAAGCGGTCATGTGCTCATTACAATTAATAATACTCCTGGTGCCTCGATATATTGATCAGTAATTGCTTCTAGCTTAAATGATTTAATGGAAACATTATCACAATTTCATGAAGTTTAAAGCGAACTATAGTAATGCCATTACTAATGATTTAATGAATGTGTAATAATGGAATGGTACCTAAACAAAACAATGTCATGATGACAATGAAACTTTAAATTAAAAATATTAAAAATAAAATAGACCAGACAGGAGGTAGGGAATGACAATCGAATCCGATTCTGATTTGTTTTGGAGTATGAGATGAAAATGAAACAGGTGGTCTGGAGAACTTTGTGACAACCAGCCGGGTATACTGAAGGTGTTTGATACAGGTTAACAATCTAGGAAAGTCGTGGATTAATTAATCATACGTTACACATAAGCAAGGCAGGGAGAGTGTATAATCACTGTATTCGCAATCGAATTGCGTATAATTAATACTGAGCGTTTGATAGAATAGATACAAACAACAACAAATTCAGATACCTATGATAGGTTTTAGTTAGTTAGTTAGTCTTTCCTCTTGAGCCTAAGGCGGCGCATAGGGCAGAAGTCCTGTCTCTCCATGCTTAGCGGTTCGCTGCTACCTGTTGTAGATCTTGGATATTTACTTGGCCATTGAATGAGCCTTCTCTAATGATGGTTCTACGCAGGGTCTCTCTTGGTCTTCCCCGTTTTCTTTTCCCTACTGGTGACCATATGAGGGCTTGATAGGGGAGTCTTGACTTGTCCATTCTGAGTACATGGCCGATGTAGTTCCAACGGCGTCTTCTTATGAAATTGGATACTGTATCTTGCTTAGTCTCTTGTCTTATTTGCGAATTGGATCTGAAGTCTGTCCAGTGGATGTTTAGAAGTCTTCTAAGACATTTGTTCTCAAAATTGTCTAATTTTTTATCTAAAGCTACCGTTGATTTCCAACTTTCACATCCATACGTTAACACTGGAATCACACAAGAGTTGAAGATTTTAAATTTTGTGTGTTTGCTGAGTGTCTTTGACTTCCAGATGTTTGACAGTTTATTGAAGGCACTAGATGCCAGTGCGATTCTAGATGATATTTCTGGTGTTGAGTCCCCTGTAGATGTCATTTTGCTTCCTAGGTATGTGAAGCTGTTGACTTTTTCAAGAACGTAGCTGTTCAATTTGGTGTCATCTGAACTGTTGGTAAGATCAATAGTCTTTGTTTTTGTGGTGTTAATTTGGAGACCAATTTGCCCTGAAACATTTTGGAGGTGGTTTATTTTCTCTTGGGCATCCGGGTGTGTTGAACTCAAAAGCACTATGTCGTCGGCAAAGTCCAGGTCTTCTAGAATTTTGTCAACCCAATGGATACCCATATTTGTGTTGTTTGTGCATTTGCGCATGACCCAGTCGATAGCTATTCCAAAAAGCATCGGTGATAAGACACAACCCTGTTTCACTCCTGTTTCGACTGAGAACCAGTCAGAGTTGCCTGTTTCTGTTCTTATGCAGCAACGTGTTTCTTTGTAGAAAGATTTTATGACGTTGGTATATTTGGTAGGAAAACCATAGATGTTAAGTAGATTCCAAAGTGAAGGACGGTGGATACTGTCGAAGGCTTTTTGAAAGTCGACAAAGTTGGTGATTAATTTCGACTGGAATTCTACGGAGTCTTCAATGATTATTCTGAGGGTGAAAATGTGGTCTATGCATGACCGTTTTGGTCTGAAGCCTGCTTGTTCTTCTCTGAGCCTTTCATCTATCGCCTTTTTCAATCTCTCAAGTAACATGCTACAAAAAAGTTTTCCTGGTACTGACAATAGAGTGATACCACGCCAATTATTGCAATCAGACATATCGCCCTTTTTAGGCAGTTTGAAAATTACACCATCTATCCACTGTTGTGGTGGGGATTCGCTTTGCCAGATTTCATTGATCAGCTGTAACAAACGTTGTAAGGTGTTCTCATCTGCTGCTTTGAGCATTTCTCCTGAGATTTCATCTTCACCAACAGCTTTGTTGTTCTTCAATTTTTTGATGGCTGCTTTAATCTCTTCCATGGTGAATGACTCGCAGGAGGCATCTAGTGGGGGCATAGTAATTTCTCCATCCAGGTTCGGAACAGTGTCAGGCTGCGGTCTATTTAATATTTCTTTGAAATGTTCTGCCCATCGTTGCTTTTGAAGGTCATCGGATAACAATTGATTGCCTTGTTTGTCTTTGATGGGTATATTTGGTGTAGGTGAGTGATTGCATAGTTGCTTCATGATATGGAATACGGCTCTGTTGTTTCCAGTTCTGGCAGCTGCTTCGGCTTCGGAGGCCAGGCTGTGAATAAAGTTCTGTTTGTCTTTTCGTGCGTTTGATTTCACCTCTTTATCCAACATAGAGTATTTTTGCTTATGGGTATCATATGTAGATGTGTCTTTTGCAGAAAGAAGTGTTAGTTTTGCTTGTTTTCTTTCTTGTATCTTCGTCCAGGTGTTATCGCTTAGCCACTTCTTCTTCTGTCTTTGTACGTAGCCGACTGTGTTTGTTGCAGCATTTAGCAAGGTATTTTTTAGGAAATTCCAATTTTCTTCAATGTTGTTTTTAATATACACATTGCTCGATACACTTTCTTTGTTAGCATAGCTGCTTCGTACCTCTGAATTGAATGCGAGTTGGTGTTCTTTAGTCAGTAGGGACTGTGAGTTTATTTTCTTAATTCTGGGTGATCTGTGCAGAGTCTTGAGCTTTATTTTTAGTTTGGCAATGCATAGATTGTGATCACTGCCAGCATCTACACCTCTGTAGGCTCTAACGTCTTGTACTGATGAACGGATGTAGGTTTTATCATGCTATATTTGATAATTCCGTGTTGATCAATATGTTTCAATGAATTAATCCTGACACTGATGTATGGCTTGGTTTGGCAAATCAACAGAATGTTTTTTTAAATTCTTGGGCATGTTTACGTTTAGTAGTTTGCCATTTCCTTCTGAACCACCGGCCTCATACCTTTGTATGAAAACCAATGTAGGGCGGTCTGCTTCCAAATCACCGCGGTTAGGTTTCTAACGCGGTGTTTGCAGGATTACGAAATTCATTCATAACCACTTCACTACAGACCTGGCGACTATTCATGTTTGTTTCAGAAGGCACAGTTAGTTGGATGTCTTTTACAGGACATCAAAATCAACCACGGCATTTATTCCAGAAGTTGATGTTGTTGTTGCCTTCCACTTATGCCGTTAGGCGTCGTGGAGAAGGTTAATTGAAGCTCCAGCGCCTGTGACTAGCGTGTTTCCTACCGGTTTGCTAGACCTGTCATAGGTTCCTTACCTAATATAAGTATAAGACCGTAATGGTTTACTTTCTTTCACACCTTAGATTTCTCGCGGTCAAGGAAAAGCCGCCACATTACCTTCTCAAGAATAAATATATGCAAATTCACAGGTCTGGGGCGGTGAGGTGATGTGTTTGAAAACATCATATCAATTTTTAGAATTAATAAATTGAAATGGCACGACTCCCTAGGCTACAGACATAACACCAAGGACATGATTCATATGTAGTTTGATGGCCTAGAGATTCTTAATTCGGAGTGACTATTCGCAATTCCATTGCGAATAGAAAAAAATTATATTTGCAATCGAAGTAGGTCACGTGATTATTCCTGTGCGTGTGTCCATATTACAATAGTTTGTTGATTTGTTAACGTGTCCTCAGTAGCGTAGTGGTTAGTGTCTCCGCCTGTCACGCAGGAGCTCGAGGTTCGATTCGCCGACGGGGAGGCAACTTTTCTGTTTTTTTTTTTTCATTTTCAGGAATTAGGTGACACCAATGCTAGTCTGATAGTTTCAGATGAGGCATATGTTTTCTACGGATTTTGTGTATTAGGTGTTGTTTATCTTGCTGCACAAGAACCTGCATACTTGTCTTTCTGTTCTTATCTGTCCTCTACTTTTGTCTTGGGAAAGGAGCTTAGCCACCCGAATGCGAGTTCTCTCTCTCTCTCTCTCTCTCTCTCTCTCTCTCTCTCTCTCTCTCTCTCTCTCTCTCTCTCTCTCTCTCTCTCTCTCTCTCTCTCTCTCTCTCTCTCTCTCTCTCTCTCTCTCTCTCTCGATCTCTCTCTCGATCTCTCTCTCGGTCTCCCATCTCTCCCTTTCTTGTCTTTACCACTCTTTAATGTCTTTCAACACATCTTTCTCATATCTCTGTCTCTCACACTATCTTCGTTATCTATCTCTCTCCTCTTGCTTTTCCACCTGCTTCAGATATACCGGGTTTTCCTGCACTTTATATGCGTAGCAAATTAATGAGGCCAGTCAATCAAAAGCCTGGTGTTTGAATTGCCTAATTATGTCTCTCTGAGGCGAAGCATATTGCTGACTGTCAGTACTGTCAGCTTGGGCCAGAACAGAGTCACTCAGAGAGGATGCAATGGAGGCCATAGAAAGTGTCAAATTAAGAGAATCATCACTGTTGCGATATTATCAGGACATAAATAGTAGGACGGTAACGTAAACAAACATGGATGCCTAGTATTGTAACAGTAAGTGTACAGAAACGAAAGTTAACAATTCTTAAACTCGCCTGGGGACAGAATTATTTGTATGGATCGTTATTTGTATTGGGGATACCTGTACTGAAAAATTATTCTTGATATTTAAACAGGACTAATGTAAAAATAAAACGGGATGCCAAAAGAATGGACAGAAGTAAGAAGAAGAGTGATTCATTAAAAAATACAGAGAATTCGGCAGAATTAAACTCGCAACAGTGAACATTCCTATTTAAATTACCACCTTCTTAGACTTCTTAATGGCCCAAACTAAAATTGACTAGTGAGCAGACGCTGTGACATGTTTGTTACTTCCCGCAATTCGATTGCGAATATAATTTTTTTCTATTCGTAATGGAATTTCGAATAGTGCCTCCCTTCTTAATTACTTTAAATCTTTCAACTCTCATAGGTCTAATTTCCGAAAATGAAACGGGAAAAACAAAATTCGCCGGCGAGGAATCGAACATCGGTCTCTCTTTTTAGAGGTGTTGATACTTACCACTATGCTACTGAGGATACGATGAAACCTTAACAAAAATGTATAATATAGTGAAGCACATGTCCCGATGACGTCACGTACGTCATGTGACTAGCCTTCGATTGCGAATAGACAGTTTGTTTATTCGCAATTGGATTGCAAATAGGCACTTCATACGCATTAAGCCGTGACATACAATTTTAGTACAAGATGTGGCACACATGTATCATTGTATGTTGATACTGACTGGAATTCTGAATTAGTACTTGTAGCATATATATAGACAATATTTAAAAATTGTGTTTTTACTTATGAAACATTGACAGATGGATACGGCTTGACAAGACGAATACAACGGTATCTCAGTGAAGACTGTACGTTAATTCTAAGCGGAGTTATTATTTTTCTGCAGTAATCTACAACCAGGCAGTGTAAAGGAATCTTAGTAAATTGAACACAGCTGATCGCGGCCCAATAAATTTGGCGCTGAGAACTTCTGCCTTCTATTATTGTGGCTTGTTTATTTTTAAACGGACAACATAGTACCGTATATCATTGCGTCCAGGGTGGCGAGGTCTAACTTGATGCATTATCTATTTTTCGATTGGATGTCCTAATTAACAATTAAAAATAGCCGCAAATTGTTTATTGTTCATTAAAAGTTTGTCGCATCGCTAACAAACCTGACAAGATGTATACTTTATTGTGCATTTTGAAAAATGGAAAGTAAAAGTCACATTCCTCTTTCAATAGAATGTCGACAGTATTGAGATGTCCGACTTCATTGCACCGGGTTTTATCCCATATGGCTCGGTCTCTTTCCACAGGGCGGATTGCCGAAAGCATCGCACAAAGCACAAGTCTCAGAGAAAAATGCACTTTTAATGTGCTGTGACCTAATTAAGTTATACATAGCTGCCCTTTTATGTTAAATAAATGTCATGTGAAATGTTCGTCGTTAGTGAAAGAACAATTCATACAAATGTACTCACATTGTCTTGATGTAACGACTGCATTGCAACATCTTTCTTTTGTTGATTAAATATCATGCAATAATGTAAGTAAATAAGTTTGTAACTGCTGCATAAATTAAGCAGTCACTTTCGCTAATAATTAAATTCTACTTATGCTCTATAATTACACTATTTTTAGTTTAGAAACTAAATTAAACTGTTCTGTATCTAAAAGTGAGCAGTTAATAATTAAATACTAACTTTTTTTAAAAAACATAACTTATTTTACAGTATTATATTTAAATAATTATGTACTGCTGCGCAGTATATTAAATAGAACAAGTCTAGACATCTACATAAAACATGATTTGCGGGTCTACTTACGTTATAAAACAAATTTCATTAGGGCCAGAAGTACATGAACCGTAAAATTTAGATGAAAAAACAATATCAAGTAACTGGTTCTTGTATTAATGTGATCTTGAAATGAAATAATCTTAATTTCCCCCCCACCCTTAGGAAACCCTAAAATTCCCTCCTGGGGGGGGGGGGGGGAATTCCCCACCGGTTGTGAACCACTGGTCTAAAACGTCACAAATAACCACAAAATGCTGAGGTTGATTCTGACGTCTTACACTGAACCCCACTGAGGTCATTGTGTCACCTAATGTCCGTCCATTAACTTTAACTTAATTAGCATTAACAAGCTAACCATGTTATTCTTTGACAATGATTGAGAGAGTGTGTGTGTGTAAACACACACACACACACACACACACACACACACAGTAAAGTCAGGTTGTAAAACAAAGCATCCCTTAAATTCTTGTTTCCATGAATAACACGTATCGAAGTGACTATTCCCAATAGAATTGCGAATAAAGATAAATTTTATTCGCAATCGAATTGTCCCGGCTGGTCACGTGACGTCACCGGGACATGCGTGTGACTATATTAGTAATTTTCGTTGATCTATTAACGAGTCCTCAGTAGCATAGTGGTAAATGTCTCCCCCTGTCACGCAGGAGCTCAAGGTTCGATTCTCCGCTGGGGAGACACTTTTGTATTCTTCATTTTTCAGCATTTAATTATGTGAAAGCGACTTTTTAATTTTAAAAAAAAATATATTAAAGATTAGGAACTAAATTATAGAACTGAGAAACTCGAAGCTTGTGAATAGTGTGCTCTATGGATCTGCGGAAGCTGCCGGGGAGCGCATCCCCCAGGCAGTGACGGAGTGATCAAGTGTCGGAATCGATGGATCCAATAGATGTCTTTGTTTAATGTGAATTTTATTTGCCAAATCAAATATCGCCCCAAATTAGCCACCTTCTTGAATGAATAAATCTGTTTTATTCGCAATTCAATTGCAAATAAAGTCTCCCAACACGTATTCCCCCAAGCACATAGGTAGAAAAACCTAAGAATAATTCAGGAGTATCTCCATTTTCTCAGTACATATTTGTTTTGCAACAACAGTCTAAGTCTAACGATTCATGGCGGGGAAGTGGGGGGGGCCACCCCGTCATAAACTTTT
Organism: Cepaea nemoralis; assembly: GCA_014155875.1. NCBI lineage: Eukaryota > Metazoa > Mollusca > Gastropoda > Stylommatophora > Helicidae > Cepaea > Cepaea nemoralis. Next base: position 22,891 of record JACEFZ010012173.1, read on the forward strand.
TTCAGGTGTGGTGGCAACTGCATGCTTGGATTTTTTTGTCTCTGCTTATACCTATCAACGTAAGCAAGCATGTTCATTCCTGAACTGTGATAATGATAATCTTCTTGAATGCATCACATATAATCATTTAGAAAAAGGGACACAAAGCAGGTTAAAATAGATGCCAAGTTATGTGATGTTTTCAGTCATAGACCTAGGTTTTTTGTGTGTCTGTGGAAACTTAGTAACTTGGCAAGGTGGATCATTAAAAAAACATCTACTATTTGTTATATACTGAGAAATCAATTAAAACTTTGAATTCCCAAAGACTTCCTGAAACAAATTGCTGATATGACCCAGTTAAAACATCACTCAAGCTATATCTAAGTTCTGGATTTTCCTATGTTCACTACCTGACTACTCATGACTCATTTACACAGATAATTAGTGTTCATATAATTTGGGACAGTCAGAAGAAGTCCTTTTGCAATTGGTTATTTAGGTAAACATGTGAAATAGAGATAGAAGGGAAAATTCTTCACCAAGTGGATAGTTTTAAATATCTAGGGACATTTATAACATCGGATGGAAGATGCACAATAGAGATTAAGAGCAGAATAGGGCAAGCAAAGGCTGCATCAATAAGTCACTATCATTGAATGTTAGAAAGAGAGTGCTGAAGTGCTATATTTTTTTGGGTCATGTGATGAGAAGAGAGGCGTTGGCAGAACATCGTGACAACTGGAAAGATCAAGGGGAAGAGAGGCAGACCACAATAAATGATGCTGGATGGATTGCGGCAGTGGCATGGAGGAATATCAACAAAGTTGATCCAGAAAACCAAAGACCGAGATCTGTGGAGAGTCATGAACGCCTACGCCAATCGGCATGTCAATTGATGATGTTGATGATGATGGGGTCTATATAGAGAGGATGATGTTATTTCTTTAGCCTTTTTTTTTTTTTTTACTAATATTAATTTTAACAGTAAATATTTAGAACTGCTGGTCATTATTATCACTTTAATATTTAATGTTAAAATGTAGTGTTTGATGTAACATTATATAGTTCCTGCACTGTTATCAGCATGTAATGTCTATACATTTCTGAGTGACAGCCCCACAAGTATGAGCGAGCTCTGAGGCGAATGCTGTGAATACTTTGAATGGCCAGAGTAAATAACAATAATTGCTTGGAAGGGGCCATGAAAATATATACACATCTATAAGAAAGAGACAGTGTTATGGTCGTATAACAATGAGAAGTAGCATTGGAGACCATTGAGGTGATTGGACAAATCTATGATGGCAGCAGAGGCAGACCAGGAGAAATAATGCTTGATGGTCTGAGATGATGGCATGAAGGAATATCATCAGTAGAGTTGTCCCAGAACACCAAGTGCCTAGATTTGTGGAGAGACATGACTGCATGCGCCACTTTACAACATACAGTGATTATGACGAAATGAGCTATGCAAAACTAAATACTTATAGGAAAATACTGACCGCATTTGGGGGGGGGGGGGGCCACAAAGAAGCAAAAAATAAAAAAGATAACTACCTGGATGGCTTGGCTAAGTGATATCATCGGGACAATATCAGCTGATCTGAGACTCTGGTAGCCATGCGAGATAGTGAGCTATGACCGTCCACTCTTACTATCGTAGCACATGATGATGATGATGATGATGGAGAGTCTAGGTTGCATTCGCACATCAGTCCTAACATGGTCAATTAGCAGATAGGATAGCTAAGTCAATGATTCCATTTACCTGGCATAAAGTGCTGGCCACATATTTTTTACCAATGGGCTCTCGGTGAGTAATGTGGTGAATATGACATTGGCTACCATTATTTACCAGGAAATTTCCTGATATCCATCTTAAGCTGAGTTTCTTGGGAGCTCAGGTCAATTTTTAAAATCCAATAGTTCGCAGCCCTGCACTGGGATTCAGCCATAGTCATTTCTTAGCTGGAGTTATTGTTTTATTCACATTTGTTGAGGATGAGAAAGTGGTTGTTAATATATGTCAAAGCTCATAGGTCAGATTGCAATTGTTACTGCATGGATGGTTTGATCATATTTGTGAAAAATCTGTCTTCATTATCCTCTTCTGCTCTTTATTCTCCATTAGAGCAGAAGCCCTCGGCCTACTCACTCCAAGTCATCCTGTTTTGCTATCTCATTGAGCTCCGTCCATGTCCTCCCTGCATTATTCATCTGTCCCTGATTCTCTTCTCTGTGTTTAAGGTCTTCATCTATTTTTCTCTACAGATTCCATACAATACCATATAATTATAAAGTTCCCAGGTTTTCTCAATTAGTGTCCTATTTCTTGTTCTCACCTCCCTCACTGAAAAGGCCTTTAGGAAGAAGTCCGATCCAGACCTGCATGGCCAGATAGAGCAGTAACTTCAAGATAGAACAGTAACTTCAAGATAGAACAGTAACTTGACACAGTCTCTGTGGTCTTTGTTTCAGACATGCTATATAATGGTGTAACATACTCTGCCTGGGCAGCCCCTCCCCTCTGTAAATGTGGATAACATGTGTGTCTTAGTTCTAGAGCAGGCTTAGTGCATGCCTCATTAAGCACCATGGTTGTTAACCATTTCTGTGCACAACAGAAAGTGGGTTTGAACCAAATAGAAATGAATGAAGGAACATGCGAAGTAGAGATGTGTCACGGTTATGACTTCAAGTGTGTTAATATGGTAGCAAACATGTTGTATTATAACGTAATTACAACAATTTGGCGATATGTGTTCATGGTAGATACGAGTAGTCTGTTAAGATAATTAATTGCACTTAATCAGTTAATTGCCGGTCTCTCCGTTGAAGGGGTTAAGGGCGTTCGTAATCCCATATACCCACATACAAAACACAGCTGCGCGAGATTCGGCAGCGGCTCGCGTCGCATTGATTTCTTACGAAAAGGTATGTGAGCTGGTTGTTCAGAAAGCAATGGAAAATTACTGAATGTAAAACTTGCCAAGACATCAACAGCAGCTGAAAAATACTGTTGTTGGCAGCAGTGTCCTGTAAAATAGGATATGCAAAAAAAAAGTTAATTACCATGTGATTTGTTGATCTTTCAGTAACCTGAGCCCCAGTAGGGAGCATACTCAAGTAGCATGCAACAAAGTAATTGACTCTTCTATGCGAGCTCTGTACAACATTTGGGATAAGATGGGCATTGATGAAAGTCAGAAGAAGGCCAGAGGGGACACTGCGGTACTCCATGTGAAAAACTTGATGCAGAACATGGTGAATGAAGAGGAGGCTCTGATGAATCAAGTTGCAAAAACAATAGCTGATTTTACAGAGAAGCTGGAGCAGCTGTGTAAGGAGCTATCTTTACCACAGAACAAGGTAAGCAAATTGCTGGTTTAGCTTCTGGGAAAGGCCTGTCAAAGATGTGTATAAATTTTACATGCTTTTTCTTTCATGTGTCTTGGGGGGGGTGGAGGACGCATTATTGTGTTGTCTGTGTTTACTGCAGAGCTGCAGTATTTGCACCCTTCAGCCAACACATTTATGTATTCTAAAACATGGGATATGATGTTATGAGATGAACAGTGCGAGTAATATAAAATTTCATATCAGCTTTCAAAACTGATTTATAAAAAAAAAAACTTTATGTCCTTTCTTAGGAGTACATATACAGCAGAGCACAAATATTGGTTGTGTATAAAATGGGTTTCTGTAACTAATGTGTTATGTCTTGCATGAGTTGGCATTTATACATACGCTGTACAGAGCTTTGTAGTGAATCATGGAATAACTTAATCCAGAATATTCAGTCAGTATGCATTTTGTACATGAACATTGTAAGTTTGGCACCTGTTAACATTCAACAGCTAATACTAGAAAGTTTAATTAATTGTACTTTTTATTTTTCTTGTGATTTTGTGCCCATCTTTAGACAGTGGTATAAGTGGGTGATAACACCAAGAGATAAGCAACCAACAGTCTGTCATATGGCTAAAGAAAGAGAATGTTGGAGATTCAGTGCAACCAACCTTGATTGTGGAGCTGGCCCATGATTGATTGATAAGCCCAGAAGTGGTTATCAAGGGGGACACCCCACCCCCCAACCCAGGTTGTGAACATTGGAGAAAATAAACTAATTAACATCAGGGACACTACCCCCCCCCCCCCCCCCCCCCCCCCAAAAAAAAAAAAATAATAGAGTTATGTTGGCTTGATCACAGTATGGGACATGGTCTATTACTGAATATATTAAATCAGCCATGTGCACATGTGGATTGGTGTCACAGACAGCAGATCACATACTTCAAGACTGCCCAAAATATAACATATCTAGGCAAACCTTCTGGCCTAGAGAGACAGTGCAAGATAAACTCTATGGACCACTGAGTGAACTATAAAAAAAAAGACTGTTAAATTCATACAAGAGACAACATTGCAGTTATAGACATATTTCAAGAGAACGAAAGAACTGAAAACGCTACATTATGCAAACATGCCACGGCAATGGGGTACAGACTTGTGCTGAGCTGATGAAGGTTGCTGAGAACAGGAGACAGGGTACATGATCAGACGACTCAACATGTCTTGGAACTGGTTGATGTAATGAATGAATGGAAGTTGTAATCTTCCTACATTATATTTGTAGCTTTCTGTTCTCTAAGGACAATCAGTAGTCTATTATTTCTACTACAGATTTCCGGAGGGCTTACTATGGTGCAAAAGGAGAAGCTTCTGAGAAGCAAGGTGGAAACCATGACCAAGGAAAAGAAAGACAGACTGGCCAAGTACAGCACTCTCCACACCAATGACCAGCAATTGTGTGAGGTTTTGTCAAGCACCCCTTACTACTTACCTTCTGGAACTGTGCCCACTCTAGAGCAGCTGCAGGAGCTGGAGAAACATGTTGTTCACTTGCAGACTGAAAGGGTAATACTCTAGTTTCTTTTTGTTTCTCTGATCAGTTTAATCATTTAAAGCTGAAAGGGTAATACTCTAGTTCTTTTTGTTTCTCTGGTCAGTTTAATCATTTAAAGTTGAAAGGGTAATACTCTAGTTCTTTTTGTTTCTCTGGTCAGTTTAATCATTTAAAGTTGAAAGGGTAATACTCTAGTTTCTTTTTGTTTCTCTGATCAGTTTCATCATTTAAAGCTGAAAGGGTAATACTCTAGTTTCTTTTTGTTTCTCTGATCAGTTTAATCATTTAAAGTTGAAAGGGTAATACTCTAGTTTCTTTTTGTTTCTCTGATCAGTTTACTCATTTAAAGTTGAAAGGGTAATACTCTAGTTTCTTTTTGTTTCTCTGATCAGTTTAATCATTTAAAGTTGAAAGGGTAATACTCTAGTTCTTTTTGTTTCTCTGATCAGTTTAATCATTTTAAAGCTGAAAGGGTAATACTCTAGTTTCTTTTGTTTCTCTGATCAGTTTCATCATTTAAAGCTGAAAGGGTAATACTCTAGTTTCTTTTTGTTTCTCTGATCAGTTTCATCATTTAAAGTTGAAAGGGTAATACTCTAGTTTCTTTTTGTTTCTCTGGTCAGTTTCATCATTTAAAGTTGAAAGGGTAATACTCTAGTTTCTTTTTGTTTCTCTGATCAGTTTCATCATTTAAAGTTGAAAGGGTAATACTCTAGTTTCTTTTTGTTTCTCTGATCAGTTTAATCATTTAAAGCTGAAAGGGTAATACTCTAGTTTCTTTTTGTTTCTCTGATCAGTTTCATCATTTAAAGCTGAAAGGGTAATACTCTAGTTTCTTTTTGTTTCTCTGATCAGTTTCATCATTTAAAGTTGAAAGGGTAATACTCTAGTTTCTTTTTGTTTCTCTGATCAGTTTCATCATTTAAAGCTGAAAGGGTAATACTCTAGTTTCTTTTTGTTTCTCTGATCAGTTTCATCATTTAAAGCTGAAAGGGTAATACTCTAGTTTCTTTTTGTTTCTCTGATCAGTTTCATCATTTAAAGCTGAAAGGGTAATACTCTAGTTTCTTTTTGTTTCTCTGGTCAGTTTCATCATTTAAAGAAATGAATGATGTTCATCGTTAAGGGAAGCAAACAATAACATCATTGTAACCTCCCATATGTCCTAAAAGGCAACATAGAAAGACTGACACGAGACTAGCTGCCTCATCTCATAGAAACCTTTAGTTGCAAAATCCGACCAATCATGAAATAAGTCCACATTGGTTTTGAGTGAGTTGGTGAGGGCCTATGCTCCATTTGGGATGTGAAAGGCAGAAGGAGAAATAAGATTTGTCTTGTATACTGAATTTATACTGAAAATACTGCTTTCTGTGTTAGAAGATTACAGGGTGACCCAAAAAAGAGGAACTAACAAATCTTTGAATGTGGGCACTGCATTCACCTAACTTGAACCCCCTAGATTTTCATCTATGGGGGTATCTCAATGATAATGTGTACCAGAACAGCATAGATCAGTCGAAATCCCCATAGAGAAATGTGGTCGGGTAATTATGCAAGTGTGCATCCAACACTGCAGAGGCCATTTGGAGCATATTTTAGAAAGACGGTAACTTTTATGCAAAGTGACAGAGGTAACTGAAACTTTTGGAAATGATTGTACACAGGCTGAAGTTTACATTCACCAAATTTAAAGAAATTTGCTTGACCTCTGTAGGATATAATACACTTTTTATGGGTTCTGTTTTTTGTGTGTCACCCTGTAGTTCTGCGCTTGTACCAATTGGCCTAAAGTACTACAGACTGATTTTTCCCAACCAAACCTACTTTGAATTATAATTTCTTTGTTTGTAACTTGTAGGTGGAAATGTGTTTTTGTAGCTTGATATACTTGTCATAAATTGATACATACACATTTGCTATACGCAACCACAAAAGTAAGCCATTCGTGGCTAACAAAGTGAAGCCTGCAGTCTGTGGCAGTAGGTAGGTGTACTTCTTCTCTACCAAAGGATTTCTGAATAAAGCCTGCAGTCTGTGGCAGTAGGTAGGTGTACTTCTTCTCTACCAAAGGATTTCTGACGTAAAATATTTTAGTAATATCAGTTTCAAGTCTGTAGATGACTGTACTGTCATTTACTGCCAATTTAGTACCTTGAGGTGTATAATGGCAGGGGGGTCTTGAGCCCGAGGAAATAAGGTCGCCTGGCTAGTGTGGTCGCTGCAAACTGCAGGTTAGAGTTTTCTGTTTGCCCCCGGCAGAAAAAAACTCCACACCTTACCGAGGATTCAAACCCGGGTCTCCCTAAGGGGAATACGACATTCTAGCCACTCGGCCAGCTGTACTGTAAGAGCAAATAATGGAAAGACTCAAGTAAATACATTTTAAAATCCTTTATCTGAAATAATAATAAGCAGATCGTCATCATTTGCCATGCCAATACACTTGGATGATCGTGATGTGCCATATACAATTGCCAGATTCTTGGGTCAGATCTATGTTCTAGTCCTGAATATGCTATGTAGTCAATCATCCAGGTATTTATCTGCTTCTTTCCCTTGTTCTTTTCCTTTTGCCAGTTATCACTAAGTTTTCTTCTCATCATGGTTAAACATGGTCTAACATGGTTAAAAATCTAGACTGTTTATGTCTAATTTTCCTAATAAATTTATGGTTTTCATCTGCCTTGTTTGTTTTTCTATCTGTCTGTTGTATTCCACAGCCATAAGTTTCTCAGCTCCTCTGCTTATTGTACATGTTTCATATACATACAACAGCATAGGCCCTTATAAGACTTGGGGTGTTTTCCGTCTTTTAAAAAAAAAATGTATTCCTATTATCTTGTTCTAACCTCTGCAAAACATTATTTTTTTTCCTATTTTTTTTAAAAATAACTGTTCCAAGATAATTGGCACAGTACATCCCAATTATAACCCAGTATTTTTGAATGGGATGAAATTAAAGAAGTCAAATGAGGCTACCCTACAGGCAGCCACCATTGTTAAACCACTTGAGATAAATGGTGAAGCTGGCAATGCGATTTGGAAGTGATAGAGTCACAGAGAAACACCAGGCTTATAAAACTTAGTTGCATGTCCTTTACAGGACCTCACAATCAACTTTTATTGGCTGTTTGCGATTTTGTAGACATTTTCAGAGCATTTCTTGTCATATGGGCTTCAGTGGAACAATTTTGGGGAAATCATGGTCCTTTAGTTCTGATAAATTTGCGCGAGCTGCAAAATGTTCTCTCATAGTACCGATTCATCATTTAGCTGGGCATGCCTTCAATAGCCATTTACCCTTGGTTGTTTTAATGAGCCAATTAATGCCAGAAGTTTTGTCATGTTGCTTCTGATCACTGCATTTTTGTAGACTAGGAAATATATTGCTAGTTGAATTCAGATCTGTAACGGCCAGTGTGGTACAATGTATCCATTTATGTGCAACATGGCAACCTTAACTCTTTTTTTTTTTCATTCTTATACTGTCTTAATGTCTGAAATACAAAACCACACTGTTTAAGTGTCTTTGCTGCAGACAATTATCCATTTATTTTTTATCTCTTAATGATTGTTATGCAATCCCTTAC
>JACEFZ010012174.1:0-31509 GCA_014155875.1 Cepaea nemoralis
GGGGGAAATTCTCTGTTTCTTACAATTCAATTCCAAACCTAGTTTCTCACTGTGTACAATAACTTCATACACCAAATATTGTAGATCCTGCTCTTTGTCAGCACAAAATACTGTATCGTCCGCATATCTTATATTATTGATGATTTATCCGCCGAATGCACTAATTTCTTATCCTCTAAACGTCTCATAATATGTTCACTATAAATGGAGAAAAGATCTGGAGACATTATACATCACTGTACCACCTGATAGGCTGGAATTGACCCACTTCATTATCAATTGTTATGGCAGCTGTTTGTTTTCATAGATGTTCTATGTAACTCTAAAATCTTTTGGAGGTCTGCCAGCATTTTCATCATGTCAATATATCTTACTCTATCGAATGTTTTCATGTAAACAATGTATCAAAGACGAAGGTATTTATTGTCTTCCATTGAAAGCTCTATTATTGTTCTAAGCAAATACACAGCTTTTGTAGTACCCTTGCCTTCTGCAAACCCACACTGTTCTAGCCACTACGGTACAGATTGCCGCATTTTAACAGAAATATATTTGCGGTTTTGTTCGGCAACTATTTCTTGTGTCTCCAATTTAAGGAGGTTTAGAGTACTCGCGATGTTAAATTTCCCGATTATTTCAAGATAGCTTTAAAAAAGGGACCGATTACTTTATATAGTTTCTCCTTCCTCGGTTTACCTGTGTACATCTCGTGTTTCTGAAATTCGTTTCCTAACCAGAGATACAGAGTGACTTTTTCAGACGTAAATCACGTTGTATGCAGATGTATTTGTTTGTTCTAGTATGTGTTATTAGATGTATCGTCCATTTTTACGTAACTCTTGTCATTTTCGTCTATTAAAGTCGGGAGGGTCATCTCAATCTAAAATTATGAAGATTGCTTGCTCTGGTGTGATACTTCAATGGCCGGAAATAGCCGTTTCCTTGTCAGCGATGACTATTTAATATTGTTATGGAATATATTGTTATTCACAGCGATTTGCATGCCAATGAATGCATGTTTGCATTCAACATCCATTTTAGTATGTATCTGTACATTTTCATCACTCTGCATGGACCGAATCATCGATAATTTGTCATCTTTCCAACGGGACTTCTTTTGCCAAAATGCATCTATCTACGCTGGCTGACAAGACTCGCGTGCATTCCATGCGTGGTCTGACGTCACACAGATGACGTAAAGATGTATATATCTGTGTGCGTGAGTGTATATATAAACCGACAGAGTTATGTTTCCTTGAGTTAGACAGGCCGAGTGTTAATCTCCATTGGGAAAGTGTAAACCGATAGTTGTGTGAGTGTTTGGGTAGGGTCACAAAAAGTGAAAGGTCAAAATCGCTTTTCTTCTATTTGTCCCTTTTAAACAGTAAACTTACACACAAACATTAATATCTTGTCTTAAAATTAACCTACAGACTTGAATAAGGTACCGTTGGATTTGATTTTTCGAGAGCTGTCCAACTATGTAAGATATATAATTAAAATGCAATATAGAAAAAGTTACTAAAGTGGCTACCTGTTCTTAACCTTGAATTGGCATCTAGCCGTCTTGACAGACAATAGTTTGTTACATTGTGCTATAAAAAAGGCATACTAACTAAACCCGGTTGCGAATGTGACTGGTAGAACAATTCGAACTGTACATGTTCGTCTACAGTGGATGCATGTGAACACAAGGTCATTTTCACCATCACGCACCATCTTACGTCTCACGCGCTCATGATTACTCTAAAGGTGTTCTGATCGAAAAAAGGCATCCCTCTACTGCTGAGGATTGAACCATAACCACTGTGTTGTTGAGGTGAATATTCGGTGATTGTCAGGGTTTCTGCTATGAATTGTATGTGATATTTTAACATTTCACGTGGCCTGTGGTACTATCTACAAACTTAATACAATCTTCTAGTCAGAAAGTAATAGTTGATTGTCCCGAAGCAGTTACCTGCCGTGGTTCTGTGATATGATAGCGCCTTCACATTTTATAGACCTGAGAGCAATGAGGAATAGGTGGCCGACCCTTCCCTCTTTTGGCAAGCGACGATCCCAGAAATGTAACCGACCTTCGATCGTGCTCATGATATTACCAGCTTAGTTCTCTGTCAACTTCGTTAGTCCACCCGCCATCTTTTTTTTCTCTATACCGGGATGTTTTTTTCCCTCATGGACTTCTAGTAATAAAATTGCCCCTGGTCTCTGGGTAGTGAGATCGGACACCCGTGTGTATTGTTGCGCACGTAAAAATCCCTCGGCAGTTGGAAATCGAAAAAGCGCCTAACGGCGCTGCCCGGGCAAAATTTCGAGTTAAAAATCTACCCAAAGTATTTCAGGAACCTCGCCGGTGCTACGGAGTTCGTGCACTGAGCTGAGTTTCTCCAGACTCAGGTTTGAGTTAGGACGAGAACGGAGCACTTATGGATTGCACCCGTGTGCCGTGATGTTGATCCATCGACTAACCTAAACAAGTACGACTAACCTAAACATCGACTAGTCACGTGACACACATAATACATTGTCCGGCAAAGATGATTAATCCAGGAAATATAAAATTCTTTTGAATGGCCATGACATGTAAGTAAAAAGAAAAAAAAAGTAAATGATACTTTTACACCCCTTGGGCACACGGTGCTAAACCCATAAATTTATGAAATAATGATATGCAATCAGGGGTCATAATCCCCTCTCAAGGGCAGAATTTGTCACCAGAACAACCAGGCTGTATAATGCATTTATAGTATCAATATTCTTTCACAATTTCATCCACAAAATGTTCCACTCAGCTACTTCTGAGCACAGTCGTACTAATATTCTGTAATATACATGTTTACAGAATTATTTCACGAAAAACGATTAACACGTCCAGATCAGAAGACATTTCGATCCACTTTACCAAGACGGTTATGACTCAGCATTCGAATGCTCTTCATTACTTCTGAGTGGTCACAGCGCCCACAAGAAGCTACACCGACCCCAAGAGGGTCCGCTATCACGATGTGTATATCAAGTTGATTTTGATACACCGCATTCTGCACCCCCCATGAAGGTCAGTTACTGCTACGCTCTAGAAATGTAAATCAAACGGAAGATCACGAAGGCCCACATTAAGGTCGTATACATTTTCTGTTGGAGAGTTTTCCCTTGCGAAATCGCAGGCCCGGTGAGGAAACGTTTATTCGTCTATGGCTGGCAGCTCAACGTAGGCGAGAATTATAACAGGATCGTATAAACTGCGTATAAATATCCCACTGGGCAGCAGTCACGTGATCAGATAAATCATCCATAGAAAACAAGCACAAGTGAGGATTTTGAATAACGAAGACACAAACAATACATTGCACGATGTATTGCCTGGCATTTTTCGCTGCATCTCCTCCGGTACATACTGCAGAAATCACACAACATAAAGTAAAATAACTAGATAAATCTTTCAAGCTGAAATATACAATACACATATTCACACAATAGTTTGAATTGTCTATCACGGTCATTTTAAACTGATTATCGTGTCTTTTTGTTTGCACAAAGCTGGCTTTTGTAAATGACTAGCAATTGCTTCGGCCAGATTTAGCATCGAATCGTCTGGCATGGTTATTCTGAACTTTCTATGATGTCTTTTTGTTTGCACAAAGTTCTCTGTTGTAAATGAATGGCAATTCACTGGGACAGCTTTAACAAGTGAGGATCACTAATTCGTTTTATCATTCCTGCTGTCTAAGAATAAAGTTTGTAATCACCTCGGTTTATAGACGAATTTTGTGCAGCAGACCGTGTCGCGTTGTGTTATAACGTGGTGGTATGGGAGCTGGTCGTTCAGAAAGCAATGGCAAATAACTGAACGTAAAATATGCATAGTACATCAACAGCAGCTGAAAAATTCTGGTGTTGACTGCAACGTCCTGTAAGGGATATGCAACATTAAAATTTTTTTTTGTATGACGTTTGTCGCCTCAACGTTCTCTGTATTCCGTAATTGTATTTTGCAAAGCTGCTCTACACTTCGCGTATTTTTTATTATTTACAGTCTATTTCGTCAGATGGTGTTCACAGTCTGACTTCCTGTCAGCCATTATTTTATAATATATGCCTCAGAAATCGTAAGTGCGTATATTTCTGGTGTAACAGATTTTTACTGTCATACCGTACACAGAAACCGATTCTGTTTACTTGAAAACAAAAATTTGCTAAACATTGGCCCCCCTGGGGAAGTCTTAGATGTTTTTGCAGACTCCACACATTAATACAGACTCGTAAAATATGTTGTGATGTTTGTTATTGCAACACCCTACGGGACGAATTACCCAAAAGTCTTAAAAACGAACTATAAAATACACGAACAGAATTATTCAAAGCAGAAAAGCTTGGACATTTATAAATGTCTGGTTTGGCAAAGAGAATCAACATAAATACGCACACAAAATGAAAATAAAGTTACCGTTCGTCGATTTCTCTGACGTCTGCTTTCGCACGGTGTAAAGAGACACAAAGCCAGGAAGGAGGTAAACACCCAGATTTGATTTGTCGAGTACTATACTGGTCGGTCTCCCTGGCATAGGCGTTAGCGACTTTCTCCGTAATCCTTTTTATCCACGTGAGCAAACGCAGCTGCGCGAGAATCGGTAGAGGTTCTCGCCGTGCCCGTTACTTATGGGAGATGTGAGGCGGCCGCTCAGAAAGCAATGGCAAATTACTGAGCGTAATCTTGCCAAGAAATTAACAACAGCGGTAAACTGCTAGTGTTGACAGCGATGTTCTGTAATAGGATATCGAAAAAAAGTACTATACTCAGAAATCTATTTTAATTCTCGATCTTTAAAAATTATATTAATAATCTTACGGAGCCTCTCTTCGCGTCTCACTTGATATTACCACATGTCTCTCTACCACGTGTCTCTCTACCACGTGTCTCTCTACCACGTGTCTCTCTACCACGTGTCTCTCTACCACGTGTCTCTCTACCACGTGTCTCTCTACCACGTGTCTCTCTACCACGTGTCTCTCTACCACGTATCTCTCTACCACGTGTCTCTCTACAACATGTCTCTCTACCACATGTCTCTCTACCACATGTCCCTCTACAACGTGTCCCTCTACCACGAGTCCCCCTACCACGAGTCCCCCTACCACGAGTCCCCCTACCACGTGTCTCTCTCTCTCTACAACGTGTCCCTATACCACATGTCCCTCTACCACATGTCTCTCTACCACGTGTCCCTCTACCACGAGTCCCTCTACCACGAGTCCCCCTACCACGAGTCCATATACCACATGTCCCTCTACCACATGTCTCTCTACCACGTGTCCCTCTACCACGTGTCTCTCTACCACGTGTCCCTCTACCACGTGTCTCTCTACCACGTGTCTCTCTACCACGTGTCTCTCTACCATATGTCTCTCTACCACGTGTCTCTCTACAACGTGTCCCTCTACCACATGTCTCTCTACCACGTGTTTCTCTACCACGTGTCCCTCTACCACGTGTCTCCCTACCACGTGTTCCTATACCACATGTCTCTCTACCACGTGTCTCTCTACCACATGTCTCTCTACCAAGCGTCTCTCTACCACATGTCCCTCTACCACATATCTCTCTACCACATGTCTCTCTACCACATGTCTCTCTACCACATGTCCCTCTACAACGTGTCCCTCTACCACGAGTCCCCCTACTACATGGATCCCAACACCATATGTTGCTCTACAACGTATCCCTCAACTAACATGTATCCATACACCATATGTTACTTTACCACGTGTCCCGCTACTACCATGGATCCCAACACCATATGTTGCTCTAAAACGTGTCCCTCTACCACATGTCTCTCTATCACATGTCTCTCTACCACATGTCTCTCTACCACATGTCTCTCTACCACATGTCCCTCTTCCACGTGTCCCTCTACCACGAGTCCCCCTACCACGAGTCCCACTACCAAGTGTCCCCCTACCACGAGTCCCCTACCACGAATCCCTATACCACCTGTCCCTCTACCACGTGTCCCGCTACTACCATGGATCCCAACACCATATGTTGCTCTACCACGTGTCTCTCTACTACCATGTATCCCTGAACCATATGTTTCTCTACCACGTGTCTCTCTACTTCCATGTTTCCTTACACCATATATTGCTCTACCACGTGTCCCGCTACTACCATGTATCCCTGAACCATATGTTTCTCTACCACGTGTCTCTCTACTTCCATGTTTCCTTACACCATATGTTGCTCTACCACGTGTCTCTCTACTACCATGTATCCTTACACCATATATTGCTCTACCACGTGTCTCTCTACTTCCATGTATCCCAACACCATATGTTGCTCTACCACGTGTCTCTCTACTTCCATGTATCCTTACACCATATATTGCTCTACCACGTGTCTCTCTACTTCCATGTATCCTTACACCATATATTGCTCTACCACGTGTCTCTCTACTTCCATGTTTCCTTACACCATATGTTGCTCTACCACGTGTCTCTCTACTTCCATGTATCCCTGCACAATATGTTGCTCTACCACGTGTCTCTCTACTTCCATGTATCCCTGCACAATATGTTGCTCTACCACGTGTCTCTCTACTTCCATGTATCCCTGCACCACATGATGCTCTACCATGTGTCTCTCTACTTCCATGTATCCCTGCACCACATGATGCTCTACCATGTGTCTCTCTACTTCCATGTATCCCTGCCTCACATGATGCTCTACCATGTGTCTCTCTACTTCCATGTATCCCTGCCTCACATGATGCTCTACCATGTGTCTCTCTACTTCCATGTATCCCTGCACCACATGATGCTCTACCATGTGTCTCTCTACTTCCATGTTTCCTTACACCATATGTTTCTCTACCACGTGTCTCTCTACTTCCATGTATCCCTGCACCACATGATGCTCTACCATGTGTCTCTCTACTTCCATGTATCCCTGCACCACATGATGCTCTACCATGTGTCTCTCTACTTCCATGTATCCCTGCACCACATGATCCTCTACCACGTGTCTCTCTACTTCCATGTTTCCTTACACCATATGTTTCTCTACCACGTGTCTCTCTACTTCCATGTATCCCTGCCTCACATGATGCTCTACCATGTGTCTCTCTACTTCCATGTATCCCTGCACCACATGATGCTCTACCATGTGTCTCTCTACTTCCATGTATCCCTGCACCACATGATGCTCTACCATGTGTCTCTCTACTTCCATGTATCTCTGCACCACATGATCCTCTACCATGTGTCTCTCTACTTCCATGTATCCCTGCACCACATGATGCTCTACCATGTGTCTCTCTACTTCCATGTATCCCTGCCTCACATGATGCTCTACCATGTGTCTCTCTACTTCCATGTATCCCTGCACCACATGATCCTCTACCATGTGTCTCTCTACTTCCATGTATCCCTGCACCACATGATCCTCTACCATGTGTCTCTCTACTTCCATGTATCCCTGCACCACATGATGCTCTACCATGTGTCTCTCTACTTCCATGTATCCCTGCCTCACATGATGCTCTACCATGTGTCTCTCTACTTCCATGTATCCCTGCACCACATGATGCTCTACCATGTGTCTCTCTACTTCCATGTATCCCTGCACCACATGATGCTCTACCATGTGTCTCTCTACTTCCATGTATCCCTGCACCACATGATCCTCTACCATGTGTCTCTCTACTTCCATGTATCCCTGCACCACATGATCCTCTACCATGTGTCTCTCTACTTCCATGTATCCCTGCCTCACATGATGCTCTACCATGTGTCTCTCTACTTCCATGTATCCCTGCCTCACATGATCCTCTACCATGTGTCTCTCTACTTCCATGTATCCCTGCCTCACATGATGCTCTACCATGTGTCTCTCTACTTCCATGTATCCCTGCCTCACATGATGCCTCTACCATGTGTCTCTCTACTTCCATGTATCCCTGCCTCACATGATCCTCTACCATGTGTCTCTCTACTTCCATGTATCCCTGCCTCACATGATCCTCTACCATGTGTCTCTCTACTTTCCATGTATCCTCTGCACTCACATGATCCTCTTACCATGTGTCCTCTCTACTTCCATGTATCCCTGCACCACATGATGCTCTAACCATGTGTCTCTCTACTTCCATGTATCCCTGCACCACATGATGCCTCTACCATGTGTCTCTCTACTTCCATGTATCCCTGCACCACATGATGCCTCTACCATGTGTCTCTCTACTTCCATGTATCCCTGCACCACATGATGCTCTACCATGTGTCTCTCTACTTCCAGTATCCCTGCACCACATGATTGCTCTACCATGTGTCTCTCTACTTCCATGTATCCCTGCACCACATGATCCTCTACCACGTGTCTCTCTACTTCCATGTTTCCTTACACCATATGTTTCTCTACCATGTGTCTCTCTACTTCCATGTATCCCTGCACCACATGATCCTCTACCATGTGTCTCTCTACTTCCATGTATCCCTGCACCACATGATGCTCTACCATGTGTCTCTCTACTCCATGTATCCCTGCCCATCACATGTGCTCTACCATGTTTCTCACTATGTCCCTGGGTCCCTAGCCTCACCATGATCCTCTACCATGTGTCTCTCTACTACCATGTATCCCTGCACCACATGATCTCTACCATGTGTCTCTCTACTTATCCCCATGTTTATGCTCCCTGCCTCAACATGATGCTCTACCATGTGTCTCTCTACTTCCATGTATCCCCCTCCCCCCCCTGTCCTCAACATGATGCTCTACCATGTGTCTCTCTACTACCATGTATCCCTGCACCACATGATCCTCTACCATGTGTCTCTCTACTTCATGTATCCTGCCTCACATGATGCTCTACCATGTGTCTCTCTACTTCCATGTATCCCTGCCTCACATGATGCTCTACCATGTGTCTCTCTACTACCATGTATCCCTGCACCACATGATGCTCTACCACGTGTCTCTCTACTTCCATGTTTCCTTACACCATATGTTTCTCTACCACGTGTCTCTCTACTTCCATGTATCCCTGCACCACATGATGCTCCCCACGTGTCTCTCTACTTCCATGTTTCCTCACCATATGTTTCTCTACCACGTGTCTCTCTACTCCATGTATCCTGCACCACATGATCCTCTACATGTGTCTCTCTACGTCCATGTATCCCTGCACCACATGATCCTCTACCATGTGTCTCTCTACTTCCATGTATCCCTGCACCACATGATCCTCTACCATGTGTCTCTCTACTTCCATGTATCCTTACAGCATATGTTGCGCTACGACGTGTCAGCCTACTTCCATGTATCCCTACATCATTGATTGATTAATTGATTGATTGATTGATTGTTTGATTGATTGGTTTAGGAATCGACATCACAGAATTCGGGGCATTCCCATAAGTGCTCCGTCCCCATCCTCAGCAGCCAACGAAGAGTTCCAACACTAATAGTACCAGTAGCAATCTGGTTTTATGTCCGTCTCGCCTTTCCTCTGAGCGTCGAGCGTCGGCCAGATCCCCTCGTCACTCCTCGCTGTCTCATTCTTGCCAGACCATGGTAATCCATTTGCTCCTCCGAGGTGTGCACGTGCTCCCACAAGGCCGCAACCACGTCTGCCTTGTCATCCTTACATCATATGTTGCACTACCTCGTGTCAGCCTACTTCCATGTATCCTTACACCATATGTTGCTCTACCACGTGTCAATCTACTATCATGTATCCCTACAGCATATGGTTCTCTACCACGTGTCTAGCGACGACCATGCATCCCTCCAACATATGTTGCGCACAATGTGTCCCTCTACGATTAGGAACCTACCCTGATTCCAGAGTACCTCGTGTATGGTAGAAGACGAGTGTTAATTAAGACTGGAGACAGATTTATCCACTAGATTACCTACGTTATTTTCGCTGGGTAGAAATTAAAACAAATGTTTAAATGTTTTCTTCCATTTCAATTGCCGTTTCCAGAAATTGTCTCTAGAGCAAATTATATTCTTATGTGTCTGAATATATTTCTTGGCAGACTTTGAAGTATAAATCCCTACTGAATATATTGTTCTAATTTTTTGTAATTGTTCTGACATATCCAAAGTCTACATCTTTATGTTATTTTCGGACTTAAGAACCTCTTGGAATTAATGACGAAAGTGTACGATGAAGTGTACTGTTACACATACACACACAAAATACACACAAAGAACTCATTACATGCACATACACACCTGTTACACAAAGACATATAACACTTTAGTTATGATTACGCATAAAATTTCCAGCAAAGCTGTTCCACACCTATCAACAACGCACGCATACAGGCAAGCGCGCACACTACATATTAGTTAATTGCATATCTTTTACAGGACGTCGCAGTCAACCCCAGCGTACGTTGGCGGTTTGTGATCTCTTGGCATGTTTGCGTTTAGTAGTTTGCCATTGCTTTCTGAACGACCGGCACCATACCAATTCGTAAAACCCCAACACAAGGCGGTCTGTTTCCAAATCGTCGGCAGCTGTGTTTCGAACACGCGTATGTGAGATTACGAATTGTGTCTGTAAAGCCTTCGCCATGGAGCCGGCAAACTACATATAGACAAAACATATGAGTATTAGACAAAAACACAACAAACAAGCCGCACGAGTCTATAATTAACGTCAGTTAACTCTACCAATCTCCCCTCCACCACTTCAGCTGTAGCCTCCTAGTGGCTGAGGCATCTGAGATGCTACTAGTCTTGCCCTGTAGTTAGAAGATAGTCATGCTTGTTTAACATAATATATTAGCACCCCTTTCAAGAGTCCGTTACCACGGTAACCAGATTATCCGACTAAAAGCTTGTTAATGCGCCTGAGTATAATTGTATTCTCTGCACGCGTCTGCTACACTGCATGTTATCTGGTTTATTTTGTAAATCAAGTGGGTGTTTTTTTTTTTTTTAATGTTTAACATGCAATCCTTCTAGCATGACTATCGCACGGGTAGGCCAGCCCGTTGACATGCACTGAAACTGTCTAGAGCAGTGGTTCCCAAGCTTTTCAAGCAGAGGGCCATATCTACTATTTTCGGTAGTTAAGAGCGCCACAACGTTATAAAATTATAAAACTCGTGCAATATAATTCTTACCTTTCTTAACTTTCGTCAACAAGATTCTACAACTTTGAAGGCAGCCAGTGTCTGTACTACACTGCGGTCATTTTTTGGTTTAAAATCAAACGTTCATTTAATAACACATTTTAAATCAGTTTCGAACATCGCTATTAATGTAATTAATTTATAATTGTAACTGCTCTTCATAACCAGTTACTTAAGTACAGATGCCAGTTTATCAATGTCTGGGCACAAATCTGTCGTGCCTAAAGTCATAAGCGCAGCTAGGTTACTGTCGGTGAGTCTGGAACAACGTTGCTTGTAGCTTGTCTGTGGTGATAATTAGTATATCGTCCACGTAACGACGGTAGAAGGCCAAGTTATTGATGTCTGAAGATCTATTTTCTTCTAAATGTGCCATGAAGATGTCTGCTTGAATGGGGCTACTCCGTCAATTTGGCAGTATGACTTTTTTTTAGAAAGTTGAATTGAATGTTGGTGGTACATAATTTTAATAGCCTCTCTAGGATAGCTGATGGTATGCCTAGTTTTAAGTTGTTTGTCTCTAAGCTACAAAACGGATTAGAGACATTAGACGTAGACAGTCACAATATTTTGGGCATGTTATGAGAAGAAATTATTTGGAGAACTTGGTGACAACTGGTAAGATTGAGGGGAACAGACCAAGGGGAAGACCTAGAAGCAAGTACCTGGATGGCTTGGCCTTGTGGCATGGTCGAGACAGAAACACGGAGCTGATCCACGACTCTGGTGATCGAGTGAGATGGCAGAACATGACCGACCACGCTTACCGGCATGGCACATGATGGATGGATAAGCTACATTTCGTGGAAATCGGGGAAAAGTATACAGGAATTCTACGATATCAGAAATTGAGAACTTGTATTCAGTATATAAAAGTGTGATATGCAAATTATATTTGACTAGTGATAATGTGTTGCAAGTGGGGGGGGGGGGGGGAGGGGGGGGGGAGAACAGCATCAACTAATGGGAAGATATAGCATGGCACGAGAGGGAGAAATAATAGTAAGAATTGAGATACAACGGCATCACTAGAAAAGAAGACATAGCATCAAAAGAAGGGACAAGCAGCATCAAGAGATGGGGACAAACATCAAGAGATGGGAAGATATAGCAATAAGAGATGGGAAGAAATAACATCAAGAGATGGGAAGAAATAGCATCAAGAGACGGGAAGAAATAGCATCAAGAGACGGAAAGAAATAGCATCAAGAGATGGGAAGAAATAGCATCAAGAGATGGGAAGAAATAGCATCATGAGACGGGAAGAAATAGCATCAGGAGATGGGAAGAAATAGAATCAGGAGATGGGAAGAAATAGCATCAGGAGATGGGAAGAGATAGCATCAAGAGATGGGAAGAAATAGCATCAGGAGATAGGAAGAAATAGCATCAAGAGATGGGACGAAATAGCATAAAGAGATGGGAAGAAATAGCATCAAGAGACGGGAAGAAATAGCATCAGGAGATGGGAAGAAATAGCAGCAAGCGTTGAAAAAAAAATGGCCCCAAGCGATGGAAAGAGCAACTATGAAGATATGGGAACACATATCAAGAATTAAACAGATGTAGCATCAAGAGATGGTCAAATTCTTCTTCTTCTTCTTTCGTTCGCTTGAAACATGTCTACAACTGCAATGGCGTCTCTTGTATGAATCTAACAGTCTTTTTTAGTTCATTCAGCGGTCCATAGAGTTTATCTTCCACTGTTGTCTCTCTAGGCCAGAAGGTTCGCCTGGATATGTTGTAGTTTGGGCAATCCTGGAGTATGTGCTCTGCTGTCTGCGACGCCAAACCACATGTACACATGGCTGAGTCACCAATCTTGAATTTTGTATACAAGTGGTTGCGTAATCTATTGTGTCCTGTTCTGAGGCGCAGAAGAATGACCTGTTCTGGTCTGTCCATAACGTGGTAGTCGTCTTGAGTAAGGTTTGGTGGCTTTCTGATTGATTTGATCATTCTTTTCTTTTGGTGGTATGTAATGGGCACATCATGTTGTTCTTCTTTTGCTCCTTCCTTAGCCAATCGATCAGCTCTGTCGTTTCCGGGGACTCCACAGTGGGATGGTATCCACTGTATGGTGATCTTACGCTGACTGCTAAGTTCAGAAAGTAGTGTCCTCAGAACTGGCAATTTCCCAGACAGGAGCGCCTCTATTACGGATTTTGCATCTGTCAATATCACTGCAGGTTGTGTACCATGGCTGGTATTTTGTAATTTCTCTGTGGCTATCTTGATTGCCTCAATTTCAGCATCATAGTTATGGCAGTACTTTCCTGTTGGAATTCTGGCCGTGTCTCTAGTATTATTTGGGTATTCTATGTACACTCCCGCTCCTCCATTTCGAACAGCATTTTGTGCTGACCCATCTGTGTAGACTCGGATCCAGAGGTCCTGTGGGTATTCATCATCAAGGAAGCTGAGAGTGGCTGTTCTGCGCTGTACACTGTTCTGTTCTTCATTGTCCAATATTCCTCTCACTTTTGACTGGATTTGTAGCGATATTCTATGCTCATCTTTCCACGGGGTTCGCTCTGGAATAGTTGTCAGGGGGATACCAACTGTGGGAAGATCGATGGATTCTCTGCAGAGTTGTTTGGCCTGGTGGATGAAACTACTTCTTTTCAATCCGCTCCATAGCTAAGTTTTCAAATCGGTTCTTCATAGGGTGGCCTGGCAAGCTGAGAAACTTTTCTGCTTGTATTAGTGTTTTTGTATCTCTGCGTTCTCTTAAAGCTTGTGTCCTCCCCATTTTCTCCATTGCTACTATAGGGGTTGATCTCATCCCTCCTGTGATGACTCTAAGAGCTTGATTTTGCACCTTGTCCAGCTCCTGCAATGTAGTTTTTGATGCTGAACACCACGCAGTTGACCCGTATTCCAAGTGTGGTCGTATGCTCTGTTGGTAAACTTTGCTAAGTATTTTCCCACTGGCTCCCCACGTGGTTCCAGTTAGCTTTCTCAGGATGGCAATTTTCCTTCTGGCTTTTGCTACTGCTTTTTTGATGTGTTTTCTCCATGTCAGCCTGTCGTCAAATGTTACACCAAGGTATGTTGGTTCCTTATCTTCTCTTAGGGGTGTTCCATTTATCTGAATGCTCCCTGCCTTTTGTTTCGGAGAAAGGGTAAATAGAGTGGTGCTGCACTTGTCAGTGTTTATGCTGATACACCATCTATCCGCCCATGCAACAAATGTATCTACAGCTCTCTGTAGCAATATGGTGGCCACTGATGCATGTTCATTTGCGCTCCACAAAACCAGGTCATCAGAGTACATTGCCGCTTTAATTCCGTCGGGTAGATTAGCAACAAGATCATTGATGAAGATTAGAAAAAGTGTTGGGGACAGGACTCCGCCCTGGGGAACACCGTGACGTAATAGTACTTTCTTGCTCTTGAGACCGTCTATCTGTACTCGGGCTCTTCTGTTGTGCAAGTATGCTTTTACCCATTTGTACATTCTTCCATTGACTTTACAGTTTCTCAGTTTCTTCATCAGACCCTCTTTCCAGACTTTGTCAAAGGCTTTCTTCAGATCTATCCAAGCCGCAAGTACCAGCTTCTTCTCTTGGAATGCATCCTCAACTTCTTGAGAGAGGTAGGTTGTCTGATCGTCCGTAGAGTAGCACTGCCTAAAGGCAGCCTGTTGTGGCACAAGGATGTTTTCACTTTCAAATGAGAGTCAAGAAGTTGGTAGAAATGACATCAAAATGGGAAGTAACAGTATCAAGAATGTGGGAAACGGCATGAAACACTGGCAAGAAATACCATCAAACGTTGTGAAGTTTGGCATCACAAGTTTGAAAGGAATACAAGTAGCATCTAGAGAGTTTGGCTATAGCTAGAAGTAAGGTGGGTGAGGTGGGTGGATAGGGGGGGGGGGGGTAATTGCAGGCCTGCAAATTGTAGAAATGACGCAAGATACGTGGTTGTTTATTTTTTTTTTTGTGTGTGCCCTCTGGAAGACGGAAATGTAACTACGTGCGATGCACTGGGATACAGTCTATAAAGGGCTTGTATCTACCATGGGAGTGTAGCTGGAGAGACTTGTTTCCTGACTTTGTACCGAAGAAGCATCTCCACGGCAACTGTGTTGTAGACTCCTATGGGTGCCGGTCGTTCAGAAAGCTATGGCAAACTATTAAACGTAAACTTGCCAAGAGATGACAACAACAAACAATTTTTTGTGTTGACTGCAACGTCCTGTAAAGGGTATGCAAGTAACTTTTTGTAGTCGCCATGCGGCTGAATATTACGACTTTCAGCTGCCAAGAAATTTATAAAGTGTGCGGGGTTAGACATCGGAGCCATTGACTAGAAATTGGTAATAGGAAGGGGGGGGGGGGTAGTGAGGGAGGTGGAAGTAACATTGAGTGATTTTGGGAGAGTAACAAAGAGAGACCTGAGAGGGGAATTATAAAAATAAAGGGTGAGGGGAGGTATATTATCGTGATATCTTATGGATTAAAACATAGAAACCCCAAGCAATATTTTGCATCATTTATTGCCTGGTATATTTCGCTGCATCTGGTCAGGTGCATACTGCAGCGTTGTATAACATATGCCATGAATACATGAATAATACTTCGGCTGAAACAATAACAACACATAGTCAATACATGAATAATACTTCGGCTGAAACAATAACAACACATAGTCAATACATGAATAATACTTCGGCTGAAACACTAACAACACATAGTCAATACATGAATAATACTTCGGCTGAAACAATAACAACACATAGTCAATACATGAATAATACTTCGGCTGAAACACTAACAACACATAGTCAATACATGAATAATACTTCGACTGAAACAATAACAACACATAGTCAATACATGAATAATACTTCGACTGAAACAATAACAACACATAGTCACTCCCCTATTATTGGGATTAATATCGATAGATCTTGGAGGAGTAACATCGATAGATCCTAGGTGTGTAGCCTGGATATATGTCGGGCGAGTAAAATCGAGATTTTGATAGAGAGACATTATAATATTTTGGGATAGAAATAACAATGTGTTTTGCAGTAGTGTTGAGAAATATTGGAAGAGAAACATCCAGACATTTTGTGGGAGCTATATTGAGAGATTTTGACAGCGTGATATCTAAAGATCTTGAAATAATAACACTCGGCTTTAAATAAAATATGCCACTCGCTGGTTGCGAATCTGTTCGAGTTAAAAACAATGACGCAATATGTTTAAGCTACCCCCAACCCTACGAAGACGAGGAATATGTGGATAACCAGTTGCGTTACAACTATATGGAGACTATCATAACACCTGCTGGAAGATGTCATGTAGAGGTTGGAATAAAGAATGTAGTAACCAATCTGAAGCTGTAAATTGCAGTGAGAACAAGAGTGTTGAAGTGTTAAGCAGAACCTTTCCTGTTGTAGGCATATGAAACAAGGGCAATTAGCAGACACGATGATAAACGTCTAATGCGACTGGAAATGTTTGAAAGTTCAAAAAAAAAAAAAAAAAAAATAAGACAATCCTTTGAGAAACAAATAAAAGCAGCAAGCCGATTAAATCTTTGAAGCAGACAGTCATGCTTATTTTGGCCACACCCATCCTCAATGTTTTCATGTTCATGATCGTCACTGCCTGGAGAGAATGGTGCTGCAGGGAGTGACCAAAGTATCTGGCCAACTCACAAGGACTCTGAAGAAAGGCCAAAAGGACACATAATCAGATTTCTACTGGTACCATTATTACTGGGACTCTTCGCTTGCTTTTGTGGACGAGGATAGAGCCAGTATGGGAATGTCCAGAGTGCTGTAATGTATTTCATTGACTCAATTAAATTCATCCTCATGGCTTGGCTTCACGGTGTAATCGGCAAAAGAACACACGTGATCCTAGATTCTAGTAATCGTGTGAGATGGCGAATCATGACTACCCATGCTTATCAGCATACCCATGCTAAATCATCCTAATCACGACCAACGTGATACTGACCATTTAATTCACAGAATGGCATTGGTTTAAAATATGGGATTTTCCCGTTTGCACTGGTTTAAAATATGGGACTACGCCATAAGTAAATTACGTCTCCTGAATGAAATGGGTCTTTTTCATTATTAAGTGAAATCGAAAAGAGCAGGCCGAATAGGCCATCACCCAGGTTAAAATTCACAATTAGAATACATACTCAGAGTAATACTGGTATGGAAACACGTATTTTCACTCCGGTGTTAAAGGAGTTCGTGCAATACGCCGAGACCCTTGCTTGATCTACCGGAGAGGGGTGGGGTAAGAACTAGATTGAACATTCTTCTTCTTCTTCTTCTTCAGCGTTCCGAGCCATTGAGGTTCTGTGCTGCAGATACAATCCGTCTCCATTCGTCTCTCTGGTTGACCTTCTCTTGCCAGTCGTTAATTCCAAGTGCTTGTAGGTCTGTATATATATTATCTCTCCACCGTCTTCTTGGTCTACCTCGGGGTCTACGGTCATTTACTACCTGAGTGTAAGCGAGTTTTGTTTCCCTGTTATCTTCCATTCTTTCTATATGCCCCAGCCATTGTAATCTATTAGCCTTCATGATAAAAGTGATTAGCGCGGACTTAAAAAATCATAAATGTCTTTGTTACTTCTTCTTTTCCACTCTCCACTTTGTGTATCCCTAATGGGTCCAAAGATGCGTCTTAAAATTTTGTTCTCAAAGGTTTGAAGCAAGGCTTCGTCTCCTTTCGTTGTACTCCAGGTTTCAGAGCCATACAGCACAACTGGTCTGATCAGTGTTTTGTATATTGTGATTTTGGTGTTACGAGATAGCGCATTTGATTTTAGTAGATGTTGTAGTGCATAGTATATCTTATTTCCAGAATTGATTCTAGTTTGTATTTCTTCCCTTATGATGTTGGAGTAGTTGAAGATTGTACCCAGGTATTTATATGTTTCCGTTCTTTTAATGGTTAGATTGAACATACATGGAGATATCAGTGTGCAATGAAAGTGACACTTTATCACAAGCAAACTTGTTGATATGTTTAGACTAACATACGTTACATGATATTGAGTGCAGACTAACATTGTAAGTTACATAATGTGTAGACAAACATTATAAGTTACTAATGTTTGGACTAAAAGTATAAGTTACAGCATGTTGAGTGTAGACTAACATTGTAAGTTACATTATGTGTACACTAACATTATAAGTTACAAGATATTTAGAGTAACATAAGTTACAAGATCTGTAAAATAAGACGATAAGAGATGAGAGTAAACTTTCATGTAGCAAAATACGTATACAGAAAACAATCGAGTACTACGTATTGACAGTTGACCTGGATTCCTAGGCTGACCTAGTCTAAAACAGGCACCAGGAAATGTTCTGAGAAGTAAAGGCGGCGGCCGTAATATTGACCACATCACATAACAAGTGCCGATTGTTCTATACAAACATGAGCTCAGCACCAAATACCCAATACACCTGTAGGCTTGGAAGAGGGTCTTTACTTTACTTTTATAGAACAAAAGAGACAATGTCACACATATATTTGATTTACTTGGTACGTTCGAAACCACGGTAATCACAAATTCTGACACAAACCATCTGTAATGGTTCACAGTAGCGTGGTAGGGCACAGACAAAAACAAACGATCACTTTGAGTGTCGTGTGACATACCAAATGATACCACATGTGTTCTCCGCTGACGTTCTCCAAATGCCTCCTGCCATGGAGGTTTCTGTGTGAGGCACACCGCCCGGCAGGAATTTACGCGCGTTAGATTGAGTATGCGTGGGTATTCGTGTACATTCTGTTGTTTACGAGCCACTATAGTTGTACTTTGTGCTGTAGAACAAGGAGAAATTGTGGGTGGCCTGAGTGTTGCACCTATTGAAAGCTGTCCCACATTAATTGATTCCACACCGTTGCTTCTCGCTAAAACGAGTGTGAGGTTTTTTTGTGGGTTTATAGAGAATTACAGAAGTTCCCATGAGTGAAGTTCTATAAAGTATATCTCTCTATAAAAGATGCAGGTTAGTAACAGCAAGTGTTGTCTAGAGGTATTGATATTTATTCTCGCATAACCCTTGTAGAGAAACCATTCAGAATTTTGGCTCATCGAGTACCCCCACTGTGAGAAATTAGACCTAAGTTAAGTTCTACACAGAATTATTTATTGATGATTTCTCTTCTAGGCCATATTTAGAGATCTTGGCAGTTAGCCACAGTAACCAATGAAAGCAGTTCTCTCATCTTCCAGCTGACTGTGCTCTGGTCGCCAACCTCATGTTTGATCTCTAATTATTTATTTCAAGTGACACAAGACACTTGGACAAATGATCACATTGACAATTGTACCATTGTATTGAACATAACAACAACAACTGTATTTTACACTGGTTGAACAAGACAACATGAGAAGATCTTGACAACAGTTGGACAAACATTCACAAAGAATGATCACACCAACAGATTAGACAAGTCATACATCATGAAAGATACTTGACAACAACCACACAGAACTTTCACAATCTCTGTAACCAACCACAACAGTAGAGTAACAGTCACCATGAAGATGCTTGACACCAGTTGGACAAGACAACCACAGAGACATATATCTCAAAACTGTTTTCTTACTACTAATCATTTATTAATGTTTCTGGACCAGGTGAAGACTCAGGCTTCATATAGTCAATCATCACACTTCAAATTCTTAGTTAATATGTAATATATTGACATAATTATGAACCTAAATACAACACCCAAATCCCACCGAGACATTAATCTAAATAACCCTCCTCCTTCACTTCTCTACTCCATAAGTTATCCTACACCACACTTTAGACTTAAATCCTTTCTTCGACTGTTAATGAGGGAAACACAAGATCAGTCATAAATTGGGGCAAGCATAGGGACGTTCTGCTCCACTGGTCTGTTTAATCCTTTTAGCACCTATGATGGTGTTGGACAGCTCAGGTTACAGTTCTCCTGTCACCGCCTCACTTGCACATATGGTAAAGGGCTGCAATTCCAGCCCAAGGGAAACCATTGAGTCGAGCAGGACCCGAGTAATCTAGAACCTTCTCCAAAGAGATGGTCACCAAGTCCATGATTCCGTGGACACTGATGTGGCCCGCCTAATGCGGGGTCCACGAGGAACTCGGACAGAGTTACCGCCCGTGTCGAGTTAGGACACGCGGAGACCGGCAGAGGACAAACGGACTGGAGAGAGACAACAGGGCCTGCCTGAGAGGGACTCATAGATAGTGATAGATATACTAGGGCTAGATAGTGTGCTAGATTGTTGTATGACAACTATATGTTTGATGTTTAACTATCTGTGATATGTAAGATAAGAGAGCGCGGGTCTGTTTACCCACTGCGCCAACTGTACACTTCATACAATAAATGTTCTATATCCTAGCGAACAGTGTATTGTTGCCTGTATGAACCCCGAACCATTATTTAGATCAGAGTAAGACCATGACAGGCTTTTTGGGGGCTAGTTTTCCGGTTTTGGCATAGAATGTTTTCTTAAAAACCTGTTAAATGCCATGTAAAATTAATTATTTAAGCATATCACATTGATTTTTGATAACACATTGATTTGTTTAAATCAAAGAAATTATTACCGTTACAAGTTTACATAAAACTAGTAGCTATCTAGCAGTAACATAGAAATAATCTGAGTCCCTCGGCAATGTCT
The DNA here is from genome assembly GCA_014155875.1 of Cepaea nemoralis. Lineage (NCBI taxonomy): Eukaryota > Metazoa > Mollusca > Gastropoda > Stylommatophora > Helicidae > Cepaea > Cepaea nemoralis. The sequence continues at coordinate 20,824 of JACEFZ010012174.1, forward strand.
CACCATTGCCTCCGCAGCGCCTCTTTATTTTGATTCTGTAAACTATTTTTTGTTGTTGACATGTTACTATTTTGACATTTTTTTTGTGTGACAGTGACTAATGTTTTCTCGCTCCACGAGCAGATTGTTCCGCAACAAGTGCCGCGTCCAACCGATGAAACCTTTCCAACAGTAACGAGAGTACAAGACAACATCGAGGAATTCTTCAAAATTCAGAGCTAAGTTTCACCTCATACTCATTGTACTTCTAAGCTGTACTTCTCATGTTTCATCAATGTATTATTTTGTATCATATTGATTTCTTTGCATATTCATAAGCTTATCACCAATATAACCTTGCATTTTGATTTACACATTAATAATTAGGGGAGTAAACCAAATTTTCGACCACATAACATATTTTTTCTAAGGGATTTAACTCTATAAACTTAACAAACAAGTAAAACACAAAATGTCTACTTTAGATCAATGCATTGAGCAAGGAATAAAGTTAGGTTATAAAGAAGAAAAACTGTCAGAATGGGCACAGAAAACACACACAGAAAACATTGCCCGTGAAGAAAGAGCGATAGAACGAGAAGAAAGGAAACTGCAAATGGAGGCCGAGGAAAAGAAATTGCAAATGCAAGCAGAAGAAAGGAGACTGCAAATGGAGGCCGAGGAAAAGAAATTGCAAATGCAAGCAGAAGAAAAGAAAATGCTAATTGAAGCAGAAGAAAAGAAAATGCAGATGCAGAAAGAGGCCGAAGAAAAGAAAATGCAGGTTGAGGCAGCAGAAAAGAAATTACAAATGGAAATCGACGCGGCAGCCAAGCAAGCACAATTAAATGCCGAGACACAGATTAAACTAAAACAGATGGAAATGGAGACCAACGCAGAAATATCGATAAATAAGTTAAGAAGTAAAGAAGAAGAACAACGATATAACAAGTACAAAGGTCTCGTGAAGGCTTTCTGTTCTGGAGATTCCATCTCCGCCTACTTAGAAAATTTTGAGTGTCTCATGTCTCATCACAAAATCAGTAAATCAGATTGGGCATTTATTCTAATGAGAAATTTGGCTCTTGAACCACTGAAAGTAATAGAAACAATACCACAGGAAATGCGAAAAGACTATGAGTACCTAAAACAACGCATTCTCCAACATTTTTCTTTAGACACTGCAGGTTACCAACAACAATTTGCCAAATTATCTCCACAACCAAACCAAACCTTTATAGATTACGTCAGTACAGTCCAAGACATATGCACAAAATGGATTAACTCGGCTAAAACCAACAATAGCCATGATAAACTTAAGGAACTGATTATAATAGATAAAATAGTTAGCACCATCCCCACACCTTTTGCCAAGTTCTTAAAACAAATGGACTGTAAGAGCATTCAGGAAATCGAGGCGAAGGGGAATGCATTTTTCACAGCAAATAGGGATATTTTTCAACATAACATAAGTCACAATGATACAGCAGCTGCAGTAGTGAACACCAAATACTCCAAACAATCACAGAGCAGATTTAAACCACGATCCAATCTCGGTAAAGTAGTAAGGTGCCAATATTGCAATTTTCATCACGACAGTTACGGGATGTGTGACAAATCACCCACCTACCCTGAACACCTCAAAAAGATGGTAGAGAAGCAAACAGCTAAACGCATGGCTTACCACAGAGCAATTAAATGTTATTTCTGCAATAGCTGGGGTCACTATAATAAGGATTGTGAAGGCCGAAAATTATTGAGACAAGCCAATGCGGCATTAGTAGAAACGTCGTCTGACGAAGAGCTTGAGTCACTAAATGAATGTGACAATCAACACGACAATGAAAGCGAGCTTGGGAATGCTGTACACATCATCAACACCATAACAGACAGTAAGTGCAACACCTGTACGAAGTTCCAACTTGACACAACACTACATTGTGGTCACATAGTCCCAATTGCAAATGAAACAGCTAACGCTGCCTTATCATCTACAGGCAAGCTAGTTTTTTATACAGGGTTTGTTAACAACAAAAAGTGCACGTTAATTCGTGATTCCGGCGCAACGCTCTGTGGGGTGAGAAAAACATTAATAGACGCTAAAGACTACACAGACAAACATGTGACGTGTCGCACATTTTCAGGTACGAGAGAGAAATACCCCCTTGCTTTGGTCGAAATTCAAACACCGTTCATATCGGGGCGAGTATTGTGTGCTATCCTTGAAAATCCCGTCGCGGATATTATACTTGGTAATTTACCTAACATACATCCATGCTCTGAAACAGAGATCAAAAGGTGGGAGCAAAAACACGGTATCCAACACAGAAATAGCAACACAAAAGAGAAACACCATTCTTGCTTGTCTCAAACTGCCAAAATACCAAGGGAGACAACCACTGAGGTAATTCAGGAAGAATTTACCGAGGTGTACAATGCAGGGGCGGTCGAATCAAGAAACGATACGACCGAATTAAAACCTCGAATTGAGGATGCTACCAAACTACCAAGTACCCGAACCTGTAAATGTGCAACAGAACACACAACACACAAACGCAATAACACGACAGACAACCCACAAAACCAACACGGACAACTGCAGGAATCATTAGAAATAGTAGCGCCAAACTCAAACTAACATCACTTTTGGTAATGAACAAAAAGCAGATAAAACACTTGCACCATACTTTAAATTACTTGGATCTTAAACCAAAAGTCACTAAACATGCATCGTGGACATTTAGGCTACACAATAACATCTTAACGAGACTTTACACAACAAAGCAGACCACGACACAGCAAATTGTTTTACACAAGCACATCGAAACAAAGTGCTAAAAATAGCCCTTTTGGAGGTCATATGGGATACAAAATGACCAAGGCTATTGTCCTAACCCATTTTTTTGGGCCAAAGTTTGACCAAGAGATTAAATCATTTTGTACATCTTGTGATACATGTCATAAACTGGTCAAGGGGAATAACCCTACTACATTCTCTGTAAATGGAAACTTGAAAATTATTACATGTAAATATGTTGAAAACCATACTATGCTAGACAGGACAATGAGACAAATGAACAGACGCAACAAACTGTTGACGGAGACGAAACGACAATTTCCCAACGGAATAACACCTCGACAAACGAAGCATCGGTAACGACACACGCTTACGACGCCGACAATGACGAAGACTGATGGACATTACCGACAATCTGTGATATTGACAATGACGACAAATTTGACGACATATTGACGATCGATCTCGACGACGACGACAATGACATTGAAGACAATTTACAAACTGTGGCATCTGTGATAAATCAGACAGACATGGACAACACTGAAATTCCCTGTGCCAATTATGACTGATGACGGAAGTATAAAGGACATACATATCTCTGACACTTTGACACAACAACAGCGACAGGACATTTTTGACGCTCCTAGACGACTATAAGACAATCTTTTTCCAACAAACCTGGACGCACTGATAGAATAAACACATTCAATTGTGCTAACAGATCTGAGACCGGTCAAATGTAGACATATTCTATTCCTCTCCATTACAGATCTAATTTAGATAAGGAAATTTTAGATTTAGAGAAGAATGGCATTATTCAAAAATCTATGTCTCAATATTCTTCACCGATTGTCTTGGTGAAAAAGAAAGACCAGACAATCCGCTTGTGCATCGACTATAGAATATTGAATACCAGAACAACAACGGATGCAGAGCCTATGAACAGTTGTGAAGATCTTATTTTAGATATGGCTCAATCATCCTTATTTTCTAAGACAGATTTAGCGAAAGGATATTGGCAAGTTCCTCTACACCCTTCTTGTAGACATATAAAAGCATTCGCAACGCCTCTAGGGTTATACGAATGGCTATATCTTCCTTTTGGCCTGAAGAACACACCGGCCACATTTGTGAGACTAACAAGATTGTTATTACACGGAATTAATGACGTAGTTGCTTATATTGATGATATATGCGTCCATTCTTCTGATATGACTTCTCACTTACTCACCCTTAAACAAGTCTTCCACCAAATCTCTCTTTTTGGACTCACTATCAAACCTTCCAAGGTTGAAATAGGCTATACACAAATAGACTTCCTTGGTCATAGAATTTCTGAAGGAAAATTGTTGACTGATGATAAAATTGTTTCCAAGATCCTTAATCTAGAAGTACCTACCACAAAGAAGCAAGTTAGAAGTTTACTAGGTCTGATTAACTATTATTCTAAATTCATTCCACATTGGGCAGAACTCACCTCAGTCTTTTCTGATATGTTAACTAAAGATCATCCATCAAAAATTTGTAAAAGTACCAGCTTAGATGATGCAATGTGTAGGTTGAAACATATTTTTTCTAATCCACCAGTCTTGCGATTACCCAACATAAATGTACCCTTTATTTTGACCACAGATGCGAGCGCTATCGCAATAGGAGGATGTTTAATGCAGGAAGTGGATGGCGTTCGACACCCGATCCTCTACGTAAGCCGCAAACTGAAAAAGGCTGAGACTCGTTATGCCACAGTTGAATTGGAGTGTTTGAGCCTTTTGTTCTGTATATTGAGACTATCTAAGTTCCTCTTGGGAAGCCATTTTGTGGTCCTCACAGACAGTTCACCATTATTAGTACTGAACCATGGGTCGCCCAAAAACAACAGGTTACAAAGATGGTGTCTTCTACTTCAAGACTTTGACTTCGAAATTCGCCATATTAAGGGCACCGAGAACATTGTGGCTGACCTTTTATCACGGCAGACAAATGCGCCAGTAGAATGACTCTAATCACATTGGCCAGTAGCCACACTATAAACTGTGATACTTTTAGTCCGTTACATATAACAGTGACTCTACACCTGCTAGAGTACTCTCAGTGATTAGGTTAATTACGTCACCCTTAAACATACGTTAAGAGCTATATTGTAAGAACTATATCATCAAATGCCTAAGCTCTAGAACGATTCCAGCAGAAAACAGTAACTGTGTTTATTTCAACCAATTATATCAAGCAGTGAACTATCTTTGAACAATGTTATATTTCATACGGGACAGTGAGAGCGATCCATACTTGCTGTTGCTACAAAACTTTGCAAACAGCCGAAACAGAACAACATCGACGACAACACTCAAGAGACAGCCATACTAACTTTAACATTCATGGCATAACACACGAACGAAGGGACGGCAACGCGCACATCATCGTTGGAGTTATTTAATTAATTAGTTTACTATTAAATATGTATTATATTTCCATTAATGATGTATATAAATTGTGTTAACCTGTAACTTGTACATATTCTACTTTAATATTACAGGCGGTACCATTCATATGCTAAATAACCGTCCTATACAAGTGTCTCTAGTTAAATTATAACCTATTTTTCATTTATCGTACAAAAAGTACGTATTTTTCTTAAAGGGCAAATATCGCCTAGCCCATTTTTTTCTAAGGGCAATAACGCTTACCTCAACTTTAAATATATATTTTAGCCAATTACTATTTTGAATGACAGATGAGTGAATGACTGCGTGAAAGGATTAAATGAGAGAACGATACACTTGGCGGACAAATTGTACGCAAAACGTATTCATTGTAATTTGTCTGCGTCTTCCATGTAAAAGTGCATGACTTGTCTAATTTGTCAATACATGTGTGGAACTTAGTTTAGTAGGGAGTTAATGTTAATATACTTAGATTAGCAGTTAGGATACATCTAAGCACCACTACTTGGAATACCTAGTCAGGTATTGCACACAGTGCAGTATTACATGATTGAGGTTATCCCAACTCGTGACGCTTGGAATTACACCACACATTCAGCACGCACGTTACACAAACCTCAAAACTCAACACTATCAATTTAAAATACACTCACTTTATTAGAAACGTCAACTTATTAGTTAACACACTAACAAGCCAACAAGTACACATGTAGTCTGAGGGGGATAAAAGAACAAGGTAACTACATATTTAGCATTATATAACATACGGGAGTAAAAGTGTATAGAAATACACACACAGATCAAGATTTGAAGGTGTACTTATTTAGCCAAGACTTCGGTCTTGTTAACCCTCTATTATATAGGGGTTATTTGTCTGGGTACCATTTCGGGTACTATGAGAAGGGCAAGTTGTAAATACAACTACTAAAATGCCACGTAACTTCGGTCTGATAAGCATATTTAAGCACACGAGAGACAGGGATCTCTGCACCAAATCAGACAAGTGTTGTATGGTAGAATACATGAGTTTTTAGTGCTAATAGGTAGGTTACCAGGTTACTATCCACCAAACTACAAACACCAACTGTATGTGATTCGGTGACAGAATTAGAACGGATCTAATTCCCAACAACAAATCATGTCACGGGGGAGGAGGGATCCTGTCACCGCCTCACTTGCACATATGGTAAAGGGCTGCAATTCCAGCCCAAGGGAAACCATTGAGTCGAGCAGGACCCGAGTAATCTAGAACCTTCTCCAAAGAGATGGTCACCAAGTCCATGATTCCGTGGACACTGATGTGGCCCGCCTAATGCGGGGTCCACGAGGAACTCGGACAGAGTTACCGCCCGTGTCGAGTTAGGACACGCGGAGACCGGCAGAGGACAAACGGACTGGAGAGAGACAACAGGGCCTGCCTGAGAGGGACTCATAGATAGTGATAGATATACTAGGGCTAGATAGTGTGCTAGATTGTTGTATGACAACTATATGTTTGATGTTTAACTATCTGTGATATGAAAGATAAGAGAGCGCGGGTCTGTTTACCCACTGCGCCAACTGTACACTTCATACAATAAATGTTCTATATCCTAGCGAACAGTGTATTGTTGCCTGTATGAACCCGAACCATTATTTAGATCAGAGTAAGACCATGACATCTCCCCATGATGGTTTTCCCATTCAGGCTATTCCCTGCTGTCACAGTCTTGAAAGAAATTTTAAAGCTCATTTTTCACTGGTGAGTTCATGAAGTTGACACTTAGGACTGTTTTTTTATTTTCCAGTAGAGGAAGATCTAAAAAGAAACAATATGTCCTAGCATTCTTCTTTCTGTCTATCTCATCAAAATTTGACTGTTCATGAGTTGACATTTAAGACTGTTCTTTTACTTTTCCAGGGAGGAAGATCTAAAAAGAAACACTATGTCCCAGCTGTCTTTCTTCACAGTCTTCACTCCTAAGTTTTTCTGATGGAACTGAATCACCACACCAACTAAACACTAATCCATTTTGAGAATTTGCTCTATTTTTTAACTTCTTCTCCATTTGCCTTTCAGCCAATATTAAGCGGGAATAAGTCGCTCCAAGTGCACCTTTAATGTCCACTTTTGCCAGTAGTGACATGCTGAAGACCGGGTGATCTTCCTCCCTAGGTTTTTTTTGAATTTATCTTGAAGATATAGCCGGGGCTTTTAAAAAATTGGAGAGTATCCCTGTCTTAGGCTTTAAGAAAGACTTTTTTCAGTGCCATCTGTATAGGCCAAATTAGTGGATTCAGGCTGAATTTTTGCAACCTGTTGTTCATTTTGGTCTTTTTGGATTTGACTTTTAGCTGGAGTTGAAGCTAGAGCTCAGGACTTCCCTGGAGTTGCCTGGTAATTAAAAAAGGGCCTCCCCCATCTTCCTATTCTCTGTTAATAAACAAAGGCGCAACGTGTGTTTTACATCTGCTTAACATAGTCATAGTTATACAGTACTATCACAGATTCAGAGAGGAAGGGGAGGGCGGGGGGAGTGTGATATTCGAACACCCGCCTCTCACTGATGATGAAGTGCAATTTTTTTTGGGGGTTTGGGGTGATATCCTTTCTCCAGGTTCACCCCCAAAACCGTGAAGTCATAGGCACATACTCCTAATCAGAGGCAGCTTCACACAATTATCTTGTAAATTCTCACAATGAGTAGATCACAGGGACCGGTGTACCATGAGAACAGACAGTGTGATTAAGCACCAAGAAGTAGGCATTGTATGGCAGAAATCATGCACTAGATTGCCTTCACATGGGGAATACACATAATAAAAGAAAACATGAATTTTCCTGACAAATAGCATGAGTTCCCATGTTTTCAGCTGACAAAACTGTAGGTTAATTTCTACAGGCAAGCAGTCCTGCAAACATGGATTTGATAAGTGTCTTTACTTTTTCAAATATGAGAAGTTAATTATATAATTACCATCTCATTCATTCAAACATTCTCAGCCATTATAAGGGAGAAATTACATGCAGTATTAAACATCACACATTCTGAAAAATAACTGCCAAAGGGAAAAATCTCAAGAGCGATGTACAGTTTGGTTAAAAATGGTCATGATAGGCACCAACGAATGTTCAGAGCGCACAAAGGTTTTGCCCTATGCATTGAGCGTGGTTTACAGTCATAAGCATATGCAAATCATCAAATCAGACAGACAATAGACATGGTAAGAATGTTTCACTGCGGTAGACATGACAGGTTTTTAGCGGCAGTTTTAGAGTCACTGTACCGAAGTCCTGTCTTCTTTCACATTTTCTCAAGAAATACTCGGCCATTCGTCTCTCTCTCACTTCATCAGGTATACACATAACATATTAAAAGATTTAGGTACCTGGAGTCAGATGACCCATCCCAAAGAATGCTTTTGGGCAAATTTTTCCACTGCATCTTGAACATGTCCTTACGGGATGGAATCAAGCTTTGACTGGCGGGCTTATGTATTAAGGAGCGTTCCAGCCCAAGGGGTTTCCAATTAAATTGAGACCCCACCCCTTCATTACCCTCTCTCGATCTAGAATCTACGATTCTATTTTAGTTAGGGTATCAATACGGCTTACTGTGGTTAACTTCTAAGTATTGAGAATGTAAAAGGACGGGGATGCGAACGTCTGAAGACATTATGCTACATAGCCTCCCCCCTAAAACTGTCATGGGTACCGACTGATAGGTCAGGCGTTCACAGTTCCCAGATCCTTTAAGTGGTGTCATCATTTACTCATCTCCCATTACTCCAAAAGAGCTGTGCATATGGAACCAATTTACTTTTCCTTTTTTAAGAAAAATCTGCTCCAATATTCATCAGTCATGAATTTTGGGGGCATCTGCAAAGACCATGAAGTTAGTCTGCATGAAGTTCCATTTAGTCACTGGAAGTTGAAGAGATATGACCACACTTATCAGTGAACTGCTCTCCAACTCATTTCTGACAATGCTCCACAGTCAATCTCCATGCTATTTTTCCTGTCCATGATGAATGATCTCTCAGAGTCACACACTTTCAAAGCATGAGTACCATTGAGATTCATTATAAAAAGTAATGGCTTTGCAATTAAACCAACTTCCAGATGTTTGATGAGAGTGGTATAAGTCCATATGTCTCTCACTTTTATCTTTATCAGAACTTCATTCTCCTCTCGCCTCTGGAGAATGATAATCCTGGAGAGTGTTTTTAACTAAACACTTTCTCCAACAGTAACTTGGCATTTGGAACTGGGTTAAAATTTTTGATCATCACCGGAGCAAAACAATCACTTCCGGGTGAACGATAGCAGCCGCTGCAGAATTAAGACTAAAATCACTAGGTGCAGATTTGGTTGCGTTGGACACAGGGTCTCCCTTTTCCAATAAGCCTCATGTTTGCAGATGGTAGCTTTTCCCTTATTTTTCCTTGATATTTCTGGGGTTTCCCCCTAGATTTAGAGGGCATTTTTGGTTGAGTTTTCCTCTTTCCGTTGGCCTCTTTTTTGATTTGTTGTAGAAATGACAGCATTTTCTTCCCTTTGTTTCTCATTTTCTAACTAGCAACCGAATTTTTAGTGCACCAGACTGTGACATTACACAAACCCAAAATAGAATTCCAATAGTTGTCTTCAGCCCGCTTTAGCTAAAGTTTTGAGTGGTGGCGTATCCGTTTTTTCTCTCCCAATGAGCAAAAAGTTTACTTTGGCGATGAATAAGGGGTTTCTTCTCAGCCATAGAGAAGTCCCTCTTATCACGCCACCTTTGAAGGGGTGTGATTATGTGGGTTTGCTTCATAGATCCCAATATTGACTGGAATTATTTTTTTAAGCAATTTTTCTGACTTTGAGGATAGGACTGCCAGGGCTGGTGAATTACCTCGCATCTCATAAAATATAAGATTCCACTGCGGAAAGCATGGTTTTTATTTTATAAAAAGTGAGCGAATTGCAGAGATCTTTATCTTGAAAGGAGTCAGTGTTTGAAAAAGACTTTCGTTAGTCCACTTTTGCAGACATTTTGATAGACTGTCAACTGCTGGGTTGCAGTGATCTTACCATATAAAAGTTAACTGTTTTAAAAACGTAATCCTTTTTAGTCCATTCCCTCACAGACTTTGCTCTGGGCTAGACCCCAGCTACTTTACCATTTTCTCAGGCAGAATATCTTCCCATTTAGAAAGAAAAGGAGAAGGACATCAGTTTTTCCAACTTTGTCCTTCCCTTTAATCTCCACCCTTTTGGGGAGAAATGCTTTCTCAACGAGGATAATTGACGGCAGACGTCGGAGACGGATCCGTTTTTTCTCTTCATGAAATTTTTCAGGTTGTACGTTATGCTCCTAGTCGTATGATACGCCAAGGGCATAGGGGTTTTCCACGTTTCCCAGCACATACGTAGTCTCCCCTTCCATATGAAAGGTAGGGGGCCAGATTTTGATGGGCTTCCTGGAGATTAATGAGTTTTTCACC
>JACEFZ010012175.1:0-22382 GCA_014155875.1 Cepaea nemoralis
GTGACCATTTTTTTCATAAAGTTCTTTTTTTTTGTCATGTAGTGCCAATATTTTGCATTTAGCGCGGCCGCGCTAATTTGGTGCCTCACAACTTTTTTATTTTTTTACCGGGGGGGGGGGGGGGGGGGGGGTTTGGGGTGCTTTTTTTGGGTGGGTAAAAGTTACTTAAAAAATCATTTTTGGGGACACTAAAAAGCCGAATTTGAACTGAAGCGAGGGAGTAAAACAGTCTTAGTACATTACCGTGCAATATTCAAGTAAGTTAATTCCCTTTAATACGATTTAGTTGAAGTGATTGACTGCAACGCGCAGGCAATATGCAATGCGTTAAAAGATTGTTTAATCAAGAATGGACTTGAGTTGTAAAGATTAGTTGCACTCGCCACTGACAATGCATCTGTCATGACAGGTGTAAACAATGGAGTATATACAAAACTGAAATCCGTAGTTCCTCATCTGGTACTAGTTAGGTGTGTATGTCATTCCCTTCAGCTGGCAGTGTCACAGGCTGCAGCTGCTTGTCTGCCCAGGAATATAGAGTTCATGATTAGAGAAACAAATAACTGGTTGTCTCACTCAAGTCTTCGTCAAGCAAAGTACAGGGAGCTTTTTGCTTTATTAAATGATGGACAACATCCGCTGAAGGTTGTTCAATTAAGCCAGACACGATGGATGTCCATTAAATCTGCCATTGTCAGAATATTGCAGCAGTGGGTCGAGCTCAGAACTCGTGTTGATAGAGAAAGACTCAACGAGCGCTGTTATACAGTAGACCTTTTACATTCTATGTTTAGCGACATGAAAATCTATGTGTATCTTATATTTCTCAAGCGTATTCTCGGAGAAGTTCAAAGTGTGAATAAGAAATTCGAAGCAGACATACAGGATCCAACAAAACTACTCAGCGATCTTGTCCAATTTACTGATTCTATCAGTTCAAAGATTGCTATTCCTGGGGCCAAAAATAACAGAAAGTGATGCTATTCAAGATTATTTAGATAGTAATCCCAATCTAGGTTATGAGTTTGAGAAAGAAATAGCAGGCTACAAGTTTCCTGATGAGAAAGAAATTCGCGGAAGGTGCATCCAGTGTTTAATAGAGCTGTTGACACAGCTGAGATTACGTTTGCCCGATAACGTTCGAGTTTTGCATCCATGTCATGTCTTATTGGAAGTGAATGTGTACAGCCAATGACGCCCTGTATATTGGATCTTGCTAAAATGTTTGTAGAAGATGCAGCTACTCTCACCCGCATCGATTTCCAGTGGAGGAAATTTCATCATATGTAGTGGACACAGACCTCTGACACACTTGGACTGTGGGCAGAAATAGCTTCTTATAGGGATGCCACCGGTGAAAATCCTTTCCAAGATCTTACAGATTTAGCTTTAACTGTGATCATTTTACCTCATTCTAATGCGTACGTGGCGCGTATTTTCAGTCAGATGGGAATTATAAAATCAAAATTGCGGAATAGACTGAGCATAAAGACTTTATAGCTGTTGTGATTATTAGATATGGAATGAAAAGATATGGGAAATGCTGTTATGATTAAAAACTACCTAAGGATATTCTACGAAAAATTGGATCACAGGAATCATATACACGTTTCTTTCAATCATCATCATCATCATCTTGCAAGAGCAAACGCAGCAGGAAATAGCTACAGAAACTGAAGAGGGGTTGTCTGACTGGGATTTGGCAGTTCTGGAATAAACTTCATTCTAATATTCAGTGATAATAATACATTATAATGTGATACTTTATAACATTTTGAATGAATTCCCCAGTGCTTGTTTTAGTACTTTCCCAAAAAACAGTATTGCAGTTTAGTGCGTTTTTGGCTCGAGAGTAGTTCTGAATGAGATTTGGCGGATCTGGAATAAACTTCATTGTAATGTGAATTGATAATAATAAATTATAATGTGCTACCTTGTTACATTTGTAATAACAACAGTTGGTGCTTTTTTGTTTTGTTTTTGTTTTGAGCTTTCCTAAAAAATTTGGTGCTTTTTAGTGCTTTTTGGGGTCTAATTTGGTGCTTATTCATTAAAGGGAGATGGCAACACTGCGTGGAACAGAGTGTTTGTGGCTTCTGTGTTTAATTATCTATTTGTATTACATATAACCAAATGAGCCAGTCCTGGGGAATTTAGCGTCACAGACCTGAACAACCTGACGCGCAGTGACCTTCATACTAATCCCGAGTGTAAAATTAAGTATGTGTCATTTGCCAATAGGACGATCTTCGTAGGCGTCTGGTCGGACTGCAAGTACAAAGTGAAGCAGATACATAACCTCATCAGATCAGCACTATTTACAGTATTCCTTGTTTGTGTGATTGTTTGAATAATCATTGTCGTCATCTTCATTTTCTTCAGGAGCATATTGACTTCTCATTCTTCATTTGGGGACATACATTTCAAAAGCCTCAACAGTGGGAGTGGGTTGCCTGATGGCGAGGGGCACTGGTAACAGGGGGAGTTAATTCACACGCGAAAATCAGTCCAGTACAGTAGATGTAATAGCACGTGTGTGGACTATGGCTGGGTTCAAGGCCAGTGATTGCAAAACTAATAATAATAATTTAACAAAATAAATAAAATCAGGAGCATGGTTGTGATGTGGCTGTCACGAAGATGTGTCTTGAGAACTCTAATCTTCATATGTCCCCAATAAAATCAGGAGCATGGTTGTGATGTGGCTGTCACGAACATGTGTCTTGAGAACTCTAATCTTTATATGATTCCAGTAACATAATCAGGAGCATGATTGTGATGTGGCTGTCACGAACATGTGTCTTGAGAACTCTAATCTTCAAATGTCCTCAATAACCAACACGAAAGGCCTCCAAATGAGTGTCTCAAACGTCTATGCCTAATGCACAAGTTAAGAATCTTTATATTATTAAGATGTTTAGTTTAGTTTAGTAGACGCATCAACACTACGGCACACGGGTGTAAACCATATGTGCTCCGTTCAACTCCTAACTCAATCCTGAGTCCGGAGAAACTTAGCTCTGTGCACTAACTCTGTAACAACGGCGAGGATTCTGAAATACTTTGGGTACATTTTTAACTTGAAATTTTGTTGGGATAGCGATCTCAAACCGCCAAGGGATGTTTAACGTGCGCAACAGTACACACGGGCGTCCGATCTCACTAACCAGAGCCAGGGGGAAATTTGGTTACTAGAAGTCCACGTGAAAAAATCCCGGCCCTCACCGGGGATTGAATCTGGGATCTCCAACACTCGAGACGTTCACCATACCTCGAGACCACTCAGCACTCCTAATTATATATTATCAAGAGAATCGCTATGACAAAGGTAGCCTTTTGAAAGATGGAAAACACATCGACCAAATAACAAAGATGTCAATTACAAAGATAATATGTGTTTTGAAGTGTTACATAGACCACGTATTGTTGTATGGTTATAAAACGCGGACAATGAGCAGAACAACTAATGGCAATGGAAATGTTATTTATGATGAAAATGCAAAAGAACACTATGGGCAGACAGAAAAACCCACGAGCATGTCCTACAAGAAGCAAGTTCAACCCCTAATCTAAGTAGAGAAATTATACGTAACAGTGGAAATTTGTTTTTGTTATTTCGGGGGTGGGGGGGGGGGTGTTATAAGTAGAAATAAACTACAGAACGTGGTGACAACTGGTAAGATTGAGGGGGAAAGAACCAGGGGACGGCAGAGCAGTAAATATCTGGATGGCCTCACCAGATGGGATGGTCGAGACAAGATTCATGGCTTTGTTGACTGTGGGAGATGTCGAAACATGACCACCTACGCTTATCGGCGATGGGTCTGATGAATGACGAGGCCTGTCTCGGTCATCTAACATGAACAATATTAACAATTGATTATGTGGTTGTTTCGGGATTTGAAATTTAAACATTGAGCACAACCCACTACTGGCAGCGCCGATCGCATTCTGATATGAACCCAAGGCCTATCCACGTCAACATGGAAGCACCACACTCGAGCTCCGCCCTCATTTGAGCTCGTCAGCAGTGCACATCCCTGACCGGATCCGGAAACAGTCCCGGACCACGCGTGTGAAGCGGGTGTGCAACCACGCGGCACACACTGGACACACCAAATTATCACAACAGAACATCACAACGCTACCCATCGCAGGCCATGCTCAAGATTGCCCAATCGCCACGACCGACGTCCGTCAATCGATGGGACCCGAACGATCAGGACTTCTCACTGGCAAGGAACACCAGGCCTCCTAAATCCAGTGAGCAATAATCAATTGATTATGTGGTTGTTTCGGAATTTGAAATTTAAACATTGAGCACAACCCACTACTGGCAGCGCCGATCGCATTATGATATGAACCCAAGGCCTATCCACGTCAACATGGAAGCACCACACTCGAGCTCCGCCCTCATTTGAGCTCGTCAGCTCATATATTATCAATATTAACAATATTCTAACTATCAACCTGATCAAGAAAACGATTGTCCCAGCAGAATAGATTTACTATATCCAGTTATAACATGCGGTATTCCTCAAATAGCAAATCAAGGTAACGAGTAATATCCTGACATCTCAGGTACAAAATAGAACATACCGCTTTCCAGTAGAATAATCCATCTGAATCTACCTGCAAGGCGTGTCTACATAAAGATTCCACCGTATGTCACGGATACCAAGTGGTTACACGAACAAATATACTAGGCCTGTCGGTCCCTCCCTCCAAAGAACTGCCACCTTTCTCCTTCGGAACTTTGGCTGGACTTGTGTACGTTGCAACGACACCGTAGGCCTCTTCCTTCTCATCTTTCTCCTACTTCTCTCCTTGTTCATCTCCTGCATATGCTTCTGGGCAACTTTCTCAGGACACTGGTCATAGCGACGGCTATCCCTCACATAAAATCATTCAGCGCAGACATTTAGTGGTATTCAGATAGCTGGCCTTCACTGACAAAAGGTGAAACAAAGTAAGCAACCCTTTACACATCACCATCATCAAGTGCCTTCCTGGCTGGCGTTGGCGATCATGCTTCTCCACATCTTGCGGTCTCCAGCGGCATGCACCAGTTCGTGTATTGACTCCCTTCCGTGCCATGAATCTAAACGGTCAATAATCTTTGCTTTCTCTGTGTCTTCTCCTAAGTTTCTGTCCTTAAGTTTGTCTAATGTTCACATGTTCCAGTTGTTGTCTTCTCATAACGTGCCCAACAAACAATGGCTGAGAAAAAGAAAATAAAAACACTGTGTCATAGCAAGAACCTTCTTGTAAAGTGTTAGGACCCTCATATTTTGTAGATTTACATATTGGAGGAAGAAGCCACCAGTCGGTCTCTCCCGTCGCGAATGACGAGTGCTGAAGTTGAAATCTAGTACGACGGCACTCATGCCATTGTGAAAATAATGACCTAAGTATTACACCGGCGTGGCATTGTGTGCATGTTACGAGTGTCAAACATCCCCAGGACAGTTGGGATTCGAACCGCGAAGGCCCTGTAGGGCGCTTACACATTACTTATTCTTTGCAGGGCTTTGCATTCACCGCAGCCCATTTGGCTTGTTTGTGGCGTACTACTAGCGGTATTTTGTCGATGGTTTCTGCACAAGTCAACGTGTCAGTCCAAATGTTTGTAGTTTACTACGTGCAGTAGTTTGTCACTGGTTTCTGCACAAGTCAACGCGTCAGTCCAAATGTTTGTGGTTTACTACGTGCAGTAATTTGTCACCGGTTTCTGCACGAAACATTGCCCACTTCTTCATTAGCGTTCCGTCTACTGAGATTTGGTCTCGTATATGATAATGGCAATGCGTTTCGTGTGTTCTTTTTCACTCAATCTTATAAACAAAAATGTTAAGATCCGCTGAGGCTGGTGCTAGTTCTATTGTTGGGCTATTGTTTTGTAAACAAAATGGTAAGATTGTCATTTTAAAATTACCGTGATAGACAATTTAAATTACAATAGAAATATGTATGCTGTATATTTCAGATTGATGGATACATTGTCTTGCGTTATTGTATGTGTGCGATTGCTGCAGTATATACCTGACAAGATGCAGCGAAATATATCAGGCAATAAACTGCGCAACCTATTGTATACGTCTTCATTATTCAGATTCTTAAATGGTCAGCGCTGACGTCACATCAACGAAGACATTTCTATATGTGCGACGTGAGTTTCGGAAAATGTGATAATTATTACTATTTCTAATTCCAATATGCATTAGGTTATGTACTCTCCCGTTTCGTCCTCTACAGTGATCCCATCTACTAGTGCCGTACAATCTCCCTGGTTGCATCACTCGTAGCCTGGTCTAAGCGTTGATCGGCGTGTCCTCGTGCAGCGGATGGTCATGTGTATACACTACCAGGTCTCCCTTGTTCAGCTTCATCATCGTGTGCCATGCCGATAAGCGTGGGTGGTCATGTTTCGTTATCTCACACGATCACCAGAGTTGTGGATCAGCTCTGTTTTCTTGTCTCGACCATGTCACATGGCCAAACCATCCAGGTATTGACTACTCTGTCTTCCCCCTGCTCTTGTCCCCTCAATCTTGTCAGTTGTCACCAAGTTCTCTATTTTAATTGTTGCAATATCGTGTCCAAAATATGATGACTTTCTACGTCTAATTTATCAAATCCGTTTACGGTTTTCATCTGTTTCTTGTTGGACCTGGTCATTGGTGTTAATTATTATTATTTTTATTTTTGGTCTGTCCAATGTATTCTCTGCATTTTCCTCAGATATCATATTTATACAGCCATTAGATGTTGTTCAGCTTGTCTGCTGGTTGTCCACGTCTTACATACATGCAATCGTATAGTTTCTATGTACCACTTCGACACTCCTTTTCTCGTTGCAATTGGCATCTTTATGTTTTTGTGGTCATAATGTTTTCCATCTTGGTAAAGGCTACCTTCGCCATAGCGATCCTTGCTGTAATATCTTCATGCATCTCCCATCAGATGTTATGACTGCTCCATGATAGGTGTACCGATTCAGTTGTTCAACTTCAGTGTACCCCCTAAAAAATGCTTTGGAAGACATCCAATCCGGAATAAACTGGAATTTCTTGGACAGTAGAGAAACTTTACTCCTAGTAGGTGTGAAGTAAGTGTGGGTGTGTCCACAACCCATGACAGACATAGAAAGATTGACCTCTAGTAGCACTGACTGAAAGTCAATTAATTAGGATTTGTTTTATAGAATCTAGTCTCATACAGTCATTCCAGAGCGGCAGTGACCGCCTCCACTTCCATTGTCATGCAAAAGAACTTCAATTAACGATTCTACCACGCCAAGGGAATTAAAGAACCAAACAACAAAGTTGAACTATACAAGTTTATTTGTATTCTTATTGTGTAAGCCGAAACGTTGTGTTAGCACGTCCTACTTGAGTATTATAAGTTGCTTTTCTCTTATATTTGTTATATGAAAGTTATAGCCAAACTGAGAATTATTCAACCCAAGTTAATACTGATCAGCGAGCACTGCCTACCAAACTTACTACAGAAACTAACGAAGTCGAGCGGGGCAAACGGCAGTGGGAGCCTGTTAGAACAGAATAAAGTTATCAATATAGTGAATCTGTAATGAAATACTCATACTTAGTGTGTGATATGTGTTCATTTCTTGTCTGTTCGTATATGTTTGTCTCTGTTGCCTATTGCAATTGTGGAGCTTAAAAAATATTGCTGTCTTCACACACGAGAGTTTATTACAGTGTGCGTTAAAAAGGTGTAACACCTCTCCATAGCAATTCCAAGCTATCGAAACAAATCAAAAAACAAAACAAACAAACAAAAACAAACAAACAAACAAACAAACAAATACGCGTGCTTTGACGAGTGACGTTGCCAAATAAGTATCAGCACATCTCGCGGTCTTCAGAAGAATGTAGCAATTCGTGTGTTAAAATTTGAATAATTAGTTCGCCTCTCGCTTTTAACTTCAAGCAGCTACTTACACGTGCTACTACTTTTAGTGCACGGGGCTGATTCTTGCTTGTGGATTAGCTGTCCCTATTACCAGTGTCCCTCGCCATCAGGCGTTCCCAATCCGACTACAGAAGTACTTGTAAATGACGTCCCTAAGTCAAGGACGAGAAGTCAACATTTAAGTCCAACTGAAGGATGTAGAGGCTGAAACCGCAATATTGGCATCAGCGCAACAGAAGTTTAAGAACGAGATCTTTTATCCATTCGGTCAATCTGACCTCCGAATATTCTTCTTCTTCTTCAGCGTTCCGAGCCATTGAGGTTCTTTGCTGCAGATACAGTCGTCTCCATTCGTCTCTCTGGTTGACCCTCTCTTGCCAGTCATTGATTCCAAGTGCTTGTAGGTCTGTATATATATTATCTCTCCACCGTCTTCTTGGTCTACCTCGTGGTCTAAGGTCATTTATTTCCTGAGTGTAAGCGACTTTTGTTTCCCTATTATCTTCCATTCTTTCTATATGCCCCAGCCATTGTAGTCTATTAGCCTTCATGATACCAGTGATTAGCGGGGATTTAAACAGATCATAAATGTCTTTGTTACTTCTTCTTTTCCACTCTCCACTTTGTGTATCCCTAATGGGTCGAAAGATGAGTCTTAAAACTTTGTTCTCAAATGTTTGTAGCAAGGCTTCGTCTCCTTTCGTTGTACTCCAGGTTTCAGAGCAATACGGCACAACTGGTCTGATCAGTGTTTTGTATAATGTGATTTTGGTGTTACGACATAGCGACTTTGATTTTAGTAGATGTTGTAGTGCATAGTAATTAGTATATCTTATTTCCAGAATTGATTCCAGTTTGCATTTCTTCCCTTATGATATTGGAGCAGTTGAAGATTGTACCCAGGCATTTGTATGTTTCCGTTCTTTTAATGGTCATATTGTCTATTTGTATGTGGCCAGAGTTTTTAGCCAGTGCTTCTCTTGAAATTACCATATATTCTGTCTTATCTTGGTTGATAACCAGCCCCATCTGTTGGGCTTTTTCCTTTAAGTGGGTAAACATTTCCAATGTCTTTTGTTAATTTTCCCCTATAATATATATATCATCTGCATAACCAAGCAGCTTGGATGTTCCTCCAATATCACATTCCTCCTTTACCCTCTTAACAACTTTCTCTAGAGCCAGATTGAAGAGTAGCGGCGATAGTGAATCACCCTGTTTCAAGCCAGATGTTATTTTTAAAGGGCCTGATTTCCTGCCTTTATATGTTACTATATTATAAGTATCCTCCATGCATAGTCTGGTCATGTTGATTAACTTCCTTGGTATTCCAAATTCCTGCATAGCATTCCATAGACTATTCCTCATGGACACTATCATAAGCCTTTTTAAAATCCACAAAAAGTTTTATGGAAATATCTTTTATATTCCAAATATTTCTCGGCTATTTGTCGTAAGATAAATATCTGATCTATCGTTGGTCTGTTTTGTCTAAAACCCGCCTGGTAGTCACCTAATATGTATTCTGAATATGGTTTTAGTCTATTTAGTAATACTGCGGATAGTATCTTATAGCTTATGGACAGTAGTGATATTCCTCTATAATTTTC
The DNA here is from genome assembly GCA_014155875.1 of Cepaea nemoralis. Lineage (NCBI taxonomy): Eukaryota > Metazoa > Mollusca > Gastropoda > Stylommatophora > Helicidae > Cepaea > Cepaea nemoralis. The sequence goes on from JACEFZ010012175.1 coordinate 9,546, forward strand.
ACACTGGAACGTGTCTCCTGTCTTGATCTTCATTTCGGAGAGTGAAGACGTGGTTTTGTATCTCTTACTTCTCGGATTATTATTACTGCAAGCTGAATCACCTATCATGGATTTTTATATCAATGTGCTCGTTGTGATTCTGAGGATGTGGTGAAATAGTTTTTAGATTAATACAAGTGTTTATTATCGCAAAAATGTGGGTTATATCTAATATTCATTTCGAGTGATAGTTGAACACTATTAAATTTTAACCAATCAAGTGCACGAGGCGTGCCAGATACAACCACGGGACCTCAAATTGCCCGCGGCGTGGCTAGATAACAATGCGATTGCTGCGTTCTTCAAGTTTAGTTAGTCGTAATATGATGCAATAATGTCAGGGGAAGGAGAGTGCTCCGTATTGGAAGTGAATGGTGAAAGGACTCGCTCAGGTTTACGATCGGCTGTCAATAAAACTTACACACTAAACAAAGAGAGGGCCGTGAAGAATAAGCTATCCAAGTGCATAAATCCCAGCGGCCTAGTCGTCAAACACACCAACTCAGGACAGTGTGTTACTGTTTCCTTCAACAACACACTCTATTATGAGGCATTCCGAACTTGCCTACTCAACTACTACAGGCTTGAACTAATTGAACACAGGCAAGATAAGCACGGGGCCCACGTTGAGGATCTGATTACGACGCCAGTGATTACGATACATTTATACCGCAGTAAAAATAAACTCATGACACAGGGCAGTAATGAAAACATTAATTCCTGGCTAAAAGTAGATTTTGTTGAACTTGAAAACTCGACACAGACATTCACCGAATCTACTCATACGATGAGTTTACATGACAACATCAACACGAGGCCTGCCAACCCACCAGCGCTCTTGGCTATTGAATACCCAATGGAGCGTATCCAAAACAACATAGAACCCAATGTTGACATTGTTGAAGAAGTACCTGCCTCAGATAACAATAGCATCTTAACTATCAATGGACATTCGTGCGACTGTAAACAGCGCATTGAGGAACTAGAACAATCACTAAAGGCGCTCATTGTCACTGTTTCAACCAACATTGAAGCAAACAACAAGATAAGCAGTGATTACAATGCTCTCAAGACAGAAGTCGCACTCCTGCGAGACGAAAATTTGCTGCTGAGAAATACAGTTCAATCTTACAGAATGCGTCCTCTACAAACCAAACCGAAGAAGCATGTAATTCTCAAGCAACCGCTTCATCCTTGGGAAATCTTGGGGAAGCTCAATCCCACCCAGAACAGATAATCACTATGAAAACAACTCAACGCGCAGAGGAAGATAAAAAACAACAAACACCTCAATGTGCAGACGAAGATAAACAACAACAAGCAGTCTACCCCATTGACGTCAAAATAAGCAATAGGTTTGAAGTACTTCAAGAAAAGTCACCAGAAAACTTACAGTGCTTTAACATGCTGCAAACGGGCAAGACAAGCCAACAAGATACATCGGGAGAACCACATGGAGACATAAAGACTGCTGATAATCGGAAATGGATGAAACAACGGCCGAGACGTGCTGACAACCAACATGTACAGACAGCACGACCTGACTGTACACATATTATACTAGGCGATTCCTTAATGAAAGGTTTATACAGCGACAGGATGGCCACATCAGACAAAGACATTGTTTCAATAATCCCACTGCCTGGGGCTGGAGTAGACCGGCTAACAGACAAGATTAGCAGGTTGGCTGTAAATCATAGCGTCAGAAGGGTAAGCGTACATATTGGCATCACCGACACCATGAACAATCAACAAATCACAGGGTCTCAACTGCTGGCACTCTTGAACGGATTACGTCACACTTTTCCTAACTCATCCATTTTCTTCTCCTCCATCATATCACCGAGTTATGGACACCAGCGCCGTCTAGCTGACATAAATAACAACATGTTGCAGAAGTTCTGTACTCAAAACAAGATACAATTCATCAACAATACAGCATCATTCACTTCACAGGCTGGTGCACCAAAAAAGAGTCTTTACAAGGATCAAATACATTTATCTACATTGGGCACCAGTTTTCTCGCCAAGAATTTAAAATATCCAGAACGGACATACCATACATCCAATACGGGATCGCGCCGGACACTTTTAGCTACTCCTGAAACTCAAGCCAGACGACATACTCCCGTTACATCAAGTACCAATAGGACAGAAGTGTGCAGACCACTCATAACCACTGCACCTGAAATCCAAGCCAGACGGGACACTACCACAACACCAAGTCCGTTAAATACGTCGTCTTTCACACAGGAGGGTAATAATTACGAAGATATGATTCCTATTCTCCCCAGAAAGGATCCGACTCTCAGCAACAACGACGTGCCAGCACAACCTCCTGTTAGCCACCAACCAGAGGCTCTAGTTGGTAGTCATTACATACCCATGAGACATCATCAGTACCCATTTAATTGTAATCCAGAATGGTTGCACCTCACACGGTATAGCCCAGCTACACTTCGTCAAGCACTTATAATGTCGCTATACCAACAACCAACACAACCTGCTATTTACTAGCAACTTAGCACAAAGCTACACCGGATCTCGGTACAAGAAAGAGCCTCTCCTTAAACGTTTATCTGCATATTTGGTTATAACTTGATCTAGTAACTTATTAGGTTATAAGTTATTACAAACATTGACTGGTTTTGACTTTATATTAATTGATAGTACTTAGCTGTATAGCTTTTATAATAACTCAAATTGTGTTTTCACGGTGAGTGAGGGGGTCTTCACTGCTCTTCCTTACGGATCTGTGTACGTATTTTTATATATTTACAGAGATATTACTGTTTCTCTGTACTTTAGAGTGTGTTTTGTAATAAGGGACGTAAGTTGTATTCACTTTGTGTGTGTGTGTTTTGCTTTTAAACTTGTGATTACGCATTGTTGAAATGTCTAATAAGTACGAACACTGGCTCAGGAATAATGGGCTCAGAATCGGGCATGTAAACATATGCCATCTATTAGGGAAGCTGCCCGAACTATCACTTATACTTAATCAAAATTTTCACATGTTTGGCGTTAGCGAAAGTCGATTAAATGGCAACATCTCAGATGATGACATCGCTATCAGAGGTTTTAAAACCATTAGAAGAGATCCCTATCAGAAACAAGAGACGGGTATTGCAGTTTATATTTCCAACTCGCTTAACGCCCACCGCAGGCTAGACTTTGAAACCTGTGAGATTGAGTGTGTATGGATAGAGGTTAAACTTCAAAATTGCATACCGCTAGTAGTTGGCTATCTTTATCGAAACCCCAGTGCAGGAAATATCTGGTATGAAAAATTCACCACTATGATGGATGTAGTCTTTAGTAATGCTAGGGAAATAATATTGCTAGGTGACTTCAACATAGACGCTAACAAATCAAACAAAACATGGGAAAACATAATAGAGTCATATAATTTCCAACAGTTAGTCAAACAAGCCACTAGAATCACTAAATCATCTGCAACACTTATAGATCATATTTATACTACGTGTGCTGATAACATCACAGAATGTAGTGTACCTATCAATGCAATGAGCGATCACTATCCAGTATGTTGCACGTGGTCGAGAAGGGGCACCAAAACTCCCAAACACAAACATATAAGTATAAAATATAGAAATTACAAAAATTTCAATCGAGACGTCTTCTTACAAGATTTGGTCAACTCATCTCTGGACTATGTTTACCAGCTTCCTGACCCAGAGGATGCTCTGGACCACTGGCTAAAGACCTTTCTAAGTATATTTGATAAACATGTTCCATTTAAGGAAGTTCGTGTTAAACATCACACAAAGCCCCCGTGGATCACACAGGAGGTAGTTGAACTTATGAGAGATCGTGACAGGGCTCACAAAAATAGAGATCTAACTATGTACCGTAGTCTGAGAAACAAAGTTCAATATGTTATTCGGAAGGAAAAGAAAAACTATTTTAAGAACATAGTAATAGATAAAACCAACACTAAAGATATATGGAAAGCAATTAATACCTTGACAAACAAACACAAATCATCACAATCATTACCATCAAATCAGGTTACATGTGATCAATTCAGTAGATACTTTCAGTCCGACATAAACCAACTGAAGGCTGCAATACCAGATGCGCCTCATGACATATCTTTATTATCATCATTCTGTGAGAACAAATGCTATGGACACATTTCCTCCAACATACCGCTAATGACGACAACTGAAGTATTTACTCATCTCCGTAATCTAAAAAACAATAACTCATCAGGACTAGATGGAATTAGTAGTCGGATCCTTCGCCATGCTGCACCGGCGATCTGCGAGTCACTAACTTTTATATATAATCAATGTATAACCAGAGGTCACTTCCCATCAGCCTTTAAAATCGCTAAAGTGTATCCTCATTTAAAAGCTGGTCCTCTAGACGATCGTCTCATGAGTAATTATAGACCAATTTCCATATTATCCTCATTATCCAAACCGCTAGAAAAGCACATCCACAAAACAACACTAGATCACTTAGTTCGCCATAAACTGATAGTTGACAGTCAGTCAGGATTTCGGCCAAAATATTCTTGCCATACGGCACTAACAAACATGATAGAAAACTGGCATCAAAATATTAACAACAATACTCTATGTGGAGCGGTGTTTATAGACTTTAGGAAAGCATTCGATATGATAGATCATACTATTCTAATTAAAAAACTAGAAACAATGAAAGTAAGTTTTAATATAGTGACATTAATAAAATCATTCTTATTAGACAGAAAGCAAGTAGTATCACACAATAAAGTTTTATCTCAAGCCATTACCATTAATATTGGAGTACCTCAGGGGTCTATTCTTGGCCCTCTATTATTTGCCATTTATATAAATGATCTTCCATTAAATCTGTCGTCGTCCTGCGATCTATTTGCTGATGACTGCACAGTATATACGAACGCTGTTGCTCGTAATGTGCTAGAATTATCCTTGCAACAGGAAATAAATAGTGTAGTTAACTGGAGTCATGCAAACCGCATGCAAATTAACATTACTAAAACAAAGTCTATGTTAATAGGAACCAGGCAAAGACTTCACACTCTAAACTCGCAGAGAACTCTTCAGCTGCACATTGGCAGCACGCCTGTAGAAAGTGTCACCGAGCACAAGACACTAGGTGTTATCATAGATCAAAATCTAACTTTTAACTCACATGTTCATGCTCTAGTTAAAAAAATAGCCAAAAAAGTATACCAACTTGCCAAAATTAAAAATTTCCTTGACGAAAACACAAGAAAGATATTCTATACTTCTCATATACAAACACATATTGATTACTGCTCCACAGTCTGGGATGGATGCTCCAAATCAATAACAAAACGCCTATATTCACTCCAGAAAAGGGCAGTGCGTTTAATTAATGGTGAAAAGCTTACCGACAATTCTAACCTATATAAACGTCTCCGGTTACTGCCACTCCACAAGCGCCTGCTTTTTAATAAGACCAAACTAATTCACAAAATCCTATTTCAAAATGCTCCAAGCTACCTTTGGCCATTGTTTAAATATAACGCTAGACATAGCGAACGACTAAATATACTTCATGTCCCTAAACCTAGGATAGACTTATATAAAACAAGCTTAGCATACTCTGCCGCTCAGTTGTGGAACAATCTTCCACAAGAAATCAAAGACACCACCAATCATGATTCATACATTCGCAACCTGTTTGAACACTACCTTAGTACAGACTACATGCCCCCATAACAAATAACACAAAAAAGACAATAATGGTAACTTATCTCAAACGACAACTAGCCAAAAAACATTCCCTTATGTATGGCACGTTACACCCTCCTTAGGTATTTATAATGCCCATGTTAAACACTGCCTCAGTGAGTCATTTGTTATTGATTATTTTTCATGCGTTTTAATGTTCTTTTGTTGTCAAAAGTTGCTTCATAAGTGATGTTGAATGAAAGAATGTATGAGAGGAAATAGAGAAGAAGGGCAGAATGTCAGACGGGCCTGCGTGCCCAATTCTTAACCCTTTGAAAATAAAGACTTATTATTATTATTATTATTATTATTATTATTATTATAAGATAGGTATCAATAATGACTCTTTCCAGTCATGGGGTAATTCTTCAGTCCTCCAGATTTTTATTATTAGTTCGTATAGCTTTAGATGTTATGCATGGCCACCTGCCTTTATAAATTCAGCAGCAATTCCATCAGCCCCAGTTGCCTTATTGTTTTTAAGTCGTGTGATTACATATATGATTTCTTCAAATGCAGGTTCTTCAATTTGTGGTTCACACGTTAGAACCTCTTCCTGTGCGAAAGTGTTACTTGGGGCTTCACAATTTAGTAATTCAACAAAGTATTCATTCCATGTGTTGCACATTTCCTCATTGGCATTTATCATATTCCGAGTATTATAATATAATAATAATAATAATGTAAAAGTAATAATAATAATGTAATAGTAACAGTAATAATGTAATAGTAATAATGTAATAGTAATAATGATGATAATAATAATAACAATGTAATAGTATTGGTAATAATGTAATAGTGATAGTAATAATGTATTTGTAACAGTAATATTGTAATAGTGATATTAATAATAATAATAATAATAATAATAATAATGCAATAGTAATAGTAAAAATGTAATAGTAATTGTAATAATGTAATAATAATAATGTAAAACTAATAGTAATAATGCAATAGAAATAATAATAATGTAATAGTGATAATAATAATAATATAATAGTAATAGGAATAATGTAATAGTAATTGTGATAATATATAGTAATAATAGTAATATAATAATAATAATGTAATAGTAATAATAATAATGTAATAATAATAATAATCATAATAATAATAATGTGATAATAATATTACTAATGTAATGGTAATAATAATAATAATAATAATAATAATAATAATAATAATAATACCATTACCTGGGTGTGAGATTGCGATACACGTAAGGCGACGAGGTTGCCCGCTCTCTGATGAACAGGGGCACAGTTGACGAGTATGTTGTCACAGCCTCACATAAGGCGGTACCAACATAAAAGTAAGAGAGACTAGAGAAGGGATAGAACTCCAGCTAAAGGGAAAGAACCGAGTCACTCGAAGGCTCGAATAATCCGTCCTAGATCTCTAGGGGAATGAAACTCGGGCTCATACAGGCAACAAACTCCGTTCAGATGCAATCTAACATCATTTATCATTATTATGTTACAGTAAGCTGGCGAAGAGAGTTTTCGCAAGCCAGCAATCTGCAAGTTGCGTATCACAGGAGTTTACAATAAACATGATTATTACAACAACTCTATCAGCTATCTAACATATGCATAAGACCCCTAAATACAATTGGGTCTGAACTATCAAGTCCCCCTTAAGGTAAGCCCTGTTGCTTCCTCGATGTCCAGTCCGTGTCTGACTTTTTACACGTGTCGCAATCCGACACGGGTGGTAACTCTCTCCGAGTTTCTCGTGGACCCCGCAATCGGCGGGCCCCATCGGTGTCCACGGGGCTGTGGACACACTGACCGGTCCTTCGAGAAGGCTCTGGATTATTCGAGCCTTCGAGTGACTCGGTTCTTTCCCTTTAGCTGGAGTTCTATCCCTTCTCTAGTCTCTCTTACTTTTATGTTGGTACCGCCCTTATGTGAGGCTGTGACATATGTGTTGCATGTTATTGTGACGGTGTGAGCCGGGTGTTTCTGAAGTGAACAATCATTAGCTTTACATACATTTCTCTTACAATTGTTTTTCTTCTGGCACTTTTCCTCTATACCTAAGTTACTAAATAATACTTAACGTTGATAACAGTTCTATTAATAAAACGCCTTAGTGATCTAGTCGCAGAATATGTATAGTTAGTTGCATAACCTTTACAAGACGTGGCAGTCAACCCCCGCATATTCTGACTGTTTGTGATTTCTTGACAAATTTATGTTCAGTAGTTTGCCATTATAAGCTCGCGAAAAGCTGAACATATTATTGTTTAGGAAGTATAGAAAGCCATTCACAAGTTTAGATTGTCCCTCATAATGGCAGGAGAAAGAAGCACAGATATGTGAACACATCCTCTATTGCTTTTATTTTTTTTAATGTTATCTGATGTTCCTTTTTTATATTGTTTTGGCGCTGACTCCCTTTAAACTCAGACGTAGTCCATACACGTGCAAATAATTCTAGTCCATTGGGCTGATCTTTGAGTGGTGAATTTTTTTTTCTTTCTGAGACAGTATGCTTTCATTGTCTCTAGGCGCCTGAGTTTACTGGAAAGCATTAACTGGGATATTTTTGGTTCGACAAAGAGTTCACCGTCCAGTAAGTTCAAAATTAGTGAGTGACCGGGCGCTGACTTGATCACGGCCCGCTAACCGACACTTTACCTTTCGTTGTAGTGGAATAAGAAATTCAGGAAACATGAAGCCGAACTTAGCATAGGAGCTGTCAAATGAGCGAGAAATACAATGGATTAGGCTAGATATATGGGAACGGACACGCCCAATGAACCAAACCAGGCGAAGGCAGAAAAGGTAAGGTCTTCGACCGCAAGCTATAACCTAGTGGTGTCAAGGGATCTAGAATAAAGCGGATTAAGTAGAATTAATTATGTGGTACAGCTAAAAATCTGATTGGGTAGCCCTTCGCGGCAAGGAGGAGCTATGTCACGTGATGCCAGAAAGAACCGCCAAATTAAGCGGTATATATATACGCGGGACAGAGAAGCATTTGAGGAGATAAGCCAGTTCTAGACAGCCGAGTGCAGATACTCGAAAGGCTGTTGAGACCAATAAGACTGTGGCAACTCTGGTCGGGCAGATAAATCCGAGGACCAGAGAAAGCACGGACTTAAGTGTTGGAAAAAGAACCGCCCTAAAGAAACTATTGATTGCTACTAGCAATTGTAATCATTAAGGAAAGTCGCACAAGACTAGAGTGGGCTAAGAGGACACACGTTTGATGGGATCATCCAGAGGACTGCGTCGAACAAAGTTGGAAGGAGCCTGACTTTATTGGAAAGTGGCGAAATCATTCTGACACGGGCTGTGATCAGACAAGAGCACCCGTAGGCAGGCGAGCAATTATCCACGGGACAGGACTCCTACGTTGTCGCTTGATCGATTGCCTGGGTAAACTAGTGGGCGGTCATTTGACGGTGGAAGTTGGTTGTGTGCATCTTTAGTAGATTTATATACTTTCTTGTCAGATTTGCGTACTTTATTATTATATTTCCCTGATTGATATGTGACTAGTTATTGGTTTAATTGCGTGCAATTCCTTAGTTTGATGGTATTATCTTGATGCTAGCTACCTGACTGCATTCTTCCATAATTGTTTGAATTGTTTTCACACGATACTTTGTATACTTTGTAATTTCTTTTAAGAAGCAAATAAACTTGATTCAGTGTTAGCTTATTCTTCTTAGTGCCTGTACTGTGCTTGTCGGTTAGGGTAGTGTTGTATTCGTGACCTGCGTACCTGTATACTTGTGAGGTTGGTAGATAAAACCAAGGGTAATCACAAATCAGTGGTTATCTCTACAACCGGAAGACGGACAATCTTTATCTTTCAATTCTTTATTCTCTCCGCCACTTCTCTCTCTCTCTCTCTCTCATCTCTCATCTTCGTGCTATCACAAAATTGGCGCTGCGGAACCGGATTCTTCCAAAGTAGCTTTTGTCTGCCTGCCTCAAAGTTAGGGTTGGAGACAGACTCACATACAAGTTGTTGTATTTAGTTGGTAGTTTATTGTTGTTAGTTTGGCAGTTGTAAGTGCTTTGTTCTATTAGGTCTACTAATCTTAGTTATTCAGTAGGCTGTCAAAACTGTCAGTAGGAGTTTCTAGTAAGTCTACTCGGTTAGGGATTCTTGGTTTAAGCACACCCGGCAAACCCACTACACCGCAAGAGAAAAAATAAACCCAGAAGAAGCCGAAGCAGCAGAGTCAGTCCTGTCCGGAAGCGAGTCTAGTAAGTTTTTTCTAAAAGATCTCAACGACGATTACAAACATGACTACCAGAAATACACGCTCTGCAGCATTAGTCGAAAGCAGCGAAGGGGCGTCGGCCTCTGTGCAGGGCAATGTTGATTCTCACCCCACAGCATCGCCATGTGAACAAGTGAGATATGTAATAATGCCCACTCGAAAGAACATCAATACTTTCGGGGGCCCACACGGCCCCACTGTTAATGAGTATCTACGGGAAATCCGTTCAGCGTTCAGAGCGGGCATGATGGGGACAGCTGACAAAGTTGACCTTATCATCGACACCATTTCACCGCACGTGCACAGAGAGTTAAAGCTGCACACCTCTGAGAAGGACCCCGAAAAGATGTTGGAGGTTTTAGCGACCATCTACGGCGACAAACGAACCCTCCAAGAACTAACGGCGACATTTTTCTCCACCAGACAAGGTAGCCGGGAGTCGATCGTCGACTTCTCACATAAATTGCACCGGGAATTCGAGGAGGTGGTCTGCGCACAAGAGAGACAGAACGTCTCACCTTTTCACGAGTCAATGCTCAGAGACCAGTTTGTCGCGCAGTTGAGAGACGATTTACCTCGGCAGATGATAAAAGAAAGGCTCATTGACGAGCCTTCCATGTCGTTTCTAGCTGCTCGTGATTGTGCAGTGCGATGGGCCAGCGCTAAACACACTCCGCAGACTGAGGTGTACAACGTTGAAGCCACGGTTGTGAATCGTAACAACGACCACAGACAGCAGAGCACTGGGCATGGCCGAAACAACGAACAGAAGGGCATTCCAGCAGAAAATGACAGTAGGGGGTCACATGAACAGCCGGGCGAGGTAGATGAACTTAAGCGGGAGATGGCGCAGTTAAAAATGCAATTGTCGCATCTTGTGAACGGCCGGGGACAGCCCCAGCCAAGGTCCCAGAGACAGCAAAAACAGATTCGTTGTGATCTTTGTGGCCGGGTAGGACATATTGCCAGATTTTGTAGGGCACATTTAAACTAGAATCCCGTACAGCTACGAGTCAGGCCGCGGCGGGAAGGTTCAAGGACTCACCAATAAAAATGCTAGGCGAACGCCCAGAGACAATGATAAGCATTGACGGTAGAAATGTAAGATGTGTTCTGGACACTGGCTCACAAGTTTCCACGATTTCAGAGGAGTGTTTCAATAGACTTTTCAGACATTATAGGTTAGATGTAGATAAGTACATTAGATTAACATCAGCAAATGGCGTTTCAATACCATATTTAGGGTACATCAGTACCAGTGTGCAAATAGGGACTGATAGTGTTGATAGATGTGGAATTTTTGTTTTAAAAGATTTGAGGGGCACAGAGAACAAAACGCCTGTATATTAGGGATGAATGTACTCGCAGAGTTGCCAAATGTTAGCAGGTTTTTTCAGTTCAACAGGCCAGCAGACAACAATGCAAGTGTTGACCTAGATCGGAAGAAAGTGTGGGTGACAGGAGAGGCCAGGACTCACATACCTGCCCGCTCGCTGGCTGTCCTGCTAGTTAGGGGTCGCGCGGGGTTAACAGACAGAACGGTCGTGTTACGAACCAGCCAGAGATCTTGACCACAAGGGTTTAATTCTGCCTTACTGCTTTACTAGGTTAGAGGGGGGCGTGTGCCAAATACAGATAGTTAACATGGGTGACGAAGATGTGTTTTTAGCGAGAGGTACTCAGGTGGGGGAGATATCTGATGCCACAATTGACCTGACTAGACATTTTAGAGTGGTAGGAACGCAACAAATAGAGTTGTCTGCTAAACCAGACAGTGGGGAGCAGAGACCAGACAAGCCCCTTTTTGACTTGACTGAATTTGAGGGAAGCGATGAGGAAAGGATGCAACTTGAGGGACTGTTAGCAAAATACGACTGCCTATTCGCGAAAGATGACACCGACATTGGGTTTACTGACAGGGTAACCCATAACATACTTTTGACGGATGAAGTCCCCATAAAACAGCCGTACAGGAGGATTCCTCCTGCCCTGTATCAAGAAGTGAAAGATCATTTACAGGGATTGTTAGATAAGCAGATTATAAAGGAGAGCTGTAGTCCTTGGGCGTCTCCCATAGTCCTGGTCCGAAAAAAGGATGGCAAATTGAGAATGTGCGTCGACTACAGGGCCCTGAACATAAAAACTAAAAAGGACGCATATCCACTTCCAAGGGTAGATGACTATTTAGATGCGTTAGGGGGCGCGAAATTTTTTTTCTTCTCTTGATTTAGCTAGCGGTTATTACCAGGTGGCGATGAATCCAGCAGACCAGGAAAAGACAGCGTTCACTACACCCTTTGGGTTATATGAATATTCACGACTTCCAATGGGACTGGCGAATTCAGCTAGTACATTCCAACGTCTAATGCAGTCGTCGCTTCATGATTATATGTTTAAGTTGCTTTTAGTTTACCTAGATGACATTCTTGTGTACTCCAGAGATTTTAGTGAACATTTAGTAAAACTAGAGGCCATATTTGATAGGATACAGGTGTTGGGATTGAAACTAAACCCAGCTAAATGCAATTTCTGCAAGAAAAAGGTGCAATTCCTAGGCCATACTGTGTCTGCAGAAGGCATAGGAGCGTTAGAAGATAAAGTACTGGCGATCCAAAAAGCTCCCATACCTAGAACGCAGACTGAGTTACGTTCATTTCTAGGCTTGGCCAGTTACTATCGCCGGTTTGTACCCAAATTTGCCACACTAGCTAGGCCACTCCATGAATTAGTAGCTCAGCTAAACCAGCAGCACACAGATCCAAGAAAAAGGAAGAAGAGTCCCATCGGGCAGCTATGGTCTACAGAAGATGGTTCGCCAACTCG
>JACEFZ010012176.1:0-56779 GCA_014155875.1 Cepaea nemoralis
CCGGGCTTGGCAGGGCCTTGGTCTCACTTGAGTAAAGCTCTAAATAGTGCTCGACCCATCTATCCATCTGCTGTTTCTTATCAGTGATGATTTCTCCAGTCAAGGTTTTCAGCGGTGCACTTCTTTTGATCATTGGACCACAGGCTTTCTTTATCCCTTCATACATGCTTCTGATGTTTCCCTTATCACTTGCGATTTGAATGGACTCACATAACTTGATCCAATAGTCATTCGCACACTGCCTGGCAGCCTTTTGTACATCCTTCCTCGCTTGCTTCAGCTCACTCAGAGTGTTACGCGTTGGTCTTTCCTTGTTTCTTAAGAGAGCTATCTTCTTTTTATCAATCAAGGGCTGCAGTATCTGGCTGTTTGCCGCAAACCAGTCCTGCCTCTTATGATCCACAGTGCCGTAAACCCCTACCGCTGTTTTATAAATAGTTTCCTTAAGTTTACTCCATTTATCATTTACTATACAACTTTCTGATGTATCATTGAAAGCGTCTTCAAGTTGCTGTTGAAATTCAAAACACTTTCCAGGATCGTGAGTGTTAGTAATATTAATCCTGGGGCTAGACTTGTGTTTAGCTGTGTAGATTCTCTTTGGTCTCAGTCTAACCCTTGCAACAACCAAAGAATGATCTGTATCACAGTCAGCACTGTGGTAACTTCGAGTTAATGATGTATGGTTCAGATGTTGTCTCCGTGTGATAATGAAGTCCAGCTGATGCCAATGGCTGGATCTTGGATGTTTCCATGTGACCTTATGCATCTCTTTTGTTTTAAAAAAGGAGTTTGTAATACATAGGTCATTTCTAGTGCAATGCTCCAGCAGCCTTTGCCCATTATCATTCATGCGACCGATGTTGTATTTTCCAAGGCACACTGGCCATGAACTCGAGTCCTTGCCCACACGAGCATTGAAATCACCGAGCATATAAATGTAGTCGGATTTTGGAACTGCCTTGATTGCAGAGTTTAGCTGCTCATAGAACGTATCCTTCACATCATCAGAGGAAGCGAGTGTCGGTGCATATACAGTGAGAATGGTGGCAAATCCACAAGAGGTTGCCAAGCGCAGTGATAATAATCTTTCATTACCTCCAGCTGGGATATCAATCATTCCCAGTAGCGAATTCTTCACTGCAAAGCCCACACCATGTTGCCTTTTTTCTGCCTGCCCTCTTCCCTTCCAAAAAAAGGTGTAATTGTTTTCCCTGAATGACCCTTCCTCAGCGAGGCGAGTCTCCTGCAGGCCAGCAATATCAATGTTAAGACGATTGAGTTCAGCATCAATCACAGCCGTTTTTCTCACATCGTCAATATTTGTCAAGTCAGTGGAAAATCCTGGACACATGGTTCTCACATTCCAGGTTGCAAGCCGTAGCTTGAGGTTTCTATTCTTTTTATTAGTACCCGGTGCATTGGTTTTACAGCCTGCGATTCAGATTTTGTCCTAGCCCCAAGCACCCATTGAAGCAGGCAGGCTGTGGCGGATCAGCACCCAATTGGCTGGAGGCTGCCCAGCTTGAGGCGGGCGGTAGCTGATCAGTGACACCTGTAGGTGTCTCCCACCGTCAGAGGCAACGCGTGGCGCCCCATGTCTACGCCAACTGACAAGGACTTATAACCCGTAACAGTTGCCTCTCGCTTTGATTCCGAGACCGGTTAAGACCAGGGATGGAGTTATTGCCTCTCCATAGCACAAAGCCTGGGCTAAAATAAAGAACCCATGTGTTGCCCATGCAGCATGATCCATCTCTCGGCCTGCCTAGTTCACTCCAGAGGAAGGTTGACACCTATAATCTGGAACAAGACAAGCTGCAGAAGCTGCCGGATCAGCAAAGCAATGCTCTAACTGTCCGCCTGTCGGAGCTTCGATCCTAGTCCAGCTGCCAACCAAGGCTTAGGGCCTGGTCTGCCCTGCCATGACTTATTTTGTCTTTGGGTTGCATTTCCTCGTACCAGGATAAGGCTAGTACCCTCCCAATTGCGCTCTTCCGTCCGAAGCCGTTGGCACAATGTGGGGTGTCGGGTTTGGTAAGCGCCGCCCAACATTCGGCGCTGACAGAAAGCAGGTAGTACCGTCTACTGTCATACGGTAGCTCAGTCATATCTGACTAAGACCTGACCCACCGGAGTACCACATAGGAACATACAACAACACACACATTTCATTAGAGTCATTATCACATACACACAGGAGAAAGACTGTCAAGCCTCTCTTGTGTCCTTAGACCAGGAGAAGGCCTTTGACAGAATCTCCCACTCTTATCTACACAAGGCATTAACACAATGCAACTTAGGAATATACTTTAGGAGGTGGTTAGAGATCTTGTACCGGAATCCTGAGAGTAAGGTGTTGGTTAACTACATACTCACTGCGGGGTTAAGGCTCGCAAGATCGGTGAGACAAGGATGTCCTCTGTCGCCGCTCTTATATGTACTGGTTTTAGAACCACTACTAGAAGCAATCAGACAAGACACCAACATCATAGGCACATTCATACCTGGCGGAGGAGAGCTGAAGTTGCTTGCATACGCAGACGTCACCGTTTTCTTCCCCACCAACAAAACATCCATCACAAAGATACTCTATACGTTTACACAATTTGGTAAAGGGAGTGGGGCTAAATTAACCATAAAGAAATCACACATAATGGGTCTCGGAATATGGCGGAATAAAGCCGATTTTCCTCCAGCCCTAACAGCCACAGACAATATTAAGGTATATGGAATCACATTTCCCAGCAACTCCAGACAGATACACGCACAAACATGGCAAAACCTCACACACAAAATCGTAGACATGCTACACCTACACAAGTACAAAACATCTACAATTTTCGGCACGAACATCATTGTCAACACTTTCATTGTCCCCAAAATTATATATTTCGTAACAGTACTAGACCCTCCAAGACAGACAATCACAGACATCAACAAACATATCAGACGTTTCATCTTTGGCAACACAATTTACTGCATACAGCATAAGACACTCATACAGGACAAGAAACAAGGAGGAATAGCACTGCAATACATACACACAAAGATTCAAGCGCTGAGAATCCAACATATAGGACACATCCTTAGTCACCCAGAACAACACCCACTAGCACTCTACTATATAGAAATGAGACTGCAACACATTAGGAGAATACATCTTAATACACCACACTCTACTTTGGAACTCTACCAGCGTTCTATAAGACATGTATACAGGCACTTATTACACCAGACAACAATCTATATATATATAAAATTTTCACGTGTCTATATAATACAATTGTCGATCAGAAAGCAATCTTAAACTACTGAACGTAAACTTGCCAAGAAGTCACAGTTAGCCAAAAATGCTGGGGCTGACTGCAACGTCCTGTAAAGAATACGTAAAACACACACACACACACACACACACACAGACACACACACAGACACACACACACATATATATATATATATATATATATATATATATATATATATATATATATATATATATATATATATATATATATATATATATATATATATATATATATAAAACAGAGTGTATGTTTGTTTGTTTGTGTGTGGGGATTTATGTATTGGATGCGTTCGATAACGGTACATCCGATTGAGATGAAATTTTCTACACGTCTTCCTTTCATTCCTTGTGCAACCGACTATAATAATTTCTTAATGTAAAATCTTCTACTTATTTAATAACATTTACTTTTCCATTTTCATTATATAATGTCTATATAGCAGGGGGACTTCACTCTAGAAAAGTTATTTCAAGGGGCATAACTTTTAATAACATTTCTATATACTTTATAGTCATATTGTTGGACTTACTTGCACTATTGTTAAACTCTTTGTCTATAGTTATTTTCAGGCATATGAGTTATAATAAATAATGATATAATCTTTAAGGCATTTTCAAAGTTTTCATAAAAATAATGAATAATGCATAACATTGTAACCCATCTTTTTCTCCAGTTTTCATTGAATGGTGTGTGGAAGGACATTCTTTTAAGTTACTGTGCGCCAAGAGCTGGGCGAAACCACGCCGGTCAGACAGATAGACAGACAGACAGTCGGGAACGGGAGAGCTTATATGACTACTTATATGAATTAAATTAGATGCTCCCCACCAGGGACTGGGTGAAGCCGGGCCGGGACAGACAGACAGACAGATAGACAGACAAACAGATAGTCGGGAACGGGAGAGCTTATATGACTACGTATATAAATTAAATGAGATGCTCCCCACCAGGGACTGGGTGAAGCCGGGCCCGGTCAGACAGACAGATAGACAGACAGACAGATAGTCGGGAACGGGAGAGCTTATATGACTACTTATATGAATTAAATGAGATGCTCCCCACCAGGAACTGGGTGAAGCCGGGCCGGGTCAGCCAGACAAACAAGCAGACAGACAGACTGATAGATAGATAGATCCCCTTTAGGGCCTGGGCGAAGCCGGGCCGGGTCAGCTAGTATATATATATATATTAGGTATATATTAGCTGACCCGGCCCAGCTTCGCCCAGTCCCTGGTGTGGATCTATCTATCTATCTATCTATCTATCTATCTATCTATCTATCTATCTATCTATCTATCTATCTATCTATCTGTCTGTCTGTCTGTCTGTCTGTCTCTATCTATCTATCTATCTATCTATCTATCTATCTATCTATCTATCTATCTATCTATCTATTTATCTGTCTGTCAGTCTGTCTGTCTGTCTGTCTGTCTGTCTGTCTGTCTGTCTGTCTACACGTCCGTCCATCCGACTCTCCCTCCGTCTATCCCTCCCTCCTCTCTATCTATCTATCTATCTATCTATCTATCTATCTATCTATCTATCTATCTATCTATCTATCTATCTATCTATTTATTTATCTGTCTGTCTGTCTGTCTGTCTGTCTACACGTCCGTCCATCCGACTCTCCCTCCGTCTATCCCTCCCTCCTCTCTATCTATCTATCTATCTATCTATCTATCTATCTATCTATCTATCTATCTATCTATCTATCTATCTATCTATCTATCTATTTAGCTATCTATCTGTCTGTCTGCCTGCCTGCCCGCCCGTCCGTCCGTCCGTCCGTCTGTCCCTCCGTATATCCCTCCCTCCCTCCCTCCATCCCTGTCTGTCTGTCTGTCTGTCTGTCTGTCTGTCTGTCTGTCTGTCTGTCTAATAATTTATTGGTTGCTGTTAGAAAATTTCGCTGAATGCTATGGTTATTGTTTTATTTTAATGTTGTTTAATTTTCATGTAAAATATGATGTGGTGATATCGAGAACAACCTTAGATAAACGAAGACCAACTTACAAAAAGCATCAGAAAGAGCACTTGAAAGATCTTTACATCTTTCCCCTACAATTAACTTGGGTAAATGGAGCGGCAGCAACAGCAGAAGAAGAAAAAGAAGGAGGAGAAAGAGGGGGATGAGGAGGCGGGGGAGGGGGAGGAGGAGGGGATTATAACGCATATGCCTGTAAATAACTGTAGCGAAAAGATCCACCTATTTGAGAAATATTCAACAATTTTACATATATAGCATTGCTATTAAAAGTTATGTCCCCTCGCTATATATAAATTATAATGTAAATTAAAATATTAAATAATATTAAGTAAATAACTGTTTGTACACTAACAAACTATGACAGTTGGCAGCACCAGAATGAGAAGAAGACGTGTAGAAAATTTAATCTCAATCGGATGGACCGGTCGCGACGCATAAACAACATACATACATACTTACATACATACATACTTACAGACAGACATTGTCTTTTATATATATAGATATATATTAAAGTGTATTCATATATTTCTAAGCACTTTAATATGGACACTAATTCAATTAGTAATTGCTGCTGGAATAAACAATTAACTCACTCCATATACAAAGGGAGTTTTATGCGTCAAAGTCGGTGTTTACTCTGTCCAACCTGCCGTACTTCCATCCATCCATCATGTGCCATGCCGGTAAGCGTGGGCGGTCATGTTCTGCCATCTCACTCGCAGGCGTCCTCTTCCTCTCGTCACAGATGATGTTTGATGTAGGGCCGGTGCTGGTAGTTGATGGTGTTGCATTCTAGCGAGATGGCCAAACCATTTGTTCTTCTGTCTTTCGATAAATGTGGCACACAGTCTGTCTGATAACAACATTTCTTACTCGGTCTCGGATTGTTAAGTTGGCAGCTCTTCTCGGGCATCTCATCTCACAGGTGTTGATTATTCGAAAGTGTGATTTGGATAATGTCCAAGTTTGAGATTGATAGCATAGTGTTGGTGTGAATATGCTGTTTATTATATGTCGTTTTGCGGATATGGGTATGTTTTGATGTTTCAGTAATAGGTGATAGCTTGATATATAAATGCATTTGCTTTTTGACATCTGATCTCTAGTTCTCTACCCATCTATCCAATCTGCCATGTTCTGTGATCATACTACCAAGACATTAAAATTTTTAAACTTGTTTCAGACATGTACTATTTATAAGTATACTCAGTGGACCAGGAGATCTGCTAACTTGCATAACTTCGGTTTTGGCTATATTTATACTCATATTGTATCTGCTGCATGCTTAACTCAGATTATTAATATGATTTTGCAGTCTGTCCTCATCTATATATATATATATATATATATATATATATATATATATATATATATATATATATATATATATATATATATATATATATATATATATATATATATATATATATATATATATAAAATACAATGTATGTCCGTATGTATGTTATTTATGCGTTCGCGAACGGTCCATCCGATTGAGATGAAATTTTCTACACATTTTCTTGTCATTCCCGTGCTGCCAACTGGCATAGGTTTTTAGTTTACAAACAGTTATTTACGTAATCAAATTAAATTTTTTGATTACATTATAATTAATATATAGCAAGGGGACTTAACTTAAGAACAGTTATATCAAGGGACATAACTTTTAGTAGCATTGCAATGTGTGTAATTTAAATAATTGTTGCTTTTTTCTCAAAGAATAAAATGTTTATCTACAGTTATCTACAGTCATATGCGTTATAATATATAATGATACAATGTTCAAGCCATTTTCAAAGTTTTTATAAACATAATGCATATATCTTAAATACGAGAAAATTTCCTAACTCATCTTTTTATTTCTTTTCGACATCTATACAGTCATCCCAGCATTTATTGGGTTTTCGTGATATCCTGGTAAGTTTACGTTCAGTAGTTTCAGATTAACCTTTGAGGTGGAAAAACTGACAAGATCCGAAATGAAGTCATAAAACCGACGTCCTTTTTGTGTCCTTTCAGTCCCACGCGCGCGAGCGAGATAGATAGATAGAGAGGGTAGGGGAGGAGAAAGTTGTTATCCGTAAAATAAATGGGCATAATATTTATTTAACTGTTTAGAACGGACATGACTCTTTGGAGTTTGTTTCGGATGATTTGATTGAAAATTTTGCTGTTGAATAATTCATACTGGAATCTGACACTTGAATGCTATCATGATGGTTCCAATATGAAGATTTTTGAAAACTTGTGTATTTTTTCCGGATTTTGTGGTGATATTCGTTGGAGTTGATATTCTGGATATTTCCCCGGAATTATTACCGGAAACAACAAATTTCAAGATGTATTCAAATATCACTAAAGTCGTGGTCTCGGAAAATGACTACGATGTCCAGCTACTTCACCAGTCCGGAACGATAATGTGTTCCATAACTGGTCCTGGAGCTGCTGCTAAAGCAACACCTGCACTTATTATGAGTGTCCTAACTGGTCCAGGAGGAGTCGTCGACCTGCATAGGTTCGAGGTTCCCACTAGGTGGTACTTTCACCTGTCAGCAGAGGCTCAGAAAGCCGTGTATGCGAAATTACACGGCAAAAGGTTTTCTCTACCAAACCTAGGAATATGATGGTTCCGTCGCCCTGCTACTGAATGAGTGCGTGGTGCGACACTGTGAGCTGTGGGTTTCGTGTGAAATGCTTTTGAATCTGCCCGAGATTTTTGTTTGGAACGTGACAGCATGTTCGTAGCGATGGCAGCTGGCTATGTCCCAGAGTGGACTGGTTTTTGCCTTATGCAGAAATGTGTGGCTGCGTGGCTTCTGGTTGACTGCCATTACCGTCGACAATGAACTGTATTTTCGTGGACTGTGTGGGTGAACATCTAGGAAACATCCAGATGGGAAAATGACTGCCGATTCCATCGGAGATGAACTGGGTGTTTCGTGGAGGACTATTGTATTGACATTTTGGCGGCGGCATTATGCACAGTGTATCTGTGCGGGCTGTTGTTTGTCGAGACTCCTGTCTTTTCCACTTTTCACATTGGGCAGTGGGGAGCGTTTTGTGTGATATTCGCTGGCACAGGAACGGAGCATGATGGGGACGACCCGTTGCTGTGAAGTTGGAACTGCGACTAACTAGCTAACTAACCTAGGAATAGACATATCACTACAACACCTAGACAAAGAAAGAGACAGGCTGACCATCCACTGGCTACCTGTCACAATTGCTCCTCAAGGAGTTAAAAAAACTGGTACACAGTATTACAGGAGACGACAAGGCTGAGGTCTTTAGGATAAAAATGGGGCTGGCAATTGGGGAGCGCTCTGCAACCCAACAAAGGAAGTCCCCCATTATATACGGATCTACACTCCTGGTATTACGAACAATAATCACAGAGTGTTGATCACAATGCCTGGGAGAAAGACCAATTGTCCAGCGTGTGGCCAAACAACCACTGGGCAAATAAATGCCCTAGTCGACGACAATCGATGACACAAATAGTAGCAGCAGTCAGTGTACAAAGCCAAGAAGATTTCCCACCACTCGAAAGAGAAATTTCTCCACAGGGAGAGATTGAACTGAAACAAACTTTCAGTAGTCAAATAAACACACAAGAAGACAGGAACACACAAGAAAATAACACACAAGAAATCAATCCAAGGAATGAAGACTCTGACGGTTTTCAAATCGTCAACAAACCAACGAAGAGAAAATGGGCTAACAGAAGACTACTGCAGTCAAAACACAGCGATGATACAGAAACAGACGACATATCACTGCCAAAGAAAGAAAAAGTCAAAGCTACTATAGGCAAGACAAAGAAAACTGAACAAGAACAACAAGAGGAGACACAAGTACAAGACGAAGACGACACATACAGCATACCAGACACTCTCTTCGTAGACACGGACACAAGTGATAAGAACGAGGATCAAGATGATCCTCTCACACACACTTTTGATACTACAGACTTGCTCGTCTAAATGTACCCATCACGGATAACAACTTTGCATGTGATTCGATACACTTATAATATCTCATTCATTTGTTGTTACTTAAATTATAATGACTAGTGATTTAGTTATTATTACTTAAAACATTTGTGGTATACGTACAAAATTACAACACATTAAGACACTAATAAACAAACACAAACCAGACTTTATACTACTACAAGAAACAAACATATGTTCAAAAACATTCGCACAACATATCACTACACAGCTAGGCTTCAAACATTCATGCTTTAGTTTAGGCACACACAAAATTGGGTCAGGAACAGCTATTCTGCAGACATCAGACAGGTGGGACATAATTAAAACCACCAAGGTTAACCAGGGACGAATCTCCATAATACAGGTTGAAAACACTATACATGCATACACCATAGTGAACATACATGCACCACATAATTACAATCATCAACCAAATTTTTACCAAGAATTAGACACTTTACTTATACAAACATACAGATGGCAAAATGTTAGCCTTGCAGGGGATTTCAATTTTGTACTCTCAGATTTGGATATCGTAAAGGGGGGGGGGGGGGGGGCAGAAACAGGAATCAAGACACAATTAAGGAGAAATGACAGAAATGGAATACATCAACTGGATATACTAAAAAATACCTTAGACACACACAATTTAACAGACGCTTTCAGATACAGACACCCTAATAACATTGCAACAACACACAAAAATAGGGCTTACAATAGATCAGCCAGACTAGATAGAATATGTACACCTTCAACACACCACATAATAAACACAAAACATCTACAAGAGACATTACAATACACAGATCACAAAGCAGTACTAGCACATATCACTACAGACACTACAAATACAAGGCCATGAAAAAGAACACCACATTGGAAATTCAATAACACATTACTCCAAACCACAGGTTATGTACAACACATGACACAACTTATTCTAACATACACTAATAGTACACCCACCGACAACATAACACAAATTTGGGATTTACTAAAGAATTCTATACGGTATAGAACACAACAGTTAGCATCCATCATACATAAAGACAGACTACAACAAGAACATATCATACAGAAAGCAATACAACTCACAAAAAAGACTGACAGGAATTCACTACACCTACACTAGAATCACAATTAGAACAACACCAGCAACACACATTCCGTGGTGCACTCCTTCGAACTAAACGTACTAACATATCAGAAGAAAGTCCCAATAAACAACACCTTGCATTAGAACAAAACATTCAACGCAACAGACAAATAGGAGCAATAACAGACATGCAAGGAAACATACAAACAGAGGCAGTACATATACTAGAAACATTCCAACAGTACTACACTGACCTATATACAGCAGAACCCGCCAACACACAAACATAAAATAGGTTCTTACAATACACAAAGAAACTGTCAGTCACAGATAAGGACACGCTAGACACAGAGCTTACATCAGCAGACATAACACATGCACTCAATCAAATGCACAAAGACAAAACACCAGGACCAGATGGACTCAAAGTAGAATTCTACCACCACTTCTTTCTTATCCTAGGCAATTTCCTTCTAAAAGTCTACCAAGAAGCTGTTCACAAACAAGAACTCCCAAACACTTGCAACATGTCATATATAACACTCATACCTAAAGACAACACAGACAAAACACAGCTGAAAAAACTATAGACCCATCTCATTATTAAATACAGACTACAAAGTCCTAGCAAAATCACTTGCAAACAAAATTTAAAAAACGTCATGCCATCACTCATCCACCCAGACCTACAGTGCAGTATTCAACACAGAAACATACACCAACATACACATTTCATTAGAGATTTCATTACATGCACCCACCAGAGAGACTGTCAATCCTCCATTTCATCTTTAGACCAGGAGAAGGCCTTTGACAGAATTTCACACTCATACTTACACAAAACACTAGGCACACTGTAACATAGGACAATACTACAGACAGTGGATAGAAATATTTATAAAAGTCCTGAAAGTAAGGTACTGGTGAATCATTCACTCACTGGCAGTTTCAGAATCACTAGATCTGTCAGACAAGGGTGTCCACTATCACCAGTCCTATATGTACTCACACTAGAACTACTCTTATAAGCAATTAGACAGGACACTAACATTAAAGGTACATTTATACAAGGGTCTGGGGAGTGGAAATTAATTGCTTATGCAGATGACACCGCTTTCTTCCCTACAATCAACACTTCCATAACGAACATACTTCACACATTCAGACAGTTTGGGGAAGGAAGTGGAGCCAAAATAAACATACAGAAGTCTAAAATAATGGGTCTGGAGAAGTGGAAGAATAAAGCAGATTTCCCCCAGATCTAACAGTCACAGATAACATGAAGATTTATGGGATCACATTTCCATCCAATCCCAGAAAAACACATACAGAAACTTGGCAATCACTGACAAAACAAATTATAGACATACTACATAGGATGGACTCCCTGTGGTCAGATTAGTGTCCTAAACCTGCGACTGGCCTAGCAAGCCGGCAGGGGATCTTCATACTGCTCGTAGAAAAACCAAGAAGTATAAACGGACTGACCCAAACGGCTATCGACCCGGCAATGTTAATGGACTACGAGATAGATCAGCGATTCAAAAAATAGGCACAATGAACGTCTGTGGTTTCAATAGTAAAGAAGAAGAGCTTATAGAAACAATGGAGAAGAGGAATATTGGTCTGATGGGAATAGCGGACACCAGAACAAAAGGGAAAGGATGCAAGGAGCTCCACCGCAGTTACACGTTTGTTTACTCTGGAGTAGAACAGCAAGAAAGGGCAAGACACGGTGTGGGAATAGTCATCGAACCACGGCTAGCAAGAGGAATACTAGAAATAAAATATATATCAGAAAGAATCATAACAGTGAGAATAAAAGAACAAACAATCACAACATATGTACAGATATACGCACCATGTAATGCAAACAATAATGAGCAAGAATGCGAGGACTTCTACGAAGACATACATGATGTGCTAAACAAAATAGATAAGCAGGACAACATCATAGTTATGGGAGACTTCAATGCAAGACTAGGACATAACAGAGTGGGCATAGAAAAACACCTGGGAGCATTTGGAGATCAGCAAAATGAAAGGAATGATAACGGAAGTAGACTGATAGAGCTTTGCAGCCAACACGACCTCTATATAACAAACACATTCTATAAACATAAAGATTCGCAAGTATACACCTGGTATAAATGGAACAATCTAGATACTAAAAGCCAAATTGATTTTATATTAACAAGAAATAACAGAAAGAGAAATATATTAGATGCAAGAGCAGTGCCCAATTTCAGTATAAACACAGATCATAAAGCAGTCGTTGCCACAATAAGAACCATTAGAAGAAGAAGACAAAGAGCAGGAAAATACATGCCATGCGAATCAGTAAACTTAAAAAACCTTAAAGACGAGGCAGTAAGGGAAAATTATGAGAAAGAACTAACTGAACTCTTTGTAAAATTACCTACGGAAAGAAAAACAGTGGAAGAAGAATGGGAGATATTCAAATCAAGCATTTTAAATACTGCAAAAATAACATGCGGAACCACGAAAAAACGCAAAACACGGATAAAGAAAATAACAAGTTGGTGGAACGCAGAAGTAAAGAAAGCGGTAAAAGAAAAAAAGGAAAAATATAAAAAGTGGTTGAAGAGCAAACAGGAATGTGATTACAGAGAATACAGAATAGCGAGAAGACATGTGAGTAGAATAGTAAAGAGGGAAAAACAAAAAGACTGGGAAGAGTATGGAGAAACCCTAAATAAAAACTACAAGGAGGCAACCAGAAACTTCTACAAAAAGATAAGTGCAATGCGAACCAGAGGAGAACCCTTTGACCCAACTGAAATAATTAACAGCGAAAATGGAGAACCAATAAGTGAACAAAAACAGATCCTAATAAGATGGAAGCAGTATTTCGAACAACTTCTCAACATCCCATCAGATGTCACAGGAATTCAAGAGACCTACACAGATGTCACCGAGGAACTAGAACCAGACATACTAAAAGAAGAAATTATAGAAGCCATCAGATTAGCCCCATTAAACAAATCACCAGGACAGGATGAAATACCAAATGAACTAATTAAAGCAGCAAGGGAAGTAGGAACAGCTTGGCTACATAGACTATTCAACCATGTTTGGGTAGAACAACAGACACCACGAGACTGGGGAAATGCCATAATTATCCCAATTTGGAAAAACAAAGGCAGCAAAAGAGATTGCACACAATACAGAGGCATTTCACTGTTGAGTCATACTGGGAAAATATTTTGCAAAATTCTTGAAAAAAGATTACGAACTACTTTAGAACCCCAGCTAAGCGAAACGCAGCTTGGATTTAGGAAAAACAAAGGATGCACAGACGCCATTTTTGCTCTTAGACAACTTATAGAAAAATCAATTGAATTCAATGAAACACTCTACTTAGCCTTTGTCGACCAAGAAAAGGCATTTGATAGGGTAGATAGAAACAAGCTGTGGGAAATCCTTAAACAATATGGAGTGAGTACACATCTAACAAACCTATGCAGAAGTTTATACAACAACAGTGAATGCATAGTGAGAGCAACTGGAGAACACTCAGAACCCTTCACCATAAGATCTGGAGTACGACAAGGTTGTGTCCTGTCCCCTCTCTTGTTCATAACATATATAGACAACATATGTAAAGAAACCAGCCAAGCAGAGACAGCAAGAATACCGCATGACGAGAACACAGAAGAAGAACCATCTGCAAATCTAACCATTAGAGAACTCCTGTTTGCGGATGACCAAGCACTAATAGCAAAATCAGAAGTTGAATTACAAGACCACATGAATAGTCTAAACGAAATGTGTAGGGAGCATAACATGAAAATTAGCACAAGCAAAACAGAGGTAATGACTATAACTAAAGAAGAACAAACAGCAACAATTCACCTAAACGAACATCCCTTGAAACAAGTAAAGAGCTTCAAGTACCTAGGAAGTATAATATCATCAAATGGCAGATCAGAAGACGAGATCGAAAATAGGTGCAATAAGGCAAATCAACTCATTGGACAAATGGCACCAATACTAAAGAACAAACATGTATCAATAACTACTAAGAAAGCACTTTACAACACAATCTTCCTACCAACTCTCTGCTACCAATGCCAAACCTGGACAATGACAGAAAAAGAGAAAAGAAAAATCACAACAACAGAAATGAGGTTTCTGAGAAGAATACTCAACGTATCAAGAAGAGATAAGATCAGAAATGAAGAAATCAGGACTAAAGTAGGGGTTAAAGCTGCTCTAGATTTTATTAGAAAGCAGCAAGTCAAATGGTTTGGCCATGCAAGTAGGCTACCAGTCAACAGCATGCCACAACAAGCAATGATGTACAGACCAGATGGAAACAGAGGAAGAGGCCGACCACGTAAACGTTGGACTGAGGGAATAACAGAATCCATGGGAATGTCGATATACGAAGCCCATAACCGGGCACTCTCACGAAGTTTATACTTCACCTCGACACCGCAAGGTACAAGAGGAACATGATGAGATGAGATGACTACATAGGTTCAAATACAAGACATCAACAATTTTTGTACGAAGCAAAATTGTAAACACCTTTATCATTCCTAAAATAATATATTTAGCCCCAGTGTTAGACCACCCAAAACAAACTAATCACAGACATAAATAAACGCATCAGTCAATTCATCTTCAGCAACACAATCCACAGTATAAAACACAAGACATTAATACAAGATAAGAAACGAGGAGCTGTAGCTTTACAAGACCTAAACACAAAAATACAAGCACTAAGAATCACCTACATAGGACGCATCATCAATCATCCAGATCAACACTCGCTAGCATTATACTATATTGCAATTAGATTACATAGACTTAAGGAAATAGACAAAACAACACCGCACTATTACGGCACACTACCGAACTTCTACAGAACATGTATGCAAGCAATTCAAGGCAATGAACATTTAATACAACAAACAACCAAGCAGATATACAAATATTTAGTGAAACAACAAGCCCCACCACTACATCTGAGAATCAAAACAGGATACAAATATTATATGAAAGACTATAGCTGCACCTTCACTAACTTACACAACATATCACATCGAAATGATTGATTGATTGATTGATCTAGGAACCGACATCACAGCATTCGGGTCATTCCCATAAGCGCTCCGTCCCCATCCTCAGCAACCAGCGAAGAGTTCCAACACTAATAGTTCCAGTAGCAATCTGATTATATGTCCGTCTCGCCTTTCCTCTGAGCGTCGAGCGTCGGCCAGATCCCCTCGTCACTCCTCGCTGCCTCATTCTAACCAGACTATGGTGATCCATTTGCTCCTCCGAGGTGTACACGTGCTCCAACATCGTGATCACACGTGATCACATCGAAATCCAAAGAAGTAACATACAGGCTAATTTATAATATGACCCCGACAACAGAGAGAGCAGCACAGACATCCAAGTAAATAGCCCCATGCAAATATGTAGACACAATATTCAGGAAACAGAGGACCATCTCTTCTATGAATGCCCAACAATCACAGCCACTAAGACTGCACTTCAACAGTTAATAGAAACACACACAAACAAGAAAACTGACGCATACAAAGCGATATTCCTAAATACAATACCTACAACCACAAAAGACAAACACACTAAACTTCTCGTAGCACTAGCGGAGTATAGAAACATAATATGGTCGAGTCGAAACTCGGCCACCCACAATCACCAAATACACCCACACATACTATCACAGATTTCTCAACAGAAAATCTCCCAGCTATTTACAGATTAAGCAAGCGCCACTCCCATCAAGTTCACACTACATAACATACATGTTCAAACACACACTCTCACAGATATTTATATACTCCGAATATGTACCAATAAGCCCAATCATTGGGGGGAAAAGGGCCAAATAACTGAATAAATGTCCATTCTTTATTACTGGGTATATTGACCCAACCTGGACAGAACGATTGGAAGGTGCCCATTTGAGTCAGTGGTCTTGTCGACCGAGGTTTGACCTGCGCCAGAAGAGCTCAGGTAAACTCTTTGTAGTGGTGGAAATTTGCCATCTTGTGTAGTGAACTAAATATACTCCAATCTGTTTACGCTCTCTCTCTCTCTCTCTCTCTCTCTCTCTCTCTCTCTCTCTCTCTCTTCTTTCTCTCTCTCTCCCCAGATCTCTCTGTCTCCCTCTTTTGTTGACCGCTTTCCCGGTCTCAGCCCAGCCCGCCACAAACAAATCCTTCGCACTTTTGATTAAGTGGAATGCTGTGATTCAGCAATACTATGGAACCTGCTTTCATGAAACTAAGCTTGCATGAGGTGCCTGCAATGTGAAAGTTTCAATTAAATGGTTTGGTATGCATGGGAAGAAATGTTTACTACACCATGCCAAGAATATAATGTCACACGTGCATGAATGTATACGCCGTATTCGCAATGTTAAAAGATACTGTTTTCGTACATAATAAGCCGGGGGGGGGGGGGAGTTACACCTATGTTCCTTGTTTGGAAGCCACAATTTAAATAGAATGAAAATGTAAAGTTTATTGCGCAAGATCACGGAAATCCATGTACTATTATCTACAGAAAGCAAGAGATAGATCAAGACAGAATGTGTGTGTGTGTGTGTGTGTGTGTGTGTGTGTGTGTGTGAGAGAGAGAGAGAGAGAGAGAGAGAGAGAGAGAGAGAGAGAGAGAGAGAGAGAGAGAGAGAGAGAGATGGACAGGTGTAGCATGCATTCCACTTGTCGAGATGGGAATGAAACGAGGAGTGTGTGTTTTCATGCACTATGCCATAAATGTCATATTATCATAACTGTATATGCATGTATTTGTTTTATTAACGCATGTGACACGTAACACTAACAAACGGCAACGTTCTGTAATATACACAAACAAAGAAACACACATTACACCTTGTAAATATACATTGCTTTGTATGAAATAAACGTTGGAAAAAAAAGAATTTACTAAAGGTTTCCGAGGAGAGGAGCAATATAATGAGTCTAAAGACTATTTTTCAGACCCTACACCGTAGGGTATATTAGTGTGAATGTTACTAATGGTTTAAAATGTAACATATAGTATCATCATATGTTATTCCGGCGAACGTGAATATCTTGTATGTAAGTAAATAGTACCGCTACCAGCCTTTTTCACGAGTTTGTAAGAAATTAAATTTCCCACGTCATCCAAAGTCTGACATGTGACAATGCTCTGTAGCACACAATGAAAATTTACAAATAAACGGCAACATCTTGAACATACACTTTTTTCTTTTGCATATCCTTTACAGGACATCGCTGTCAACACCAGCATCTTTCAGCTGTATGTTGATTTCTTGGCAAGATTACGCTCAGTAGTTTGCCATTGCTTTCTGAGCGGCCGGCACACATACCCCGTAAGTTACCGATGCGATTCGAACCAATGCTGATTCTCACCGTCATCACGTTACCCGCGAGAGTATACGAGATTACGGAGAAAAGTCATAACCTCTAAACCACGAAGCCGGCTGAACATACACTATTCACACTAAATACACCATTTTGTTTACGAAAAAGGAAAGAGAGAGAAAATAGTCGGAAAACTAAAGGGAGAGAATCTAATGCATATCAATCAATCAATCATGTGCTATGCCGGAAAGCGTGGGCGGTCATGACTCGCCATTTCACTCGATCACAAGAGTCGTGGATTAGCTCAGTGTTCCTGTCTCGTCCATGCCATGTGGCCAAGCCATCCAGGTATTTTCCTCTCGGTCTTCCTCATAGTCTGTTCCCTTCGATCTTGCCAGTTGTCACCAAGTTCTCCAATCCATTTCTTCTCATAACATGTCCAAAAACTTTTGACTGTCTACGTCTAATTTCTCTAATCAGTTTACGATGTTCATTTGTCTCCTGTAGTACTTGGTCATTGGTTTTTCTGTCTGTCCATGGTATTCTTTACATTTTCCTCAGAAACCACATTTCTGCAGCCATCAGATGTTTTTCAGCTTGACTGCTCATTGTCCAAGTTTCACATCCTTACAAAAGAACAGGCTCTATGTATCCCCTAACACTCTTTTTCTCGCTTCAATTGACATCTTTTTATTGGTCAGAATGTTTTTAATCTTGCTAAAGGCTACTTTCGCCATGGCGATTCTTGTTCTAATCTCTTCAAGGCATCTCCCATCAGATGTTATGACTGTTCCAAGATAATTGTACCGATTCACTTGTTGAAGAATATTTCCATTTACTTGTATATTACATTGTCTCACTTCTTTCTTCCTAGTGACGACCATAACCTGAGTCTTTTTACAATTTAATTCCAACCCCAGTTGCTCACTGTGTACAACAACCGCATCTACTAATTGTTGCAGGTCCTGCGCATTGTCTGCAATTAATACTGTATCATCTGCATATCTAATGTTATTGATGTTTCGTCCTCCAATGCTGATTCCATTTATATCCTCTACATTTCTGAAAATATTTTCACTGTATAGGGAAAAAAGATCTGGAGACATCACACATCCCTGCCTAACACCTCTCTTAATTGGCTGATACTGTCCCACTTCATTGTCAATCCTTATGGCAGATTGTTGTTTCCAATATATGTTTTTTTTTAAATAAGTCTAATGTCTTTCCCATCAATTTGTATATCTGCAAGCATATTCACCATGTTGACATGTCTAACTCTATCAAAAGCCTTTGTATAGTCAAGAAAGCAAAGATGTATATCCTTGTTTACTTCTATAGCACGTTCAATAACTGTTCGCAGCATATACAC
The DNA here is from genome assembly GCA_014155875.1 of Cepaea nemoralis. NCBI lineage: Eukaryota > Metazoa > Mollusca > Gastropoda > Stylommatophora > Helicidae > Cepaea > Cepaea nemoralis. The sequence continues at coordinate 19,135 of JACEFZ010012176.1, forward strand.
AGCATTTACTGTACCCTTTCCTTCTACAAACCCACATTGTTCTTCCCCTATTTCAGGTTGTATCTTCTTTCTCACTCTTTGCATGATAATTCTTAGCAAAATCTTTGTGATGTGACTCATTATACTAATTGTTCTATGTTGATCACATTCCAAGGTTCCTGATTTCTTTGGGATTGCAATAAATACAGAGTTACATAATTCAGGAGGTATATCTCCAGTATCATATAATGTGTTCATCAGTCTGGTGACTTGCTATAGTCAAAATTCTTCTAAAGCTTTAATCATTTCTGTTGTGATGTTATCTGCACCGGGGGCCTTGCCAGCTTTCATATGCTTAAGAACATTTCGAACCTCCATCTCCAAAATTGGCGGTCCTTCATTATTAAATATAATATCATACTGTTCGTCTCTGTTATCATCATAAAGGTGTTTCACATAATCTGTCCATACATGTAGAATCTGGTCTTTTTCTATTATGATTTTGCCATCTTTAGTTTTTAGACACCCTGTTGATGTACTTGTTCTTTTATTAGTAAGTTCCTGAATTCTTTTGTGCACTAATTTGGTATTTTGACTGTTGTGTTGGTTTTCAATTTCTAAGCACTTTTCCTCAAGCCATGCTTCTTTTGCCTCCTTACATAATATTCTGACTTGTCAATGCATATAGCATTGCATTCTGTTATGTTTCCCCAAGAGAAATAACTCGCAACAGAGCATCAGAAACGCTTCTTTGTCCCTACTGACAAAGAACATTTAATATATAGATAGACCGCTCATAAGTTTTGTTTAACCTGTAGCAAAGCATATATGGGCATCTGATGTTTGCGACAGACATAATTTGTTAAATAATAAACTGTGTGCAGCCATTGCACAAACACTTAGCGAATCTTACTGCATCTAAATTTTAAGTTAGATATTCACATTTAAGAAGCATACCGTCATCGTGCTTTCATCGTGGGCGTCGAGCTCTAATAAGTCAAGTCGCATTATTCTGTCAAGAAGCCTTATACGCGGGAAAATGTCACGTTGAAAGTCCAACAACAAGAAACACGCGGTTACCAAGATGGGCAGCGTGGGAGCCGACAACAAGAAGAACAACGTAGAGAGCCTACCTGCTAGCCGCATCAAAGAGCCTGATACTACAGCTATTAATGAAGCTACCACGAGGGAGAAGATCGACAGCCCAACTCAGACAAGAATCAAGAAAACAGAGAAGAAGGAGAAAGAAACCAGTACCGGGAACACCGACTCAAAAACAGTCCGATGGGTTGTCAAGCGGATCCAAGTGGAGCTGACAGATGAAGAAATCCTGAAGCAGCTACGAGAAGAGAATCTTCACATCCGATCCTTGAAGGCGGAGCGGCTCCTCACCTACTCCAAGATACCTACAACCTTAGCGGTGGTGATATCGGAGGGCAGCGAGATGCCGATATCAGTATCAATCAACAACAGAATACAGCAGCCAGAGAGATTCATCCCTAGAGTCAACCAATGTTCCAGATGTCAGAGGGCCGGCCACAGCAGAGCAATATGCCGCAGTAAGACGGAAATCTGCCGTTATTGCGCCGATCACCACGCCTTCAAGGAGTGTCCGCTGGCCAAGCTGGACACGGACTTCAGAGCCCCTAACAACAAAAGAAAGTGCGCCAACTGCCTGGGCAAGCATGGAGCAAGATACTTGGGCTGTCCGTACTTGCAACGACACAGAGACGCCTTCAAGATCGCAACTACCACGAAGACATCAGTCAAGGAAGCAATGCGAGTGCTATACCCGCGAGACAGCCACGGGTATAGCACAAGCCGAAAAAGATCAACTTCAAAAACAGATAGACGAATTTAAGAGACAATTCAAGGCACTGCAGGCGACGACCCCAAATAACGACAACGAAAAACTACTGGCGGAAATGAAGGAGATTCAGCAAAACATCAAGCAAGAAGTAGAACATATGGCACTGATTAAGAAGGAGAATGAAGAGATCCTACAAACCATTAAATCAGAGCGAGAACTACAGAAAGCTGAAATGGAAATACTCCGAAACAAAACAACAGAAGCCGAACAATAAATTACAGAGAAATTGCAGGATGAAAACCAAGAGACCGAGCCTGAACCACAAGCGAAAACCAGCAGCCCAACCACGACGCCCGAAACATTCAAAGGGAAGCCAATATCCCACCAAACACCCGAAGAAAACCGTGATGAGCACCCTGACGTCGGCTAAAAGAACGTCCGGAGGCCAGGAATATTGTTCCCTGAGATACCGAAGCAATACGAACTCAAGTGCGAGGAATACAGAAAGTGCTTGGAAGAAAAAGAAAAGAAGTACAAGAAACTCAACGGGAAACCAATGCCCTGCAGTACCGCCACAATGCCAGATATAAAACTCGCAGATAAATACACATGGCAATACTACCTTGAAGACGGAGAAATCATCCCATGGCTGAGCTCGGAGGAAGCAAGCAAAAGACAGCAAGAACTCAAACGCGTGAAGCAGACTGAAAGAAAGCGCAAGGAGGCATATCACATCGAAAAGCTTCTACAGTTACTTCACAATTGAGAAGACAAAAATACCAAATAAAAAGTCCTTTTAAGGACTGCAACCATTCAAGCCAGGAGCCTGCGAAAACAAAGAAAACCTCAAGTGGAAACATGCACAAAGGACAGCCGCCGACCGAACCCCCAACTTACGATGCGTGGAGTGGGTTAACGAAAAGTCCTTATAAGGACTGCAGCCAGTCAAGCCAGACGAGCCAGGAGCCTACACAAACAAAGAAAACCACAAGAACAGACGAGCACAAAGGATAGCCGCCGACCGATCCCCCAGCTGACGTCACAGACACAAACGATACATAACCAGTCCGAGATAGGACTCACAAGACAAGAATTAGGGTGAATAAACCCACAAAAACCACGGACCGCAACAATAACCACAGCTGATGAAGCAGGTTGAACGAGGCCGAATTTGGAATTTTTGTTTTAGAAAATTGGAATTGGAATTGGAATTAGAAGAAGCATACTTACCTGGCACGGGAGCTACCATGATCAATAAGGTGGTGCTCCCAGGTTGAGGCCCTTCCATTGCACTTCGGTTGGGTTGACGCCTGCGATCACCCCAAATGTGGGTGACTCGAGTGCGTAATTTTTTCGTAAGGGGGACTACGTTCGCGCTACCCCCTCAACATGAAAGGAAAGAGCGATGAATTTTAGGATTCGATAATGTCATACACGCAGATTTTATTTCACACGTGTCCAGTCCACAAGGAGACTTGAAGTCAAGGTCTATGTTTCCACTTCATCATTTAGCGGGCTTGAATACACGTAACATTCAACATGCTTCAATTTCTGTTTTAGTGATATTTATTTAAACACAAGTATTTATTATTTGTTATTTGATGTACACTTTCAGCAGTTCCATGGCTGCAGCATACCATGGCCAGACTGCGAGAACAGCAAATTAAAAGAGGGGTGGCCAAACAAGAACACTACGCAGGAAGCCAAAGAAGATTGATAAACCAACACAGTTATGGTGTCGTTAGCCGCTACACGCTGCGGGATTTGCTGAGGAGGTGATCCGAGCACTTGTGGACTGAATGGTTCGATGTGCAATGAGGATGATCTGTCGACTAACTAACTAACTTCAGCAGTTCAATTCGTTTGTGTGTTTTCGTGTCACATGTGCCATTTTCTGTCATTATTTTGACTAGGTGGGAGCAATCTGGTAAATGTTCCAAATTTACATACATTTCAATCGTTGAGCTTTCTTACCTTTCAGAGGAAATCGATTCATTTACATGTTGATTTATAAACCTTATCGTTCGTTTTAATATTTACCAAATCCGCAAACTGTCTGTCAAACGAAGATAACTTGTACAGCCAAGCTCTCGCACAAACTATTTAAAGACCATTACAGCACATAGAGGATTTCCTTACCAAGAGGAAATAACAACACTCTCTTCTAAATGTTTTCATCATATGCCAATGTTGCATAACATAGACAAACTGATATTAAATTATACAGAAGATTAAAATCCCGAAGATGAGCTCATTTCTGAAATATGCAAAATGCTGTCCATTGTTAGGAAATTAACTTTAAGAATACAGAATCATTATCATTACATTCATCATCATCATCAAGTGCCGTGCCGGCTGGCGTAGGCGTTCATGGCTCTCCACAGATCTCGGTCTTTGGTTTTCTGGATCAACTCTGCTGCTGATATTCCTCCATGCCACCGTCTCAATCCATCCAGCATCATTTCTCTTGGTCTGCCTCTGCCTCTCTTCCCCTCGATCTTTCCAGTTGTCACCATGTTCTCCAATGCCTCTCTTCTCATTACATGACCAAAGAAAGCTGTTTGTCTCTTTCTTATTGTTGTATATAGAGTTCTAGTTTCATTAGCCTGTTTCAGGCAGTCGTCGTTAGTTACTCTGGCAGTCCAAGGAATTCGCAACATTCGTCTCAGGAACCACATCTCTGTTGCTTCTAATTTCTTCTTAATTTGTTCATTTACATTCCAAGATTCACTGCCATACAGCAAAACTGGTTCTACATAACATAGCATTTCAGCACTCTCTTTCTTACATTCAGTGATAGTGATTTATTGCATAAGATACTCTTCATTTTCTGAAATGCGGCTTTTGCCTGCCCTATTCTGCCCCTAATCTCTGTTGTACATCTTCCATCTGATGTTATAAATGCCCCTAGGTATCTAAAATTATCCACTTGGTTAAGGATTTTTCCTTATATTTCTATGTCACATTTTGGTGTCCCCATTTTCTTTGATATCATCATTGTTACTGTTTTCTTGATATTCAAGGTGAGTCCTTTCCTTGCACTCTCTGTTACTACAACGTCTAATAATTGTTGTAGGTCTGTTGTACTACACAAAGGCTTTTGATAAAGTGAGACATGTCAACATGATAAGGATGCTTGAAGATCTACAAATTGATGGGAAAGACCTTAGACTTGTAAAAAACATATATTGGAAACAACAAGCTGCCATAAGAGTTGATAATGAAGTAAGCCAATATCAGCCTATTAAGAGAGGTGTGAGACAGGGATGTGTAATGTCTCCAGATCTGTTTTCCCTGTACAGTGAAAATATTTTCAGAAATATTGAAAATATGGAAGGAATCAACATTGGGGGACGATGCATCAATAACATTAGATATGCAGATGATACAGTCTTGATTGCAGACAATGAACAGGACCTGCAAAATTTAGTAGATGCGGTTGTTACACACAGTGAACAACAAGAGTTAGAATTAAATTGTAAAAAGACACAGATTATGGTCGTCACTAGGAAGAACGAAATACCACAGTGTAATATACAAGTAAATGGGAATATTCTTCAACAAGTGAATAGGTACAATTATCTCGGAACAGTAATAACATCTGATGGGAGATGCCTTGAAGAGATTAGAACAAGAATCGCCATGGCAAAAGTAGCCTTTAGCAAGATGAAAAACATACTGACCAATAAAAGGATGTCAATTGAAAGGAGAAAAAGAGTGTTGAGATGCTACATAGAACCTGTACTTTTATATGGATGTGAAGCTTGGACAATGAGCAGCCAGGCTGAGAAACATCTGATGGCTGTAGAATTGTGGTTTCTGAGGAAAATGCAAAGAATACCATGGACAGCCAGAAAAACCAATGAAGAAGTCCTTCAGGAAACAAATGAAGATCGTAAACTGATCAGAAACATTAGACGTAGACAGTCACAATTTTTTGGGCATGTTATGAGAAGAAATGATTTGGAGAACTTGGTGACAACTGTAAGATCGAGGGGAGCAGACCAAGGGGAAGACCTAGAAACACGTATCTGGATGGCTTGGCCTTGTGGCATGGTCGAGACAGAAACACGGAACTGATCCACGACTCTGTTGATCGAGTGAGATGGCAGAACATGACCGCCCACGCTTACCGGCATGGCACATGATGGATGGATGGATGTTGAATTATCCGCCACCAATACTGTGTCATCTGCATAGCGTATATTATTTATATTATAACCTCCAACTAGTATTCCTGGCATCTCTTTGATCTCTCTCATTACTACTTCGCTATACAGGGAGAAAAGATCTGGTGACAAGACACACCCCTGTCGTACTCCTAGCTTTATCTGTTCGTAACTACCCTCTTTATTTCCCATTTTAATTGCTGCTACTTTTTACATTACAAAATTTTACATCATTGCATTATCATTTCATAATGATTTGAGGAGGAAAAACTTACAAGATCCGAAATGAAGTCACAAAACCGACGTCCTTTTTGTGTCCGTTCACTCCCACGCGCGCGCGCGAGATAGATAGATAATTAGGGGAGGGGAGGGAAGGGGAGGGTAAAGTTGTATCCGTAAAATAAATGTGCATAATATTTAACTGTTTAGAAGGGACATGACTCTTCGGAGTTTGTTTAGGAAGATTTGATTGAAAATTTTGCTGTTGAATAGCTCATACTGGAATCTGACACTTAAATGCTATCATGATGGTTCTAATATGAAGATTATAAGTGGGTGACATATTTTTTTTCTTTATTACGTATAGTTTAGATTAGGTATAATGCAATGTAAGAACAGTATAAAAGACCTGCACGACCTTGAGGGATATTTGCCACCTGATCGAATAATTTGATACTCTGGTTTCTCTTCACAACGAATAAATCTTTCGCCTTTCGTGGTTTATTTTGATGTTTTCTTGAAGTTGGTGATTTCGACCGACTATAATGGCGACTACTGCTAGAAGTAGGACGTTGTTGCCGCTCTGACATCGTTGATGTCTCGCGCATTGTTTGAGCTATAGCGAGTTTTGGTTGATATGTTGTTGTGCTGGTAAAGTCGGCTGATATATTTTGTTCTAAGAATCACCAAGTGCTTCAAATGTCTGATAAAAAAGAACACCACAGACAGCTGTGAGAACATTGAGAGGGAGAGAGATCGACTCGTGCAGAATGCAGCACAAGCTAGAGAAAATGCAGAGAATAGTGGTCTACATCAGACTCAGCCGTACAGTTCTAGCTCACCACAGAACAATCAAAATGGAGTGACGACACCTGATACTAATATCACCAATGGTGATCACGTTCATGACAGTGACATTGATTCACTACAGGATATGAATGAACTACCACCTTCGTATGAATCTTTATATCTCAATGAACATGGAGAGCAGTGACGCCTCCTACATATACGTACCCACCAACCAAGAAGAATGAATACAGTTAACTGATGAATTTAAATATTCACTTGTGGGTGAATCCGATCTGCAGGGCCGGATTTAGACTTAATAAGGCCCTAAGCTATTTTAAATATGGGGCCCTTTATAAGTCCAGATATTCTATGTCAGTGACAAATATGATTTTCGGATACCTATAGGGTTAAACTGAAATACAATTAAGAAGTATATTGATAGTGAAATAATAAATCTTTAACTTAAAATCATTTTTATTCATAACAAACTTAAAAATGCAAGCTCTGGTAAAAATAAACAAAAGTTCTTTTAAAAGGCACAATTTACAAAGGCTTATTATCTAATCTCTTGAAACATGTTATAAGAATTAAGGAATTATATTAAACTAAAATATTTTCTTTCTTGCCTTTGCCAGAGCAAAGTCACTGATGACATCATCAAAATGATAAACTGCGTAGTTTGTCGCTTTCTATGCACATGAGACTGAGGGAACATAATTTATCTTGAGTCATTGTTGTTCTAAATTCATTTTTTATCCTCTTCAGCTGAGAAAAAGATCTTTCTCCAGAGCAATTTGCAACCATCATACTAAGAAACAATCTCAAAATTGCTTCTACATTAGGGAATGCTGATTGGACACGATCGTTAAATATTACCCTATACAGATCCTGATGTGTCAGACTATCTTGTTCCGCTGAACTATGGGCTTGACTATGTCTAACATATTGATGAAAATGCTTGACTTCTCCTACAAGATTCATGTCCACATCTTCAGGATATGTTTGGCATAAAGCACTAACTCCTTCATGAATATCTTCTTCTGTAGCTTCTAGTTTTGTTAAGAATTAAAACTTTTTTGCAGCATCATTGTATACTGAGGCCCTCTGTACCAGACTTGACTCTAATGCATCCATCACAGGTATAAATGTTTTGATTCTGAACTTGTCTCTTGGCTCAAGGTTCTCTAAAGCATCATCTTCATCATCATTGATATGCCTTCTTCTATATCTTCTTTTCTTGTAATCAACATCAGGCAATTTTTTCTTTGCTTCTTCTTCAAAATGATCGAAAAGATCCCTGGAACCTTTAACAAAATCCGAAAGTGAAGCATACAATTTCCTACATACATCTAGACTAATTTGGGGGTCTTGCAGTGATTGACTAGTCTTGTGAAATTCATCTAGCAAGTAACTCCACAAACATAACAATACCATAAATTCAAACTCCTCTATTTTATTCAAAATGTTTATGGCTTGATTTCTTGTTTCGCCTTTCTCTGTAGTATCAATATGTAGCTGATGCAATGCAGAAATTATTCCATCATAACTATCAAGTATTGCACTTGTGGCCATTGAATGTGCTTCCCATCTAGTCTTTGACAAAGACTTTTGAACTTTTGAATCATCTTTGAAGAATGACAACAGTACTGCCCATCTATGTGTAGATGATGAAAAGAAATTATATATTTCTTGAACAATTCCAAAAAAGTTTACTGCCTCTAACAACAGTCTACTGCTGCTCTACCAACAAGATTCAGGGAATGACCAGCACATGGAATATACATATACTTCAATATTATTTCTTGCATACCCTTGTATTTGCCAGACATATTGGCAGCATTATCATATGACTGGCCTCGACACTTACTAAAATCTATTTTGCACTCTTTTGTAAGGTAGTTGTGCACTATCTTAGCCATATTTTTCCCTGTGTGGCTACCCATCTCTAGGAAAGTTAGAAAACGTTCAATAGGGAGCCCATCATCTGGTGAAACATACCTCACAATAACAGTGAGCTGATCAATATGGGACCGGTCTGGAGTGGAATCTACAGATAAACTGAAGTACCCTGCAGTTCTTAAATCATCCAAGATTGAGTCTCTTACTGTCATAATAACCCATAGTTGTGCCGCGGCGTCGGTACGAGCGCCGGGCAAATACCAGTTACCTATCCACAGGTTCGCTGGTGAGTTAGATTAACCGTCAGCGGTCAAGCAAGTACAAGCGTGGCGCATGCAGTTCCCGCTGGACTCGATCCCACAGGGAAAGTGCTCAGAGCGAGAAACGGCAGACGAGGTGTAACAGAAGTAGAGTATTAGTATTAGGTGGGAAAAGGCTACGGCACGATTGAGCACCGGGGGAGAATGGGAAGAGAGATGCTCAAGTCGTGACGTAGTTTGTTGTCAAGTGGAAGTTGATATACAGAACCAGAACTAAGTGGACGCCATATCATGTCCACATGTCATCTATAAGAAATAAACAACCTTTGTATTAAACTCATTCGACTCTGTTATAGAGTTGAAATGGAGCCTTAGAACCAGGATACGAATCTGGAATGTCGTCGCGGAATCACAACATGCTATCTAAGGTGAAATAGAACTAAACTAAAACTTTTGACGAGATCGCGTGATGTTTACGTCAAATATCCAAAGACAGAATTTCGGCACGAGTCTATAAACTTATGTTAAAAGGAAAAGTAAAGTAAAAATGGCCAATGACGCGTGTGTGAGAAGTACAGCAGCCAAAAGCCCGGCCAGGGGTGGTTGTCTGTAAGTCTTTTTCAAGACTTGCTATCAAAATGTAATTGGCGTCAGGAAAAGAATGAAGACCCACTTGCCATAACGGGTTGCAGCGCCTGCGATTGTCATCAAACCGGCGAGCATCAACTGTAAACACCATCCTGACGGCTCCTCTTGTCCATTCATCTGGCGGACGTGTCGGGAGTGTTGCTGAAGGTCAGCCCAGTTTAATCGTTATCTCGAGCGAACAGGAGTTTTGCTGAAGGTCAAGCCAGTTTAATCGTTATCTCGAGCGAGCAGGAGTTTTGCTGAAGGTCAAGCCAGTTTAATCGTTGTCTTGAGCGAGCAGGAGTTTTGCTGAAGGTCAATCCAGTCTGATCGTTGTTTCAGGTGAGCAAGAACTTTTCAATAGCACAATCAAGTTCAGCCTCGCCTCAAAGCAAATTTGCAGAAATTAATAATAAACTTTAAGACTTATTCAAAGTTTTTCCAGAATATTGACAAATTCAGACAACTCGTGTCATCAAGTCAAAATATTATGGACAACGTTAATAGGTTTTGTTTTGAGCTCGCTAACAACTGAGTCGTGATAGAAAAAAAGAACGTTGTTAAAAGACAATCAAGACAGCAAATAAATACCTCATTACTTCATGGATTGGCCCATGTTTTGTTGACGTGTCAGACTATCTCAGGGCTCCACTACAAATGAGAGCCGCTCGCTAATCCTTTTGGGCTCTGTTAAGTGTGAGTCGTTCTCAAGACGTCGATTTGATGTACTCCATCTCAGAAGGGACCCAACCAAGGGTTGAAGTACTGTACTGAGGCATCCCAAGAAGAGAAACTACCTTGGAAGAAGGAACTGTCTGAAGTGCGCGGTTGGTTTCAACTAATACAGCGTTTGAATTTAACCTGACGGCGAACCTAGAAGAATACGTCTTGCTTGGATCGGGAAACAAGAGTAGGGTAATTTGCAAACCTATTAACTGGTCGAACTGTTCTTGGTGTATATGTGAATTGTAATTCTTAAATTAGCTGGTTACAAGTGTGAAATTGATTATATTGTTATATACAGAAATATTTCAGCGTGACAGACTCAACACAGCACAGTGGAGAAACAGGCATAATTTCGGCTGAGTTCAAGACTTCGAGTTTTTTTTCCAGGTACCAACGAATATGCAGAGGAAGAAGTAAAAATATTGTTTCAAGCCTGATTGAAATTATAAAGAAGTTAATATGAATTACCTACATGTAGAATTACAACGTATTAGTACATGGTTGGGAGAGTTAAAGATAGCAGTTAGTGAAGTAGAGAATTTTGTGGAAACGTTGAAGAACAGAACGACTAGACAAGACCCTTATAGATTTGAGGTAGACTACAATAGAGTAAGAAAGAATAACAGGAGACAGCCATTGCTTCATAAAGACAGAAGAAAATATGGTTATGACGAACCAAGGTCTGATGTGTATAGAGTAAAAGACGGTGAGAACAGACATAATGGTGAAAGGTCGGACTGGTATAGTTGTTATAAATACAAAAATGGGCGTGAGAGAAACCTTTCAAAGAAATCATGGGGCTGGCCCTCTCACAGTGCAACCGCTAGAAAAAGACGTAACGACTGGTTTGAAAAGAGACAAAGACAATATTTGAAGTCAGGATCGAAGGACAGAGTAGAACACAAAGATAAGAATTCAACGACTCCTAAAGTACTTGCCAATATTAGGATTGAACAGGAAAAGAAGACGACGATGTTAGTAAAGAAAATAAACCGAGAGACACAGACGCAGGCAGGTAATACGATAGAAAATAGTACGCAGACTCAGGTAGATACAGTAGAGAAAAAGATTCAGGTACAACCAGCCGGCAAGATAACAAGGGGAAGTCAAACTGACTTAATAGAGACTCAGTCAAAACCAACTCACTTGACTAAGGGAGACACGGTTGAACTTAAGAAAGATAGACAGACGAGAATCCAAAGACGAAAGAAACCAAAGAGGAAAAGTATTGAAGAAAGAAATAGTAGTATGATAGTTAATAGAGGTACTGCCTATGTCAAGTTCCTCAGGTATAGATATGAAATTTAATCCCCAAATGGTGTAGAAATATTAGGTGTGAGAGTTCAGGTTACGGAGAAGATATTTCTACCGCCGCATATTATGGTAAATACGGTGATGCTGAAACAGCTATAAATACTGATGATTCGGAGAATGAGAGAATTGCACTACGAGCAGATCCCAACTCGAAGCGTGATGTTCCCTCATACGGTATAGGTTGCTGGTGGACAGACGGACAGAGTTTTGGTTAGTGACTCTTTAGAACTAGATACCAGTTTATATGACAAGAAAGTAGGGAAGGCTAAGAGACGAATACCAAGAAAGAGAAAGAAAGTCAGACGTTCTAAAAGCGACTATGGAAATAGGGTCGACGTGGCTGCAGTGAACTACTACTATGAATCTGATGAGGGAACTATTATCAGTGTGTCATCTGAAGACGAGATGGGGAGGTGCAAACGTTACGTAAGATATACAGGAAACAGTGAGCAGACCGACACAAATAAACGAAATAAGAAGAAAGCATTTAAGAAGAAGAATAGTAATGGACAGATAGCGGGAATTTACTCCTCGACGACAGAAGATAACATAAGAAAACTCAGAGAATTAAGACCTGAGTACTTTAACAACAGGTTAACAACAGATAGTGAAGATGACATAATTAGAGAAGAGACATACTAATGTATTGAGAGACAATGAAATATTTAACTTGGACTACACTCTATAACTGTTAAAATTCCTTCGGGTGACGAAGGACATATGGAATAGTTTTGGCTGAGGAGAAGAATTGAGGTTTGAGCATATAGATATATGAGCTGTCTAAAATAGGCAGATGAATTTTTTGGTGTAGCATCACATGGTACAGGATAGGCGATAGTGTTGTTGAGGATAGAGAAGTACGGCAAAGGATATTCTACAGGATGTCGTGTGATTGGTTGTGATGTAAGGAGAGTAAACAAGGTAAAAATACTCCTTTGTCCGGAATGGATAGATTACAGAGAATTAATCACGTCGAGTGATGTATAACTGGTGTAATTAAAGTAGAGTAGATTCAGCACAGAATTAGTAGAGGGTGAGAGATAAAATAAGTATGAATGTTCGTACTAGAAATGGTTCGACTCAGAGCTATGACGTGATGTCCGAGATAGTTTTGCTTGTTGGTTTGAGAAGAAAGTATAGTATTGTTGACAAGTGAACCGAGAGTGTCTGGTGAGGAGATATAGATTGAGGAGGAATTGAGTATCCTGTGTGTAAAATAGCCAGTTGAACGCGAGAATAGTAAGAGTAAAAGACTGAAGAAGTTGATGCTTGAAGAATACGAGTTACGTCGTGCTTGTGGAGAAAGAAGAGCTGATTAAGTTGTTGTGTGGAGAAGTATAGAATGATAGTTACGAGGTTAGTGGCTCAGTGGAATGAGGTTTGTTTTGAGAGATAGTAGATAGTGCTGTAAAAGAGATATAAGTTTAGAGAGATAATATATAGATTCTGATCTTTGAAAACGAGTGAATGATTGGAAAAAGTAGAAATAAGACAAACATATGTGCGTCGAGAATGGATAGGCTGATGGCAAGTGATAAGTATAGCATGCATGTACGAGGCAATTAGTTAGTACGTGAGTATAATTCTAGACAAACAGGTATTAGTCGCGGTGAGTGAAGAAGGAATGAGGTTTGAAGACGTCGCCTAAGTGAAGGACATAGATAAAATGTAAATAGTGGCGTTGATATATCTTGTGTCAATGTGTTTAGAGAAGGTCGATACGCTTAGATTGTGGTGAGTGATTGCTGGAATGTTGAGTTGGCGTCTAAATTGTTGTTTTTTGAAGTAATAGTATAGACACGTTAGGTTGTCGAGATGCGAGAGTAGTCGTGAGATGAGAGCGAGGTTGTGTATCAATGTCCGTGTGAATATGCGAAGAGTGGTTGAATTGCGACCTTGATAAAACGTGGAACATAGAGTATGCGAAAATTGAGAGATAGAAAGAACGTGATTAGAGAATTGTGATGTATTTTGTTTGGAATGGGTGATCTTGAAAGGAAATCATGGAAGTTGTATGACAGGTTGACAGAAAGAGAGTTAACATTCTGAATGACGTCTCATAAAATATGTTTAGTATTGTTGACAAGGACATGTCGAAGCATGAATGATTAATACTGAGAAATGTGGAAAGTGAGGTCCGTTGTCAGTTATAAGTGGTGTGGGTTGTTGTTCTGAAAGAGTCCCGATAAATGGAAAAGGAGTGAAAAGATACAGAGGTAAATAAGGTTAGTTAAATGAATGTTGGAGAACGTGTTCCGAGAAGTGTGACTAGTATCATCACTAGGAGAGACTTCAGGATAGTTTAGAGTAGTTGTGGTGAGACGTTGAAAGTACTGATGCAGGAGAATGAAATATTAATTGCGTCGGGTAGACGAGAAACTTAAAAGTTGAATTAGTTATTGGTACAGTAAGTAGATGTATTGGTGAGAGGTCTATAGTAAATACTTAAATAGACAAAGTTTTGTTGGACGTAGGAGGGTGGAGATACCGTAGATAACGGTAATATTGATTAAGAAGTTGTAGGGATGCTTGGTACAAGTCCAAGGGAAATAATTGGCAGGACGAGCCACAAGTTAATTGATAAGTAGATGATGGCTGGTACATTGAGATGACATGGAGATAATCGCCACATTAGTAATAGATAAAGTGAGTTGACCTGTAGTCACAGTGCTTGCTTAAGATGGTATTTGTGATGTGTTAGAAGTTAGTTTTGTAAAAGATAGAAAATTGTGAGGGGAGAGAATCAATGATAGTACGGTCATTGTTGATTAATGATTTTTTTGTGTAGAGAGAACAGATATTGTTCTAAGTTAAGAAATTGGTCTGTAGTTAACAGATATACATACGTGGCAGTGAAGTGTTTTGTTTTCTCGGTTATAGAAATAGTCGAATGACTTGTATGAATAGATATGTGTTACATTAATTCGTATAGGAGGCCAATGTTGATGGGTCACTGTACGTAGTTAATTTTAAGGGAGTTATATTTTTTTGAAAACCTTCTCTTTAGCGAGAAGACAATTGTTTTATTGAGTCTGAGTTTTAATACCTCATAGATAATATTTTTTTTTTGCTTGATTTGGTCCTGTAAAATGATTGTTATTATTTTAGAATAGGATTATTGTGTTCTTAGAATTGTGCATACAAACTACTGGTCCGTAAAAGAGACCAGTAGTATTAGGTAACAATAGATTAGGATGTATGTTGTATTATTTTAATCATCATCACCATCATCATCACCATCATCATCATACCTTTAATTGATATGAGGGGAAACATAAATGATGTTAAAAAAAATTTGGGGGGACATGATATCCTGTTGTGATTTTATTTCGCTGTTTTGTATGTTAAATAGTAGTTAATTAAGTTATGTTTAATTTACAGGGTTTTGTCTAGAATAAAGACAATACATGGGGCTTTAATTAGGACCCTTCGTTCAGAAAATAGTAATAAACTACTGTGGACTAGTAGAGAGACACATCATCTTTGTGAATAATGTTTTCATGGGTATATTATATTGCTGTGATAATCAGCATAATGAGGTTGATGTGGTTATGAAGTAGTAGAAACATATACCGGGGATGGTTATGGGAAAGTATAGAGTACACTAAAGTCAGCAGTGATTGGAAATATATGGATTGGAAGCCAGATGGGGGAAGAAAAGATTAATGAATACAGCAGTAGAGTAAATGAGGGGAAAGTTTTGAATATAGTTTCCATGGGGTCAGAAGAGCCATGATATACATCGAGATTGCTGGAATAGTGGTGTAGACATAGAATTACCCCAGACAAATAAGTAAACATGAATTGAATCCATGTTTGATTAGACACTGTGGATAACAGTAAAATAGTAAAGGGCTGTAAGTGTGTTAATGAGAAATGAACATAGTGAGATATAATGACATGGGGTTTTTGAGGGTCCGTGATATATGGACTGAGATAAAGTTAGTTGCAAGCAGTCACACACATGAATTCAGGGGTAGTATATGGTTGCTGTTGATAACGGCATAAATTGATAAATGGAGGTTTTAGTTAATATGCCCATAATAAATGGACAGTAAGGGGTCGCTGAAATTTTCGGCGAGAGAATTCTGAGTGAGGTATAGAAGAAGATTAGTTGTGTGAGGTGATGTGTATAATGTTGGAGGAGGTCTTAAGGGATAATAGACCTTTGTGTCCTCGGGATGTGTTTTGTGGTTAACATTACAACGTGAGGTTCAGAGTTATAAAATTGGTAGTGTCTGTAATATATAGACACTTGGTTGGTATTTGATGCTGTAGATAGCAGCGTAAACTGTTACCATAATAAGTGGTACGGTAGAGGATATAATTGTTTTAGACTTTATTACATAAAGTCTCAAATGACATAGGGGGGTAAAGGGGGTGTGTGATTTAGATGAGTGTGGTCTTTGTGTGGAAGAGTTCTACTGCTTCTTTTAAATACCGGTGGCCACCGATTCTTTGTCTTTCTATCGTGTGAGAGTGATTACAGGTTGATTGAAAGTGGAGAATTAGTGTGGTTGGTGATGACAATAGGGAGTTGGTATCAGAAGAGTACAGCGTTTGAAATTCTAAGCGGATTGCTTATGAAGAGAAGAAGAAGTATTTAAGAAGATGTGTTATGATAAAGTTGAGATTTAAATGTTATTAAGGATGTGTAAATATGTTATGTTTTTGAAGGGCCAGAAACGAAGAAGAAGTGGGTTGATATATGGCAGGGGAAAGACTTACGAATAGATTGTTTATTTAAAATAAACATGGTTTGGGGAAGATTAGAGGAACTGGGTGAGGTAAGGAAAAAGAGGGAATAGAGTAAGGGGATTAGGAGTAAAGATCTTTTCCTTTACAAGAAAAATTCTTTAATAAACATGGGGAGGTGTAACAGAAGTAGAGTATTAGTATTAGGTGGGAAAAGGCTACGGCACGATTGAGTATCGGGGGAGAATGGGAAGAGAGATGCTCAAGTCGTGACGTAGTTTGTTGTCAAGTGGAAGTTGATATACAGAACCAGAACTAAGTGGACGCCATATCATGTCCACATGTCATCTATAAGAAATAAACAACCTTTGTATTAAACTCATTCGACTCTGTTATAGAGGCTTGGGTAGCCGGACTGGACAGACGTGGTTTGAGAGAGGCTTGTATTATTTCTGTGCCTGAATGTCGATTGCTAGTATCTCTTGTGAGAAGATGGAAGACTGCGCGGCTGTGTTTTGAGTCTGTGAGTGTATTGATTCATTGACTGTGTGTATTATTGTATCCACATTGTAAAGGCAACATGCCGAATTAGATTGTGTTGCATGTGAAGTATAAATAAAACGTTGAACTTAGTGTTACCGTGTGTCACGTCCAATCATCCTGTGGCGGTGTCACTTGTAGTCCTGGAGGAAAGTGGACTCGACAAGCACACCTTTAATATCCTTCTACTATTGGAACTATGGAATGACTTTTGTCTACACTCCTCCCTTCTGTCTTCCATACACTATATCTTTTTTTTTCTCTCTCTCTCTCTATCCTTCATAACATACCCTGACAACAGTTTCCTCCAACAATTAATACCATGTTTATTGTTGAAAACTATGTCAATTGTATGTATTGAAAGTGTATATGTAGTTGGTAGTGTCTGCTAATGTGAATGCAAGATATGACTCGGGTAATCGTATGTGCCGTAAGCTTTCTCCAGTCTTCATAAACGGCCATACGACAAGACGCCACACATATAATTAGAACGTTCTCACCCTGGATGCTCCGTTCAGCTTGAGTCTGGAGGTAAATCCGTTATTTTAAAAAAAGAACTGTTCACCACTGTATCACCGTAAAGTAATGTGATCTCATGCTTAGATCGGGTTTTCCTTGATTAATCGTTAATTAATAAATCCACCATGGAAAACACATAGCTAATGTCTAGCACTGTCTATTGGTCCTGCAAACGTTCTACACACGGTATTCCGTTCTTTTATGAACACCTTTTGTACGCATGGCAACTCTTCATGAATGATTCATTTGTGTCTTTATATTAATTTACAGTGTCATTATTTTCCGTTCTGGGTCATCCTGCCTTTTTATAATTATCGTTATTTCCATTATTTTCTAAACTTTCTCTGCCCCGTGAAGTGCCTGATTAACATGAAAGTTCTTTCCTTTATTAACAACACTGCTTTCTCTGTACAAGAGACGTACTGTTCTATCTTCTTTGATATGTCAGGAGGTGAATTGGAACCTGGGTAATAAATATTAAATCATGTGATTTAAGTCTGCTTCATAGTACTGTTTATGTGAGTGTCTTTCTCCAGCCGTAATGAAAAGCTTCCGAAAGAATACTCTGACATAAAACAGCACCCACACATATTTCCCTATGTCAACTATTACTCTAAGGTTAGTTTTACCTTATATATAGAATTTATGTAAATCCCAGAATTGAAATCTATCAGCACATAAGCACTCTATCCCATTGCAAGGGATGATATTTCTTTTCTATTACAGGACACATAAATCCAGCTTTCCGTCCAGTTTGGTAGCACACTAAATACAAAACCACTTTTCCACCAATTTATACAGAGTGTCCAAATCTCCGTTGACTTTTGATGTCACTACATCAACCATCGTATTTTGCCGTATCCTTCACATCAAAAGCCTGTGAAGTCACGTATGCGGTAGTGGCACCCCGTGTCGTGTCTCATTCGTCTCGTCCTCCGTTCATCCGCTAGTATCTCCAAGCGTCCGAACCCTTTGATCACCGTGTTCTGCGTTTTCCCCGTTCCGATGAATTCGTGTCTCCGTCATGTCGGCCGATCAGATCGGCAGTCATTGACCCTTTGTTACTCTGTATTATATACCTTTCGGTCACTGACCAGCCCTTTGTCCTAGTTCAAGACAGAAAACTCGATCATTAACTCACAGTATCCCGTGACAGGCGGTGTATGTCTCGCATATGTTAGGTCAAACGAGCCAGATTCACCCTTAAATGTGAGAACCTGACATGTGTGAACGTGGGGGATTTCGTCCAGCCTTAAGTTAAATTATAAGTGAACCGTGTGTAAATTGTCCTCATAAAAGTGTGAACATGATGTCTTGTAGCAGAATGAGGGTATTATTAGTATTAGCTAGGTGTGCAAGTCTACAGCACGCTTGAGCATCAATATAGAATAGTGAGAAGGATGCTCAAGTCGTGACGTAGCTGGGAGTTGGGTAGTTACAACCTGAACGGAGACAAGAGAACATCATGTTAGAAAGGTCTCTGTATAATGTTATCAACCAATACACCAGTTTATAAGAAACACTTCAGGACTTAATCGTTGATCTGTACTGTTACAAGAGTATTTAATGGTGCCGTGACCAGGATTCGGCTCATGGTTTGTCGCGGCCACAAGTCATCGTGAAAAGACAGGACTGTCAGTCGTGCCACGTCCTTGAGAAAATGCCTGCAATCGTGTCTTGTTGAACACCAATATTTCTGAAGGTCAATCCAGTTTGATCGTTGTCTCAAGTGAGTAAGAATTTTTCTGAAGGTCAATCCAGTTTGGTCGTTGTCTCAAGTGAGTAAAATTTTTCGAAAGCTCAATCAAGTTTGGCCCTTGCCTCAAATCAAATTTGCAGAAGTTAATCAAAAAGTTTAAGACTTAATCATCTAGAATTAAAAAAAAAATTTTTTCCAGAATGGTGATGAATTTGGACAACTCGTTTCATCAAATCAAATATTATCTAAGATCTGTGGACAACGTTAATAAGTTTTGAGCTTTCTTGCAACTGAATCGTTATAGAAAAAGAATCAGGACAGCAGCTAAATACTTCATTAATTCATTGATTGGGCCATGTCTTTTTGACGCAGTCAGACTATCTCTGGGCTCCGTTACATATGAGAGCCGCTAGCTAATCCTTTTTGGGCTCTGTTGCATGTGAGAGCCGTTTTCAAGACGTCGCTTGAAGTGCCCTGTTCAGGGTGAATAGAAGGCTGAAATCTGGTAGGGGCCCACCCAGGGGCTGAAGATACTGAAACCTGAGACGTTGAAAGAAGAAGCTCACCCGAAATTACGTCGTCGTCTAGATGATTTCAACAAGTACAAACTCCTAACGATTGGGTTCTACCTGGCAAGAAAATTTTCAACGGACATGGGTGAATCCATCTTTCTTCGATCAAGAGCAGAAATAATGGTAATTAGTTAAACTTTATATGCCATTTTAGATACCATGGACTGATTGAACAATTATTATTGAGAACTGCGTAAGTTAAATACGATCATATCTTTAAAATTAGATTATAAATGTGAAATTGATTGTATAGATCTATAGTAAAATATTTCAGCATAGCAAAAGAAACAACAGGATATGGCAACAGGCAGACCGTCACAGCACAGTAGAGAAACAGTCTTCTTTTCTTCTTATTTCAGCTGAGCTCAGGACGAGTTTTTTTTTCCAGGTACCAAGGAATATACAGAGGAAGAAGTAGGCATATTGTTGTAAGCTTGGTATAAATTACAAAGAACTTAATATGAATTACCTACATGTAGAATTACAACGTATCAGTACATGGTTGGGAGAATTAAAAGAGGCAGTTAGTGAAGTAGAAAATTTTGTAGAAACGTTGCAGAACAGAACGACTAGACAAGACCCTTATAGATTTATGGTAGACTGTAATAGAGTAGGAAAGAATAACAGGAGACAGCCATTACTTAATAAAGACAGAAGACAATATGGTTATGACGAACCAAGGTCTGATGTATATAGAGTAAAAAACGGTGAGAACAGACGTAATGGTAAAAGGTCGGACTGGTATAGCTGTTATAGATACAAGAATGGGTATGAGAGAGACTTTTCCAATAAGTTATGGAAGTGGCCATCCCATAGCAAGACTGCTAGGAAAAGACGTGACGAATGGTTTGAAAAAAGACAAAGACAATATCTAAACTCAGGTGTAAGAGACAGAGTTGAACCTGTAAATAAACTACAAACTAATCCTAAAATGGTTGCGAATGTGACTAGTAGACAGGAAAATAAAACGACGGTAGTGATAAAGAAAATAGACCGAGAGACACAGACGCAAACAGATAAAATGATAGATAAGGAGACACAGACTCAGCTAGATAATATAGAGAAGAATGACCAAGTGCAAACTATTAAAACTCATCAGCTGAAATTAGAAAAGGGAGACACAATTGAAATTAAGAAGGATAGACAGACGAGAACCAAAGATGAAAAGAGACCAAAGAGGAAAAGTATTGAGGAAAGAAATATTAACAGTCTGATAGTTAATAAAGGTACAACTGAGGTGTCAAGTTCCTCAGGTATAGACTTAATCCCTAAATGGTGTAGAAATGTTAAGTGTGAGAGTTCAGGCTATGGAGAGAATATTTCAGGTAAAGATATGGGAGTTGTACAGAATCGGAGCACGAGGAATAGAAGTAAAAGAAAGTCAGACGTTCTAAAGCCGACTATAGGAATAGGATCGACGTGTCTGCAAGTAAATTACTACTATGAATCTGATGAGGGAACTATTATCAGTGTGTCATCTGAAGACGAGATGGGAAAATGTAAACGTTACGTAAGGTTGACAGGAAACAGTGAGCAGACCGACGCAAATAAAGGAAATAGAAAGAAAGCATTTAAGAAGAAGAATAAAAATAGACAGATAGCAGAAAATTACTCGACGACAGAAAGTGACTTAAGAAAATTAGAAGAATATATGACCTTAAGACCTGAGTACTTTAACAACAGGATAACAACAGATAGTGAAGATGACATAATTGAAAAAAGACGTACTAATGTATTAAGAGACAATGAAATATTTGGCTTGGATGCGCTTTATGGCTGTTAAAATTCTTTGGGTGACGAAGGACATATGGCATTGTTTTGGATTATGAGAAGAATTGCGGTTTGAGCAAATACATATGGGCTGTCTAAAGTAGGCAGATGAATTTTTTTTGGGTATAGCATCACATGGTACAAGGTAGGCAATAGTGTTGTTGAGGATAGAGAGTCACGACAAATGATATTCTACGTGGATACGTAATAAGAATATCTTGTGTTTGAGTTGCGGTGTAGGGAGAGTAAACAAGGTAGAAATTAAAATAGTCCTTTGTCCGGAATGGATAGATACAGAGAGTTAATCACGTTGAGTGATGTATAACTGGAGTGATTAAAGTAGAGTAGAGTCAGCACAGAATTAGTAGAGAGAGAGATAAACTAAGTATGAATGCTCGTACTAGAGTGGATGGTTCGACTCAGAGCTATGACGTGATATCTGAGATAGTTTCACTTGGTGGTTTGAGAAGTAAGTATAGTATTGTTGACAGCTAAGAGTGTCTGATGAGGAGATATAGATTGAGGAGAAATTGAGTATCATGTGTAAAATAGCCAAGTGAACGCGAGAATATTAAGAGTAAAAGACTGTAGAAGTTGATGATTGAAGAATACGAGTTCTTGGTGAAGGGCATGAAGTAATTACGTCAGCCTTGCGAAGAAAGTAGAGGTGATTAAATCTGAGAAAGTTGTTGTGTGGAGAACTATCGAGGTTAGTGGCTCAGCGGAATGAGGTTTGTTTTGAGAGATCGTTGATAGTGCTGGTTAGTGTGTAAAAGATATATAGTTTGCGAGAGATAATATATAGATTCTGACCTTTGAAAACGAGTGAATGATTGAGAAAAGTAGAAATAAGACAAAAATATATGCGTCGAGAATGGATAGGATGATGGTAAGTGATAAGTACAGCATGCATGTACGAGGCGTTTAGTCCGTGCGTGAGTATAAGTGTAGATAAACAGGTTATCGTCGCGATGCGAGAGTAGTCGTGAGATAAGAGCGAAATTGGGTATCACTGTCTGAGCAAACATAAATTACGAATACCGTGTGAATATGCGAAGAGTAGCTGATAAGTGATGTTGATAAAACGTGGAGCATAGAGTAACTGAGTATATGAAAATTGAGTGATAGAAAGAACATGATTAGAAAGGTGTGATGTCTTTTGTTTGGAATGTGTGATCTTGGACGGAATTTATGACAGGTTGACAGAAAGAGAGTTAACATTCTGAGTGACGTTTCATAAAATATGTTTAGTATTGTTGACAGGGACATGTTGAAGTATGAATGCCCGATACTGAGAAATGAGGAAAGTGAGGTCCGTTGTCAGTTATAAGTGGTGTGGGTTGCTATTCTGTAAGAATCCCGATAAATAGGAAGAGGAGTGAAAGATACGAAGGTAAACAAGATTAGTTAAATGAATGTTGGAGAACGTGTTCTGATAAGTGTGACTAGTATCGTCGCGGTGCAAGAACGCTAGGAGAGACTTGAGGATAGGTTAGAGTAGTTGTGGTGAGATGTTAAGAAAGTACTGATGCAGGAGAATGAAATATTACTTGCGTCGGGTAGACGAGAAACTTAAAAGTAGAATTAGTCGTTGGTACAGTAGATAGATGTATTGGTGAGAGGTCTATAGTAAATAGACAAAGTTTTGTTAGACGTAAGAGGGTGGAGATACCGTAGTTAACGGTAATAATGCTAAGAAGTCGTGGTAATACTTGGTATAAATCCAAGGGAAACAATTAGTGTGTCGAGGTACGGTTTCTTTTAGTAGAGAGATGAGTTGTAGTGTGCTGAGATAGCCGCCACAATAGTAGGAAGTAAAGTGATTTGAGCTGCGGTTTACAGCGGTTGGTTAGGAGTTAGTCTGGTAAAAGATAGAATATTGTGAGGGGAGAGAATCAATGATTGACGGTCATGTATTAATTAATGACTTTTGTTGAGAGAACAGATATTGTTCTAAGTTTAGAAATTGGTCTGTAGGTAACAGATATATATATATATATATATATATATATAATATATATATAATATGATATATATATATATATATATATAGAGAGAGGATAGAGAGAGAGAGAGAGAAGAGAGCAGAGAGAGAGAGGAGGAGAGAGCAGAGAGAGAGAAGTGAGAGATATATTTTGAGGTTAATGTTAGCATTGAGTTGTTTTGTTTATCTGTTAACGGAATAGGCGATGGATTTGGTTGGAATAGATATGTTTTCATTGGTTAGTATAAGAGACCAATGTTGGTTGAATATGTATAGTATGTTATCTATTTTTGCTTGATTGGGTCCTGTAAAGATTATGGTTACTATTTGATTTTAGAATAGGATTATTGTGTACAAACTACTGGTCCGTAAAAGAGACCAGTAGTATTAGGTAACAATAGATTAGGATGTATGTTGTATTATTTTAATATATGTTTTTCTTTGAATGAGTTCATACCTTTAATTGATATGAGGGGAAACATAAATGATGTATAAAACTTGGGGGGGGGGGGGGGGGTATGATGTCCTGTTGTGATTTTATTTCGCTTCACTCATAATTTACGTGAATTGTCTTGTATGTTTATATATATGTTAGAAATTAATTAAGTTATGTTTAATTTACATGGTTTTGTCTAGAATAAAGGACAATACATGGGGCTTTATTTAGGACCCTTCGTTCAGAAAATAGTAATAAACTACTGAGAACTAGTAGAGAGACACATTCTCTTTGTGAATAACAAGTTTATGAGTATATTCTGCTAGCAAGATTGCTGTGATAATCAGCGTTGGGAGGTTAAGTTGTGGAAACATAGGCCATACTTAAGTGACGGGGTTACTACACAAGTAAAATGGTTATGGGAAATTTAAGTGAGCATTAATTGAAGATATATGGATTAGACGCCATATTGGGGAAGAAAAGATTAATGGAATATAGTAGTGGGGTAAATGAGGGGAAAGTTTTGAACATAGTTTCTATGGGGTCAGAAGAGCCATGGTGTACTTTCATAAGAGACACGAGATTGCTGGCTTATAGAAGAAGAAGTGGGTAACGTGCTACGCCAGGCAATTAGCAAAACATGAATTGAATCCATGTTTAACTCCGAAGAATGATTAGATACTGTAGATAGCAGTACAATAGTAAAGGGTTGTAAGGGTGTTCAATGAGAAATGAACATTGTGGAGACATAATGACATGGGGTTTTTGAGGGTCCGTGATATATGGACTATAATAGAATAATGTTGATTGGAAGCAGTCACAGACATGAGTATAGTGTTGCTGTTGATAACGGCATAAGTAGAAGGTTTTAGTAGATATGCCCATAATAAATGGACAATAGTGGGTTCGCTGAATCTTCAGCGAGATTAAGAGAGAATTCTGAGTGAGGTATGAGAGAAGATTAGTTATGTGAGGTGATGTGTATAAAGTTGGAAGAGGTCTAGAGGGATGATGGACCTTGTTAATTGTGTACTGTCTGTAATATATAGACATTTGGGAGTGAATATTTTTGATGGTTGGTACTTGATGCTGTAGATAGCAGCGTAAACTGTTACCATAATAAGTGGTACTGTAGAAGATATAATTGTTTTAGACTTTATTACATAAAGTCTCAAATGACATAGGGGGGTAAAGGTGTGTGTGATTTAGCTAAGTGTGGTTTTTTTTGTGAGAAAGAGTTCTACTTCTTTGAATCTCCGGTGCGCACCGATTCCTTGTCTTTCTATCATGTGCGAGTGTTCTCAGGTTGACTGAAAGTAGAGAATTAGTAAGTAATGTTGGTGATGACAATAGGGAGTTGGTATCAGAAGAGTACAGCGTTTGAAATTTTAAGCGGATTGTTAATGAAGAGAAGAAGGAGTGTTTATTTTCAAAAGGTAACCATATGTGTTATGAATGTATTGTATAAAGTTGAGATTTAAATGTTATTGAGGGTATGTAATTAATGTGTGTTATGTTTGAAGAGTCAGGAACGAAGAAGAAGTTCATACTGGTTACAAAATAGAATATTTGCCTAAATTAGAGTTAGTTTGGGGCGGCGTAGAGAAATTATGGGAGGTAAGGAGAGAAGATGTAGGATAAAAGGGGTTAGGAGTAAAGACTTTTGAAGAAGAAAAGTCTTTTTAAAACATAGGGAGGTGTAGCAGAATGAGGGTATTATTAGTATTAGCTAGGTGTGCAAGTCTACAGCACGCTTGAGCATCAATATAGAATAGTGAGAAGGATGCTCAAGTCGTGACGTAGCTGGGAGTTGGGTAGTTACAACCTGAATGGAGACAAGAGAACATCATGTTAGAAAGGTCTCTGTATAATGTTATCAACCAATAAACCAGTATATAAGAAACACTTCAGGACTTAATCGTTGATCTGTACTGTTACAGTCTACGTACTTACTAAATTTGATCTGTGTGTAAGCCATGTATCATCATAGTTGCTGAACGTTTAAACATGGCTAACTTGTCTTCGTGAACATAGTTGTGTAGCGTGTGGAAGCAGAAAGTTCGGGAAAGAAAGAAACTTGTGGAAATTGTTGAACAGACGACATTACGACCAACAATAACACTCGACGGCATACAAACCTAAACCAAAACTTAGTTGACAAGCATACACCTCACAAAAACACAGATTCTAAAATCTTTTCCTCCAAAAGTAAACAGGTTTTTGTGTGTCACCTGAAACTGTTACCCGTAGAGGTCATTTGTTCGAACAGTAACGACCCTACAGTCTCTGGTCCTGTTTTCACCATTCTCCAGTGCCTCCAGAGCACTTAGGTACTACCTTTTTCATACACTTTTGTATGCAAGTTTAGGCACGCGCTGTAATTTCAGAAATATTGTATACATTGTTCAAATTACTAACACTTTATAACAAAATTGCGTGTGTGGGAATTCATTGTCATTGAAACATTCCATCATGTAGACTTTAAATGATTTCATTGAGATGGGTTTAAAGTTAAAGTTAACTGGTTATGAGTTGACAAAATTGAGTGAAACAAAATATTCAGAACGCCTCCTAGCACAGGAAAAAGCTAGGGACTGCGATGAAAGGGCGGCTGAAAGAGCTGCCAAACAAGCTGAAGCAGCTATGAAACAGGCAGAATTAGAGTTGGCTGCAAAAACTAAGCAGGCAGAAATAGATGCTGAAGTAAAGAAAGCAGAAATCTTAGCTCAAAGTAAACGAGAAGAGCTCGAACTACAGCTGAAAATCAAACAGCTTGAAGCCGAAACAGCTGTAGACAAAGAGTCTCGTAAATCAGAAAGACTGGGAAAGGAAAACCAGTACAAAAAGTACCAAGGGATCGTGAGAAACTATACCTCGGGAGACTGCATAGCAGCCTTTACCCAGAACTTTGAAACGTTAATGGATCATTATCAGATCCCAGAAACTGAATGGAACATAATATACATGAAAAGTTTATCAGGGGAGCCTCTGAAAGTCATAGAGACTATCCCTAAAGATCTAAGAAAAGACTATCAGTACATAAAGTCAAAAATTATGTCACATTTCATGTTAAATGAAGCAGGCTACAGAGAACAATTTAGTAAGATATCTCCAAAACCTACACAAACGTTCTCTGACTACATTTCTGTAGTGCAGGATATTTTCAGCAAATGGCTGTCTGCGGCCAATATTAACAATGACTTTAATAAACTAAAAGATCTCATCCTTAGAGATAAAATCATCTCATCTCTTCCACCTCCATTTTCCAAGTTTCTGCTCGAGTATCAGTGTGAAAGTGTAGAACAGATAGAGAAACGAGGTTCTGGCTATTTTACAGCCAACAAGAATTGTTTTTCCTGTGGGTTGACTGACTTAAGTTTTGTAGCAGCTGCTACCTATGACAAACCAAGATCAGAGCCCTACAATAGGCAAAGATCATTTAAGCCTAGTACTGAGAAATACCAGCAATGTAGATTTTGCCAACTGCCACACAATCAGACAGATATGTGTGATAAAAACGAAGAATATCTAAAATACTTGCAAAACTACATTAATAAGCAAGACAAAGAGCGAAGAAGCTATAAACGCCTAACCAAATGCTTCCTCTGTAAGGCGTATGGCCACTGGCGCCATTCTTGTTTAGGCAAACAGATGACCAAGAAGGTTAATGCAGCCATGTTTGATAGCTCTTCCTCAGATGAAGAACAATTCGAAGACCACCCTGTGAACTTAGCACAGACTATTGATATATTTAATTTAGAAAAATGTACCACCTGTAATCAATTCCATGAAGATGGCCTTTTAACATGCGGCCACTCAATACCTATCGCCAATGAAGAAGCTAACTTGGTGATAGACTCCAAAGGCAGGATTAACATCCACCAGGGATATGTTAATGGCAAGCCTGCTACAGTCTTATGGGACAGCGGAAGCACTCTTATCGGTGTAAAAAGAGGGTTCATACAGACTATACAGGCAAGCACATAACATGCAGAACTTTCTCGGGTAAAATCGAGAAATATCCACTTGCATGGGCGTATATTAACACCCCATTCATCACAGGAAAGGTCAAATGTGCAGCATTATCCAACCCATGTTGTGATATTATTGTAGGTAACCTTCCTGAGGTGAATGATATGCCTCATAACACCATACCATCTATTGCCAAGTATAGTAATGATGAGGTACCATCATCTCCATCTAACTGTAGCCAATTCTGTAATATCATCATATGAATCCATTGATGTAATTGGTTCACCACCATGTCATGTTACCGATAATGTTAACGCAGTAACTAGATCTGCTGCAAGAGTGCAAGATCAAATAGATCAAACTGAGGCACTACAAATGCTAAGCCCAGTGTTGCTTTCTCCTAAAACCATGAAGGAGAACTTTATAAAAGCCCAAAAGGCTGATCGATCATTGTGTAAATATTTTAATCTTATAGGCCAAAAGTCAACGTTAACCAAAAATGCAAAATGGCATTTTGCTCTGAAAGATTGCATCCTCACAAGGTACTATACCAGAGGCAAAAGCACCACGGAGCAAACGGTACTGCCAGTTGAATACCGTAAACAGGACTTACATCTTGCACGTGATATATATCTTTCGCAGGTTATATGGCATATTCGAAGACCAGATCTAGATTGTTAACACAGTTTTATTGGCCAAAATTCTGCAATGACACGAAACAATATTGCAGATCCTGTGACATCTGCCAAAAACTAGTGAAAAAGGGTAAACACCCACAGGCTGAATTACAGGTTACAGATTTAGCCAGTAGACCCTTTGAGAAGATCTCGGTTGACATTATAGGTCCTCTAAATCACGTTACAGCTAGAGGAAATAAATACATAATTACAACAATTGATCTCTGTAGTCGGTGGCCAGAAGCTATTCCCCTAAAGAACATAACTGCCAAAGAGGTGATGGAAGTTTTCTTCCACATATTCTCAAGAGAAGGGTTTCTCGACACTATCCTCTCTGACCGTGAAAGTCAGTTTATAGCGGCAGCAACTCAAGCTTTCACCAAAATGTTAGGTGTGAAGCAATGCTTTAACAGCCCATATCATCCTCACTCCACTGGAATTATAGAAAAAATTACTGGGATTTAAAGCATATGCTGTCTAAAGTCACCCAGGAACACCCTGAAGACTGGGATACCTATTTGCCTGCCATATTATTTGCTTATCGCAAAGTTCCTCATGCCAGCACAGGTTTCTTACCATTTGAACTGGTGTAAGATGCCAAACCACGCGGCCCATTGTGTATATACAACTCCATGTTAACTGAAACTACACCTGTACATAAACCTATATCATCATAGGAACATGTAACATCATTGCGTGGAAGGATAATGAGATCTTGTATCATAGCCAAGGAAGCACTAAACAATCTGGTGCTATCTAACAATCTGTTGTACGCAAACAGAGGAAACAGGACGATAACGCTGACACCTGGACAGGACGTTCTTCTTCTTCTTCTACCTAGTGACCGATATTTACTGACAGACTCATGGCAAGGGCCATTCAAAGTACTAAGACAGATCTCGACGGTTGACTACGAAATTGCAATCAAAGACAAACACAAAATATTCCACGTCAACATGCTAAAACCTTTCTACAACAGAGACGAAAACCAAGACGAGACAGCAGCCAGCACCACCATAGTTGACTATGAAGACGACGAGGAGACAAACGAAATACCAACACCAGCACTGGACACGACAAACTGTTTGCAAGACATTGAAATAATCCCTCATCTGACGCAAGCAGAGACCGACAGTTGCAGACAATTAATACAGAACTACAGGATCATCTTTTCTAACCAACCAGGACAAACAGACTTAGTACATCACCACATTACCTTGACATCCAACACACCAATACAATGCAGACCATACTCCATTCCCATACATTACAAAGAACAACTACATCAAGAAATTATAGACTTAGAAAAGAACTACATCATCAGACGATCACAGTCACATTTTTGTTCTCCAATAGTAATCGTACGCAAAAAGGACAACACAATAAGACTCTGTGTAGATTATAGAAAACTAAATAAGATCACACAGTTGGATTTAGAACCAATGACCAACAGTTAAGAACTACTGACGGAACTGACAGACTCTAGGTACTTTACGAAACTGGACATGACAAAATGTTACTGGCAGATACCGGTACACGAACAAAGCAGGCACCTGACAGCATTTGCCACACCTTGGGGACTGTACGAATGGTGCAAATTACCATTTGGGCTTGTAAATGCCCTAGCAACATTCGTACGCATGACCAGACTATTACTGACAAACATAACGAATATCATCTCGTACACGGACGACATTTGTGTACACACAAAGACAATGACAGACCATATAACGACATTACAACAGACATTTGACCGTATCAAACAGCACGGACTGATAGTTAAACCTGCCAAAGTTGGCATAGCCTACCAAGAAATCTCCTTTTGGGCTATAAAATCTCTAACGGCTTTGTCACGACTGACGACAGCATCGTGTCAAAAATTCTAAAACTATCACTACCGACTACAAAGAAACAATTCAGAAGTGTTCTAGGACTGTTAAATTACAACAGACAGTTCATACCAGATTTTACTGAACTGACTGAAAGTTTTACTAACATACTAAAAAAAGAACACCCAAATAAGATTGTGAACAGCGAATGCCTAAAACCTGCATTCGATAAAGTATTATCTTATTTTTCCGATAATAGTTCAAAGAATCCCATTCTCAAATTGCCAAATTTGCATATTCCATTCAGATTGCGCACAGATGCGAGCTCCGTGGCGATTGCGGCTGTATTATTACAGGAATATGACGGCATTTTGCATCCTGTATATTACCTAAGCCGGAAACTCAAACCGAGGGAACGGAGTTGGTCCACACCTCAGAAAGAAGCGCTCGCCCTTGTGTATGCAATCACAAAATTGTCCAGATTCCTCCTTGGGAGGCATTTTATAGTGGAAACCGACAATAGTCCTCTGACGATCATTACAGCAGGTGCGCCGACTAACCACATGATAGCACGATGGTCTCTTTTGCTCCAAGACTACAGCTTTGTAGTTAGACACATCCCCGGCAAGCTTAATACACTAGCCGATCTTGTGTCCCGTTGTCCCGACGACACCCAGTAGCCAACTATGTCTGAGTGCAATGTGTCAGAACACTCAGACCATCACAGCCATTAATGAATTTTTTTCTTCAGAGAAGCTGAGAATTATGTGATAGGGACAAGATCCCATTGTAAATAGTTCTATTATCGTATAAATAGTGTGATAGTTCTATTGTATAAATGCGTAGAATGTGATAGAAAGCGAACATTATTTATTGTAAATATTATAAACAAATAACAGCCCCACATGCGTTCAGAACTTACCTCAAGTGAACGATTTATTTTATCCGTGGTACCTGTGAACCGGACTTATCCAGTGATATTTTAATCCGTATGAAACGAACGAGTAATTAAAACGAACTGTGACATTTAAACCACTGCAGAACATTGTAATTCAGACGTTTCCAACCAAACATCGAACACGCCAGCTAGTTATAACAACTTGACATTCCGAGTATTGTTACATCCTTGTGGAACAAGTGTGTGAAGAACTTTCGTTTACATCAGCTGTGCGTGTGTACTTCCGGAAAGTTATAAATTTATACAAAAATTTAGCAGACTACAAACAAAAGCCCAAAAATTAATGACGCATGTAAGATATTTGTGAAACACGAATTTAAAATATGCGAATTGTGTATTATGTTTTTTTTAGTAGTATAATCTGAGAATCATATCTTGATCAACTTGTTCACAGTAGCGACATTTATTTCGCTATTGTAAAGAAGCATCAAGCTATGACGCTGAGAAATATATTAATAAATTTAATTTAGTGTGTTTAATATATAGTTAGATTATTTCCCTTTTATTTAATTGTTGTCACATATCACATATTAGACTTATAAAAAACATATATAAGGATTGATAATGAAGTGGGACAGTATCAGCCAATTAGGAGAGGTGTTAGGCAGGGATGTGTGATGTCTCCAGATCTTTTTTTCCCTGTACAGTGAAAATATTTTCAGAAATGTAGAGGATATAAATGGAATCAGCATTGGAGGATGAAACATCAATAACATTAGATATGCAGATGATACAGTATTAATTGCAGACAATGCGCAGGACCTGCAACAATTAGTAGATGCGGTTGTTGTACACAGTGAGCAACTGGGGTTAGAATTAAAATGTAAAGAGACTCAGGTTATGGTCGTCAGTAGGAAGGAAGAAGTGCCACAATGTAATATACAAGTAAATGGAAATATTCTTCATCAAGTGAATCGGTACAATTATCTTGGAACAGTTATAACATCTGATGGGAGATGCCTTGAAGAGATTAGAACAAGAATCGCCATGGCGAAAGTAGCCTTTTGCAAGATGAAAAACATTCTGACCAATAAAAAGATGTCAATTGAAACGAGAAAAAGAGTGTTGAGGGGATACATAGAGCCTGTTCTTTTGTATGGATGTGAAACTTGGACAATGAGCAATCAAGCTGAAAAGCATCTGATGGCTGCAGAAATGTGGTTTCTGAGGAAAATGCAAAGAATACCATGGACAGACAGAAAAACCAATGATCAAGTACTACAGGAGACAAGTGAACATCGTAGACTGATTAGAGAAATTAGACGTAGACAGTCAAAATTGTTTGGACATGTTATGAGAAGAAATGGATTGGAGAACTTAGTGATAACTGGCAAGATAGAGGGGAACAGACCAAGAGGAAGACCGAGATGAAAATACCTGGATGGCTTGGCCACATGGCATGGACGAGACAGGAACACTGAGCTGATCCACGAAACTGGTGATCGAGTGAAATGGCGAGTCATGACCGCCCACGCTTTCCTGCATGGCACATGATTGATTGATTGATTGATTACACAAAAGGGCAGTAAATCGAAATAGGTGGTAATGTGTAAGGTATAAAAATAGCCTTTGTGTTGCCACTTTGTCAACACTCCAAGATGACATCAGCTGGGCATGGAAGAGATTGCCGAAGTTGTAGACCAACATGAGATGTCCCTGCCAAATTTGAGTAGGACTCTAAGGTTGAAATCGTCTCATTTTGGGACGATTTGCAGTCTAACTTGACGTTTTCGGACGTATTGGAATTTATTTTATTTTAGGTTGCGAGGTAGTTGCATGTAATGCTGGTGCTACCGGTCTGACTGTGTCATAATTGCAACGGACTTGATTATCCATCGAGAGGATTGTACTTGGGAGGTGTTACTTTTTGACACCACATTACTTTATATATATATATATATATATATATATATATATATATATATATATATATATATATATATATATATATATATATATATATATATATATAACTTGCAATACCTATGTATTTCAATTAAACCTATGCCAATGCAGATGACAACTAATGGTAAGATTCTGACTGGGTTAACATATTAACCCTAAAATTTACAAAGAGCTCACATAAAAGTTTATACCTTTCATGAATGGAAGGCGGGGAGAGTGTCAAAATTCCCCATAGTTGTGCCGCGGCGTCGGTAAAATAGCCAGGCAAATAGGAGTTACCTATCCACAGGTATGCTGATGAGTTAGATTAACCGTCAGCGGTCAAGCAAGTACAAGCGTGACGCATGCAGTTCCCACTGGACTCGATCCCACAGGGCAAGTGCTCAGAGCGAGAACGGCAGACGAGGCTTGGGTAGCCGGACTGGACAGACGTGGTTTGAGAGAGGCTTGTATTATTTCTGTGCCTGAATGTCGATTGCTAGTATCTCTTGTGAGAAGATGGAAGACTGCGCGGCTGTGGTTTGAGTCTGTGAGTGTATTGATTCATTGACTGTGTGTATTATTGTATCCACATTGTAAAGGCAACATGCCGAATTAGATTGTGTTGCATGTGAAGTATAAATAAAACGTTGAACTTAGTGTTACCGTGTGTCACGTCCAATCATCCTGTGGCGGTGTATGTCTCGCATATGTTAGGTCAAACGAGCCAGATTCATCCTTAAATGTGAGAACCTGACACTTACTTTATTTGCCATAATTTGGATAAATTCATCACATATTGTTGTAGAAAGATAAGATGTGACACCTGATCCTTTATTCCTAAATTTTTGTATATGGCTTGCTAGAAAAGGATCAAATTTTGCTATAAGTTCGAGTAATCCAAGGAAATTGCCATTGTGAGGAGAACCAAATGTTTCCTTATCTCCTCTGAAAGGTAAACCACGCTCTGCCAGAGTAATTATGGCTGCCACAACTCGTTCAAGAACATTTTTCCAGTACTGCCGTTTATTATTTATCTGTTCTGCTAGCTGGCAGTCAATTGTTGAGTCACGTTTTCTTGTAAGATATGTTACCGAAGCTGTTCTATGGTCTACAGAGTTTTCATGACTTTGAACTAAATAGGTGTTGCGCCAATCACAAAATCCATCGGATGATAATGGTGCAGAAGAATTTGAAAAGAGTTTACACACGAAACAGTATACACGACCAGTTGCTGGCGAATATACTAACCATTCTCTGTAATATTTTTCACCATTAGCCCGTTTGGGATAGAACAAGCTTTTCGAGCAATATCTGTCTTGGTTTGCAAAAAGCTTCTTTGATTTTTCAAATGAACCATTTGAGTGCTGACATTCTGACGGACCCTTTTCTACCCAGTATAAAATCTCATCTTTACTTAAATAACCCATACCCCAACATCATTCTGTTTGTTTTTTATGCTGAATCTTCTGTGCTTGTACTACTCTCTGGTTTATTAATCTTAATATTTGTTGCTTCATTCGTTGAAGTAGATTCTATCCAACTAGATGTACCAGGCTCTGTATCAGGAATAGGGTGAATATCCTGTGACTGACTCACTGTGGTAGAGGCTTTTGGTTCATCGTGCCCCTTATCTATCTTTGTTAAGAAACTATCTAATTTTGTTATCTTGTTAAGCTCTTCTTCAGCTCTCTGCTTCTTTTTCCTCTTTTGAGCTCCACTTTTATAACTTCTGGTTGAAATCTTGCAAACTGTGGGCAGACAAATCAACAATTGTTCCTCCATTGTGAATTTTTCCGATTGTAAAGATGTAACCAGGTGGTCTCACGAAATATTTTTTTCCACACCTCTGCATAACGAATCTTGCTAGAAATGCTATAGAGTTGTGTGCAAAAATGGACACAGCATTCATAAATGCACAATAAAGTATAATTCCCATGATAAGAAATTTATCAATACAAATAAAACTGTGAACCAGTCAATTAAATTTCAGCAATGGACAATGGACAAGTTTGAAAACTGACTTGACTTTCATAAATTTTAAGTCATGTAGCAAGATGAACAATAAATACAATAAATATAAAGCAACAAAATAAATATGTAATAGAATTTAAACGTATATTGATATTTTGTTTAACTTGATGATTGTAAATCTTCTTGTTTATTAAAAAAAGCAGACACCAATCGAATATGCCGCGATTCTGACATTATTAATTTAATAAGAGTACACACCACGACCGTGCTCACAAAATTTTTTTATTCTATGTCTTCTGCATAACGAATATTGTTGAAACTCAACATTTATATGTAAAATTGGATGCGCTGTGCGCAGTTCAAAAATGCAGGTTAAATTAGCTTACCTTTGACAATAAACAAGCCAAAATATAAACTTCCTTACCTTTGTCAAACAGTGGAAAATATCCTTCAAACAATTCATGTGCAATAGCTTTCAAGCATGCAGGACTGAAGAATAACCTTTTGACCCCTCGTTAAAGTTGTCATTCGCGATTTTCATAAAAACAGTTTCGTATTTATCCAATAGGAAACACGACAGGGTTATTTTCGTATACTGCACTTCGTCCTCCGTTAGCAACGAAATCGCTAATAATACTGCAGTATATTTAAGTATACATATGTGACAATTGCTCACTCGGACAATATTTTTTGGGGCCCCCACTTTCTTGGGGGCCCTAAGCTATAGCTTGTTTAGCTTATACGTAAATCCTGCACTGTCGATCTGCTTATTAAAACCAAGTAT
The DNA here is from genome assembly GCA_014155875.1 of Cepaea nemoralis. Lineage (NCBI taxonomy): Eukaryota > Metazoa > Mollusca > Gastropoda > Stylommatophora > Helicidae > Cepaea > Cepaea nemoralis. The sequence goes on from JACEFZ010012176.1 coordinate 55,220, forward strand.
CCTGCTTGTTTCTTATTTTCTTCAGATGTCAAAATGAATAAATCCAAGGAAAGCAGAACTTTTTTTTTTTTACTAAAGATTTCCGTGGAGAGGAGCAATATAATGAGTCTAAAGACTATTTTTCAGACCCTACACCGTAGGGTATATTAGTGTGAATGTTACGAATGGTTTAAAATGTAACATACTATCATCATATGTTATTCCGACGAACGTGGGAATCTTGTATGTAAGTAAATAGTACCGCTACCAGCCTTTTTCACGAATTTGTAAGAAATTAAATTTCACACGTCATCCAAAAACTGACATGTGACAATGCTCCGTAGCACACAATGAAAATTTACAAATAAACGGCAACATCTTGAACATACACTATTCACCCTAAATACACCATTTTGTTTACGAAGAAGGAAAGAGAGAGAAAATAGTCGGAAAACTAAAGGGGGGGGGGGGGGGAGATCTAATGCATATAGCATTGCATTCTTTTATGTTTCCCCAAGAGAAATAACTCGCAATAGAGCATCAGAAACGTTTCTTTGTCCCTACTGACAAAGAACATTTAATATATAGATAGACCGCTCATAAGTTTTGTTTAACCTGTAGCAAAGCATACATAGGAGGCATCTGATGTTTGCGACATACTTAATTTGTTGAATAATAAACCGTGTGCAGTCATTGCACAAACACTTTAAAAAAAAAAAAATTCAGATTACCCTGTTTAGTTATTGGGATGAAGATTGTTCTCTTCCAAACTGTTCGCCATATTTCCGGGAACGGGAGCTTATATGACTACTAATATCAATTAAATGAGACGCTCCCCACCAGGGTGCTGCCAACTGTCATAGTTTGTTAGCGTACAAACAGTTATTTACTTAATAAAATTTAATATTTTTATTTACATTATAATTTATATATAACGAGGGGACATAACTTTTAATAGCATTGCTATATATGTAAAATTGTTGCATATTTCTCAAATAGGTGGACCTTTTCGCTACAGTTATCTACAGGCATATGCGTTATAATCCTCCTCCTCCTCCTCTTCCTCCTCCCTCCTCCTCCTCCTCCCTGCTGCCCCTCCTCCTCCTCTCCCCTCCTCTCTCCTCCTCCCCCTCCTCCTCCTCCTCCTCCTTCTCCTCTTCCTCCTCCTCCTCCTCCCCTCCTCCCCTCCTCCTCCCCTCCCCTCCTTCTTTTTCTTCTGCTGCTGCTGACAGACAGACAGACAGACAGACAGACAGACAGACAGACAGACAGACAGACATATGGTTTTCACAAGATTGAGGTCTTTCCTATCAATTTGTAGATCTGCAAGCGTCTTCACCATGTTGACACGTCTTACTTTATCAATCCCAGCCAGGATCTGGGTGAAGTCGGGCCGGGTCAGCTATATATGTAATTTAAATAATTGTTGCATTTTGCTCAAAGATTTATAAAATGTTTATCTACAGTTATCTACAGACATATGCGTTATAATATATAATGATAAAATCTTTAAGGCATTTTCTAAGTTTTCATAAAAATAATGCATCTATTTTAAATACGTGAATATTTTCTAACTCATCA